>JANAVB010015600.1:40601917-40616917 GCA_029216955.1 Iris pallida
GCCCTTCTACGGGCAGATCAGAGGATATGCGGACAGAGTCTGGCGGCCGAAGGGGAGCATGGAGTTCTTCTCCAAGGAGAACGGCTTCTACTTCGTTAAATTTGGGTTGGCGGAAGATGTGACTCGGATACTCCAGGGAGGGCCATGGACATTTGACGGCCGCCTCATCATTCTGAAGCAATGGACCCCGACTTGAGGTGCGAGAAGGAGGTGCTTAATGCTGTGCCAGTGTGGGTTCGTTTCCTGAGTTCCCGGTTCGCTTCTGGAGTGTCCACTTCTTATGAGACTTGCCAGCCTCATTGGCAAACCGATTAAGGCGGATGATGCCACCGCTTTCAGGTCTAGACTGATGTATGCACGGGTTTTTGTGGAGATTGACGCCAGGTTGGACCTACCTGAGCAGTTGAAGTACAGGACACCTTCTGGCCAGTTCGCTTTGCAGAAGGTGGAGTATGAGTGGGTCCCCCCAGATGTCCGGCATGTGCCTGCTTCGGGCATCTCCCGAGTGCGTGTAGACATGGGGGAGCTTCTGAGGTGGTGCCGGAGGAGGCTGTGCAGGTGGCAGGTGGTGCAGATGACTCCCCCGTTGTGGACCAGGTGGGCGTGATAGAGGATGATATGGAGGCAGACTCTCCCCCCGTCTCGGGGGAAGGTGAGGGGTCCCCGACGGAGGACCTTGCTGGAGCGTTGGTTGAGTATGTGGGGACGAGGACTATGACCACCAGGAGTATGGGGCAGGAGGTCAGGCGACAGGGAGATAAAGAAGCGCTTGCTCTTCAGGTGTACAGTCGGAAGCGCCAGGCTACGGAAGCACATGGTGAGGACAGCGGACAGGGTAGGACAGAGAGAGTATGGCAGGTCAACCCTAAATGGGTGGCAGTACTCGCACAGCCTCCCCCACAGGGGGATCCACACGGGGCCACGGCCCCCCTCCTTCTACAGGGGGATAGAGATGAGGATACCAGAGATATGGAGGTTGCACTCTCCCCGAGTGCCCCTTCAGAGGATGTTCAGGGGACCCCACCCGCGATTTAGATGTCGGCCCTTGCCTGGAATGTCCGGGGGGTATTCTCTGGGGAGATGGAGGGAGATTAGTGAGGTGCTGAGGAAGGAACAGTGTGAAATCTCGATATTACTTGAGACTAAGATCAGAGGGGCGAAAACTCTGTCCCGTAGAACCCCTACGGACTGGGTCCAGCTTCACAACCTTGGTCTCTGTGATATGGCGAGGATCTGGGTTAGATGGAGTGGAGCTAGTTGGGAGGGTAAGGAGGTTTTCATGTCTGACCAGCTGGTGGCTATCTCCTTCACCAACAGGGGGGGTTCCGCTTCTTACTGGGTGCCGTCTACGGGCACAATGACAGGAGGCGTCGTGAGACCTTGTGGCAGGACATCATCAGGCTGAGTTCATTAGCGAGGCATCGGCATCTCCCTCTTCTTATTATGGGAGACTTCAATGCTACGCTATACCGGGAAGAGAAGCTGGGGGGAGGCCGGTGCCGGACCAGATACTCTCAGATTTTCAGTCTTGCCTTCTCCAGTCTGGGCTCAGGGACCTGGAGAGGATAGGACACATATGGACTTGGCACAACAAGGCGGAGGTGAGCAGGGTGGCATGCCAGCTGGATCGGGCTTTGGGGAACAGTGATTGGTTCTGCCTATTCCCCTCTTCTGTGGCTGAGGGGCTCCCTGCGGGGACCAGTGACCACTCGCCGATCCTGGTGCGCTTCGTGGAGAGTCCCAGATGGAGAGCCCGTCCATTCCGGTATGACAACAGTTGGTTCCTATCGGCTGGCTATGAGGAGACTGTGGCGGGAGGACTTGGCCAGGAGGCGGTCGGCACTGCCCAGTTTTGTATGGTTCACAGGCTGAAAAATGCCAAACGCGCCATCCGAGACTGGGTGAGGGCTCTTCCCCGGACCTCCCTACAGGAGAAGGAGGCGGAGTTGAGAGACCTGCAGGCAGAGCTTCAGGGCGACATGTTGAGTGGGAAGATGGCGGCTAGAGAGAAGAGTTTGGCTGCAGAGGTCAACACCTTGAGGCTTCAGCAGAAGATTAGTGCGGCCCAACGGGCCAAATGCTCTTGGCTCAAGGATGGGGACCGTTGCACCAAATTCTTCTATGATGTCATCCGGGCGCGTCAGCACCGAAACCGTATCCAGAGACTGATTGGCAGGGACGGACGCCTTGTGACCGACCAGGTTGCTATCCAGGAGGAGGCTGTCCAGTTCTACTCTGAGCTCTATCATCAGACGGACTATCCCTCGGTTTTCCTGCAGCTGATTACGAAGACGTTGATTACGGAGTACGGCAATAGTCTCCTTATGGCCCATATCCAGATGGCGGAGGTGGAGACGATTGTGATGCAGGCTGATGCTTCCAAGGCTCCTGGGCCGGATGGGTTCTCCAGTGGTTTCTACAAACGCCATTGGAATACCCTCAAGGCCCCGGTCCTTGCGGCTGTTCAGGAGTTCTTTGATACGGGCAAGCTCCTGAAGGAGCTAAACCACACCTTCCTGACACTTGTGCCCAAGAAGGAGGGGGCGACATCTCTTGCTGACTTTCGACCGATTGCTTGCTGTAATTATTTGTATAAAATAATTACTCATCTTATGTTAGCACCCTGAATTTCGGGTTGAATTTTTTTTTTGTTTTATTTTATTTTCGGATTGACTGGTTTCAATAAATAATTTATTTTGTTAATTTTCTTAAGTGTACTTTCCCGTGCCATTGATATTTGGAGTATCAGGGATGTTCAATTCTGGAAATCTTCTTCACGAGTTTTGGAGTGGACACGATTACCTTCATGACGGTATATGGTGTCCCACCCAAACTTGTTCCCTTGTGCTCTTTCTGCTTCGCTGAACTTTGGGTCGGTTTAGACCAATTGATTGTTAATTATTTTCCCACTCTTTTTCTTGATCATTTTCAGCGCGTTACCATGATATTTAAATTGGGAGCGCCAGACCAGTCATTTCCTTGAAACCAACTCCTCATTGATGATCTACTCGAGACGCTCGTCACCCATGACCTTCGTTTCCCACTCATTCATGTCATTTTGAGTTCCATTTGATTCGCACAACTTTCCCGACGCGTGACCCGATTTTATTTCACGCCACGGCGTCACATTCATTTTCTAACTTGATTTGTGGGTCCCCTGTCGACCAAAACCTGTTGGTCCCAACTATGGACATGGCCCACTTTGAGCCTACTATCCGTCCGCCACTTGTGTCCCATTATTTGGAATCTCCATGTGCTACTTATTTACACATGATCATCAACGTCTAATTTTAATTCGATTTTCGCACAATGTCCAGTTTTGATCCAATCCGGCTCCACCGAGCCCAGTCCAGCTTCGTGCTACCCTCCATCGTGACACCCTCATAATTCTTGTCCAAAAATATCAAGCACTCATTTTTACCTATTTCTAATATTTAATTGAAATTCCAATATTGATTTTTATCCCTAGGAATGACATTTCCTACATATTAATCTTAGCCACTTGATCATCTAAATAAATCATCACCATCATCCTCAGCCTCTTTTTCCCTTGAAAAATATTAGGTACTTCCCTACATATTTTTCTATATTTATGAGAATTTTTGTTGAATTAATTCCATGGAATGACCCCCCATTTATTTACCATTAATTCTAGCCATTGATCCTACTAACAAATCCTACCCATTAAAAATCCTACATAGAAATTTTCCTCACTCCCTTGGCAAAGTGCAGCCGGCCCTAGGCTACTTTTCTCTCTTTCATCTCATTTATTACTCATGTACTCTTCATCTCTCTCTCTCTTTCTATTGTTTTCAAAAACAACTACAACACAACCATGCACCCAACACCCATGGCCGACCTCCTCCTTGGCTGGCCCGACCACCCTGGCCGGCCTCCGCCGTGGCCAAGCACGGCAGCGCGCCACCACCACTCTTCCTCCTACTTTTCCTCCTCCTCATAAGCAACAACCGCCACCACCATGGCCATCAACGGCGACCACCACCACCCTAAACCGCCGTGCCGCCGCCACTGGCCGCGCATGGCCGCACCTCCGCCGGGAATAGGCCGCGCAGCCCTCGCTCGCAGCTGCGACAGCAGCCAAGAGCACCAGCAGCAGCGGCTGCGCCAACCGCGCATGCAGGCGCGCACGCACGAGCGCGCGTGGGCCGCCGTCGCGCGCCGCCACGCCGCCGTGCGGGCCGCCGTGGGCCTCCGGCCGTGCTCCCCCGCCATGGGCGAGCCTCCCCTGACGGCCACCGTCCTCCGGGACGCGCCGTCGAGGCGATTTCTGCGTTTTGAACGACATCCCGTCGTGACGCGCGCGAAATGAAGTTCGTTTTGGTGCCCCGTCGCAGCAACTTCGTGCACGTTTTTCCGGAGATCCGACCGTTGGATCGTCGATTTCTTTGCTCCGTCGTAATGTCGGTATATCCACCTTCATCCCTGTCAATTTTCGTCCGTTGATTTTATCGTTTGATACATGAAAACCGGCCACCAAGTTGACCGTTTAAATTGTATTAAATTTGGACAGTTTCGTGGGACCAACTTCGTCAGCTTGTATCTCCTCCACCGCAGCTCCGTTTGGCGTGCTACCAGTTCCGTTGCGAAGCTGGTATAACCCTCTTCCTGCCCCCTTTAGATTTCATTTCAGTTTGAGCTTGTTTGATTGGTTGAATTCGACGCCAAAGTTGGCCGTCCGAATTCGTAATTTTCAACTTGTAAAATTCCATTTTTGAACACGGGACTCCAGATTTCATTTCTGACACCACCATTAGATTCGTGGCGTCGTTCTGGCATGTTTTCATATAAAGTTTGTTAGATTGGAGAACGTGGGCCCGGGCACGCATTTCGGTGCAAAGCGGGTCCCACTTTCTGGGTCAACGGGACTTTTTAACGTCGCCTCATCGGAATCCAATTCCGGAGATACCGTTGAGTTCGTATCGTCATTCTGGACTCGTTGACAGGTAGTTTGCTAAGTTTTGAGATCCTTGGCTCCGGCACGCATTTCCGTGCAAACCGGAATTCCAAGTTCTGGTCAACGGGCCAAATGGAGATCGGGTCAACAGAATCCAATTCTGAAGATACCGTTGGGTTCGTATCGACATTCTGGTTGCGTGGACATATAATTTGTTATATTTTATAGACTTGTTTTCTTGCACGTTTTTCGGTGTAAAACGGCTCCGACACGGACACCGTTTTGACCCGAAATTACCTTTTTGCCCTTGTGTCTAAATTGGACCGTTGGGTAGGCTATCCTAGCTAATTTGACCATTCTGGACACGTTGGCGATGTTCATTTCATCGTCCGACAATGTTTGTTGATAATTTCTCTGAGTTTAACCTTTTTATGATTAATTAATAATTAATTCATATAATGTTCGTATTTCGGGATTAGTACAACGAAACTGAGATCAGCCAATTCCAGTGATCTCATATCGCTGAAATTGACAAGTTGGATACGTGGATCACTATAATAAGATTATCAACCTTACCGATAATCCTCTTATCTCGATTTGCGTGCCGTAAGTTTCGACGTACAAATAACGAAGTACACTTTAATAATTAGATTAGATTACCCTGTTTGACCAGAGTTGACCAGTTGACCCAAAGTCAACTGTAAGTCAACACTTGACCTAGTTTGACTAGATTATTGACCGGAGTCGACCTAGAGTTGTTTTTGACTTAGAAGAACCTAGAATAATATAGTTTGCTTGTAGAGTCTCTTTTATTACAACTTGAACCCCTTGTAACCTGTGTTGCTTTAAATAGGACTCTGTGGCTTCAGTGGGACCTCCTATACTTATCAGCTGTTCAGGTTATCGAGGCGAGTACATTCTCTGATCATTTCATATCCTGCTTAGAATTATTTCCTGCAGTAGATTACTTTACTTGTACTGTCACGATGGTCACACGGATTGGTACTATATGGATCCTTTCTTGAGATGTTATCCTTAGGGAGCATCGGGTACTCTATGCTTGTGCGTTTCACTTACATGGCGTATCACTATGCTTCGTTGATTCTTCGATCACTTGTGACATATACTCTTATGATCACAGAGTCATCCTGGAATCCCTATCCCATTTATGGGACTACTATGTATCACCTTCGGGGTCTATTACCTTCGGGGTCCATTACCTTCGGGGTCTATTACCTTCGGGGTCTATCACCTTCGGGGTCTGAACATAGTATCATAACATAACCTGGCTGGATCCTTGTGTATTGATTGGGGGTACGGGGGAGTAGAAGTGGACATGTGAATAATACACCAGTAGTATCTTCATTGAATCATTCCGTAGTGTCTTCATTGAATCATCCCAGGCCATTTACATGTTCATGTTTTACTCTGACTCACTAGTCACATGCTAGCTCTTTATGTATAGTAGATATTTCTATTACAGCTCTCCTGTTTACATACTGCTTTTTCCTCAGTACCTGTATCTTACTTTACTGCATGTTATATGTTTTCTAACCTGCTATGATATGTTGAGATGTACTGTGCTCGCTCCAGTCCTGACTGGACCTGTTGATAAATTTTACAGATAGCCTGGAGGTGCCTGCTAGCCTAGAGGAGACACAGTAGGGTTTGTTTAGGTAGTTATTTCATTTTTGTCTGGAGTTGTATTTACTTTGGGGATTACTGTATCTTTATTTGAGTTTTGAGATGTACTTCTGGGTTCATGTATCTTAGACACTTAGACTTCTATCTCCTGTATTTAGTTTGGATTTCATGTTTTATCTATCCTTATCATGCTCTACCTTAGATGTGATTGAATTTGTATCTGCTATGTCACCCCCATTCGGGGAGTATAAACTGCTTAGCTTTATATTGTTAGATGTTGTGACCTAGGACAGCGTTCTACCGCCGACACTGCGGCGTAGGCTGGGCGTCGTTACGTTCTCGTGTCCTAACTCTAGGGTGCGGGTCGTGACACGTTTTTAGTGGTGGCCCATGCAGGTCGAGACTAAAGTGTAGTGGTATTCGAACTAGAGTACCACTACAGCCTGCACTAGAAATATGATATATTTTGAAGGTACTCAATCACAGTTAGGAACCCTTGAGAGATTCCCGGGACGACCCTGGAGAATCTTATTTAACTTCGATTTGAAAATTCTTTTCCCTTGATTTAATTTATCTTTATTTTCTGTTGTTAAATTTAATTTTAATGGATCATTGTTGAATTTGAGTTTGTATTTATTAGTTTTGATGGAAGATTGTCGAATTTTGAATTTTGATGATAGTTGTTGCATTCGAGTTTGTATTTCGATGGATTTTGTTCATTTTTGAATTTTGATGTTCCTTAATAAATTTGATTGATTTTTGAGTATTCATTATTGATTAATTTAATTTTTGGCAAGATGAAATTATATGGGCTAGGTCATCTAAGTTATGGAAATCTAGTTCTCTACGGTCACATTAGTCAGCATGGTGAGGACATATAGTCTGACTTGGATATATTTCTCGGGTGTGAGAATTTAAGATTTTCGCAGCCAAGCTAGCGGCACCGCGAAAATGTTAAATACCACGATTCTAGACGTATGTGCCTAAGTCGGGGACTCTGTGATTATCGTAGCCTTGCTTACTAGTATGACGAGGATTATGGTACCATTATCTTGGACAGACGCATATAATCATCAGGTTGTACCTTAAATGTTTTGAATATGTTTTCTCTACCTTGTTCAGTCATTCAAAAAAAAAAAGAAAAGAGATTTATTATTTGTTTGTTTGTCTAGTTCCTATTATTTAACTCAGGAGTAATTTTAGTTGGTTTTATAAACCTTGTGAAATTTCTTGCTAGGAATTTTCATATTACAATGAATCGATGATTTTGCTAGACCTTATCTGAATTTGATAATTTAACTTTGGATTTCAAAACGGTTCCTTCTTTAAACGGATAAGCAAAACAGATTTTATTATCATTCTTTCTGCCAATATTTTTATTTCCATCATTCCTTGTCTTATACAACTATCATGATTACATCAATTCCGTCTTGTATCTCATTCTGTCAGCTGTACCTTGAAAACTCTTGAATCTTCGTATCATTTTGCCTGAGAAATGTTGAGGAAGTGACGTAAATTATCTAGTACGGAAATGTCGTAAATAGTTATCATAGAATGATTTGTAGGGATCAGAACGTTGGATGTCAAAAAAAAAATTTTAGAGGAAGATGTGGTAAAGGTTTAAAATAAAATCAAGGGATAAATGTTATTAATTTAGAAACAATTGCAGAAATTTTGGTTATGAGTAATTCAGGGATATATTTCAAAAAAAAAAACTAATGAGGATATCAGAGGTCAACCTAGTTTTGAGAACTAGATTTTGATTATTGATTTTGGGAACTTTTACCCTGAGGCTAGGTAGAATTTATAAATGAAAAAGTGATTTTAATTGTATCCAATGATTATGCGAAGTTGAACTAGATATGTGTGAGGGTGACTAGAGACATAGAGAACACCAGGATTTTAAGTTATTGGAATTATTTTTAGATGATTGGGGGAAAATTTTAGAATTCAAAAAAAAAGAAGAATGATAATTGAAGGTGAACGTTGAAGGAATATGAAGGTTGAATTATAAACGAGAATAAAATTGGTACGACATAGTGGTATTGGAGTTGAGTAAGTATGAGACTCGATTTAAACAAGTTCAAAGATTTCATAAACAGGATTTAGAGGTTTCAGATTTAATTTAGAACGAGGTGAAGGATTTAGAAATTATTATTAAATGAATAAGTGTCGACTCCTAAATAAGAGGGGTATGCTTCATGGAAAATATTTTAGAAGTTTGAAATTGTGTCTATGGTGATCATAGTAAAGGTTTAGATGATTGAAGGTTATAAAATTTCGATGTTAGTCATATGAAGGTTGATTTTCATATTGAGACTTGTGAGGAAAAAAAAATATGATGGGCAAATGGTAAACTGATAATGTTAGAGAGAGATGATTAACTGACCTTCGTATGAAATCTTTCATTGTTTTCCCAAAAAGAGGATTTTCAACATCATTGAACCCTAGTTTCCTTAATCACGACCAAATCAGCTTTGACTATTTTTCTTATCTTGGGTTGTACTCAATTGACCTAAATTTGATTACGACCTGAATTTCCATCCTTGTATGCTCGTTCCCAAACTTTGTTGAGCTGTCCTCCACATTGCCTAAATTCTGATTTTCCCAATTTGATCAACTTAGATCGTATCGAGAATAAATATTTTTAATATATATTGTGATTGGATTTTTCATGCAAGTGACTTTTATTCTTAACTTTGATTTTGATTTTTTTTTCTGAAACCTTTTAAAAAAAATAATTGGTAGTTACTTTCTTTATTTTTATGATAAGTACGAGTTTTCATATAGGATGGTAGACTGCCTTACAGTTTTGATGGTTTGTTGTTTTTGTAACTTTTGTCTAGCACCCTAGACTGCCTGTGTGTTTTGATACCCTATGACCGATTCAGTTAGCATGACTAGTATACCTAGATGAGACTTCACTGTCACCGTATGCCACGACCCTGGACGTTGTCCTTTTTGTTGGTATGTTTTATTTAAAGTTCTGGGACTTTGATTGTGGGGGTTTGACCTAGAGGGAGTAGGGACATTTTAATTTCGAGGACGAAATTTTTATAAGGTGGGTAGGATGTTAGCACCCTGAATTTCGGGTTGAATTTTTTTTTTGTTTTATTTTATTTTCGGATTGACTGGTTTCAATAAATAATTTATTTTGTTAATTTTTCTTAAGTGTACTTTCCCGTGCCATTGATATTTGGAGTATCAGGGATGTTCAATTCTGGAAATCTTCTTCACGAGTTTTGGAGTGGACACGATTACCTTCATGACGGTATATGGTGTCCCACCCAAACTTGTTCCCTTGTGCTCTTTCTGCTTCGCTGAACTTTGGGTCGGTTTAGACCAATTGATTGTTAATTATTTTCCCACTCTTTTTCTTGATCATTTTCAGCGCGTTACCATGATATTTAAATTGGGAGCGCCAGACCAGTCATTTCCTTGAAACCAACTCCTCATTGATGATCTACTCGAGACGCTCGTCACCCATGACCTTCGTTTCCCACTCATTCATGTCATTTTGAGTTCCATTTGATTCGCACAACTTTCCCGACGCGTGACCCGATTTTATTTCACGCCACGGCGTCACATTCATTTTCTAACTTGATTTGTGGGTCCCCTGTCGACCAAAACCTGTTGGTCCCAACTATGGACATGGCCCACTTTGAGCCTACTATCCGTCCGCCACTTGTGTCCCATTATTTGGAATCTCCATGTGCTACTTATTTACACATGATCATCAACGTCTAATTTTAATTCGATTTTCGCACAATGTCCAGTTTTGATCCAATCCGGCTCCACCGAGCCCAGTCCAGCTTCGTGCTACCCTCCATCGTGACACCCTCATAATTCTTGTCCAAAAATATCAAGCACTCATTTTTACCTATTTCTAATATTTAATTGAAATTCCAATATTGATTTTTATCCCTAGGAATGACATTTCCTACATATTAATCTTAGCCACTTGATCATCTAAATAAATCATCACCATCATCCTCAGCCTCTTTTTCCCTTGAAAAATATTAGGTACTTCCCTACATATTTTTCTATATTTATGAGAATTTTTGTTGAATTAATTCCATGGAATGACCCCCCATTTATTTACCATTAATTCTAGCCATTGATCCTACTAACAAATCCTACCCATTAAAAATCCTACATAGAAATTTTCCTCACTCCCTTGGCAAAGTGCAGCCGGCCCTAGGCTACTTTTCTCTCTTTCATCTCATTTATTACTCATGTACTCTTCATCTCTCTCTCTCTTTCTATTGTTTTCAAAAACAACTACAACACAACCATGCACCCAACACCCATGGCCGACCTCCTCCTTGGCTGGCCCGACCACCCTGGCCGGCCTCCGCCGTGGCCAAGCACGGCAGCGCGCCACCACCACTCTTCCTCCTACTTTTCCTCCTCCTCATAAGCAACAACCGCCACCACCATGGCCATCAACGGCGACCACCACCACCCTAAACCGCCGTGCCGCCGCCACTGGCCGCGCATGGCCGCACCTCCGCCGGGAATAGGCCGCGCAGCCCTCGCTCGCAGCTGCGACAGCAGCCAAGAGCACCAGCAGCAGCGGCTGCGCCAACCGCGCATGCAGGCGCGCACGCACGAGCGCGCGTGGGCCGCCGTCGCGCGCCGCCACGCCGCCGTGCGGGCCGCCGTGGGCCTCCGGCCGTGCTCCCCCGCCATGGGCGAGCCTCCCCTGACGGCCACCGTCCTCCGGGACGCGCCGTCGAGGCGATTTCTGCGTTTTGAACGACATCCCGTCGTGACGCGCGCGAAATGAAGTTCGTTTTGGTGCCCCGTCGCAGCAACTTCGTGCACGTTTTTCCGGAGATCCGACCGTTGGATCGTCGATTTCTTTGCTCCGTCGTAATGTCGGTATATCCACCTTCATCCCTGTCAATTTTCGTCCGTTGATTTTATTGTTTGATACATGAAAACCGGCCACCAAGTTGACCGTTTAAATTGTATTAAATTTGGACAGTTTCGTGGGACCAACTTCGTCAGCTTGTATCTCCTCCACCGCAGCTCCGTTTGGCGTGCTACCAGTTCCGTTGCGAAGCTGGTATAACCCTCTTCCTGCCCCCTTTAGATTTCATTTCAGTTTGAGCTTGTTTGATTGGTTGAATTCGACGCCAAAGTTGGCCGTCCGAATTCGTAATTTCCAACTTGTAAAATTCCATTTTTGAACACGGGACTCCAGATTTCATTTCTGACACCACCATTAGATTCGTGGCGTCGTTCTGGCATGTTTTCATATAAAGTTTGTTAGATTTGGAGAACGTGGGCCCGGGCACGCATTTCGGTGCAAAGCGGGTCCCACTTTCTGGGTCAACGGGACTTTTTGACGTCGGCTCATCGGAATCCAATTCCGGAGATACCGTTGAGTTCGTATCGTCATTCTGGACTCGTTGACAGGTAGTTTGCTAAGTTTTGAGATCCTTGGCTCCGGCACGCATTTCCGTGCAAACCGGAATTCCAAGTTCTGGTCAACGGGCCAAATGGAGATCGGGTCAACAGAATCCAATTCTGAAGATACCGTTGGGTTCGTATCGACATTCTGGTTGCGTGGACATATAATTTGTTATATTTTATAGACTTGTTTTCTTGCACGTTTTTTGGTGTAAACGGCTCCGACACGGACACCGTTTTGACCCGAAATTACCTTTTTGCCCTTGTGTCTAAATTGGACCGTTGGGTAGGCTATCCTAGCTAATTTGACCATTCTGGACACGTTGGCGATGTTCATTTCATCGTCCGACAATGTTTGTTGATAATTTCTCTGAGTTTAACCTTTTTATGATTAATTAATAATTAATTCATATAATGTTCGTATTTTGGGATTAGTACAACGAAACTGAGATCAGCCAATTCCAGTGATCTCATATCGCTGAAATTGACAAGTTGGATACGTGGATCACTATAATAAGATTATCAACCTTACCGATAATCCTCTTATCTCGATTTGCGTGCCGTAAGTTTCGACGTACAAATAACGAAGTACACTTTAATAATTAGATTAGATTACCCTGTTTGACCAGAGTTGACCAGTTGACCCAAAGTCAACTGTAAGTCAACACTTGACCTAGTTTGACTAGATTATTGACCGGAGTCGACCTAGAGTTGTTTTTGACTTAGAAGAACCTAGAATAATATAGTTTGCTTGTAGAGTCTCTTTTATTACAACTTGAACCCCTTGTAACCTGTGTTGCTTTAAATAGGACTCTGTGGCTTCAGTGGGACCTCCTATACTTATCAGCTGTTCAGGTTATCGAGGCGAGTACATTCTCTGATCATTTCATATCCTGCTTAGAATTATTTCCTGCAGTAGATTACTTTACTTGTACTGTCACGATGGTCACACGGATTGGTACTATATGGATCCTTTCTTGAGATGTTATCCTTAGGGAGCATCGGGTACTCTATGCTTGTGCGTTTCACTTACATGGCGTATCACTATGCTTCGTTGATTCTTCGATCACTTGTGACATATACTCTTATGATCACAGAGTCATCCTGGAATCCCTATCCCATTTATGGGACTACTATGTATCACCTTCGGGGTCTATTACCTTCGGGGTCCATTACCTTCGGGGTCTATTACCTTCGGGGTCTATCACCTTCGGGGTCTGAACATAGTATCATAACATAACCTGGCTGGATCCTTGTGTATTGATTGGGGGTACGGGGGAGTAGAAGTGGACATGTGAATAATACACCAGTAGTATCTTCATTGAATCATTCCGTAGTGTCTTCATTGAATCATCCCAGGCCATTTACATGTTCATGTTTTACTCTGACTCACTAGTCACATGCTAGCTCTTTATGTATAGTAGATATTTCTATTACAGCTCTCCTGTTTACATACTGCTTTTTCCTCAGTACCTGTATCTTACTTTACTGCATGTTATATGTTTTCTAACCTGCTATGATATGTTGAGATGTACTGTGCTCGCTCCAGTCCTGACTGGACCTGTTGATAAATTTTACAGATAGCCTGGAGGTGCCTGCTAGCCTAGAGGAGACACAGTAGGGTTTGTTTAGGTAGTTATTTCATTTTTGTCTGGAGTTGTATTTACTTTGGGGATTACTGTATCTTTATTTGAGTTTTGAGATGTACTTCTGGGTTCATGTATCTTAGACACTTAGACTTCTATCTCCTGTATTTAGTTTGGATTTCATGTTTTATCTATCCTTATCATGCTCTACCTTAGATGTGATTGAATTTGTATCTGCTATGTCACCCCCATTCGGGGAGTATAAACTGCTTAGCTTTATATTGTTAGATGTTGTGACCTAGGACAGCGTTCTACCGCCGACACTGCGGCGTAGGCTGGGCGTCGTTACGTTCTCGTGTCCTAACTCTAGGGTGCGGGTCGTGACATCTTATGTGCAGGAGGATGGAGGATGCTATGCAGGGTCTGGTGTCTCGGAATCAGGCGGCCTTCATTAAGGGACGGTCTATTGCGGAGCATAGCCTGCTGGCTCATGAGCTGATCCGGGACTTCCATAAGCCTGGAGGGATGAAGGCATGTGTGAAGCTCGACCTGAGGAAAGCAAACGACACTGTCAACAGGGACTTCCTCTGTCATTTGATGGCTGCGATGGGCTTCTCCGCGACTTGGGTGGATAGAGTCAGAGAGTGCATCACCTCTCCTACTTTCTCGGTCCTCATCCAGGGTATCCCTTACGGGTTCTTTGGTAGCAGCAGGGGGCTTCGGCAGGGGGACCCGCTTTCTCCCTACCTATTCACCCTTGTGATGGAGTATTTCACATGTTTGATGGACATCGCGGTACATCGGAAGAGGATTGTACCGATATACAGCAGGGTCTCCCCGGTGGTCTCTCATCTCATTTATGCAGATGATCTTTTGGTCCTGTTGAGGCCTTCCATGCGTGGGATGAGGGAGCTTGCGGCAGTGATGGAGGAGTTCGGACAGCTATCGGGCCTTCGGTTAAACAGGGACAAAAGCAAAGTCTACTTCAGCAGCTCTTGCACTTTGAAGGAGGAGCGGGCCTTGGAGCTTGGGGTGGAAAAAGGGGATCTCCCGGTGAAATATCTGGGGGTGCCCCTTTCCGTCAACTACGCGAAGGATCGTGATTGTCAGAGTCTGGTGGATTTTGCTCAGAGGAGGGTTGAGGGCTGGCAGGCGGCTGGCCTATCGTTTGGAGGGCGTATTGAGCTGGTTCGCTCAGTTATCTCTGCTATTGCGCTGTTCTGGCTCCAATCGATTATGGTCCCTTTGGCTACTATCCGAAAGATTGAGGGCATATGTGCCAAGTTCATCTGGCATGGGGGGATTCATGCCATCTCTTGGGAGCAGCTCTGTCAGCCCAGGAAAGAGGGAGGTGTGGGTCTGCGATCACTTGTTTCTGTCAGGGAGGCGGCGGGGATCAAGCTGGCATGGAGGTTCCTTCAGGGTGATTCTCTATGG
>JANAVB010015600.1:40619417-40805292 GCA_029216955.1 Iris pallida
TCAATTTCTCGCTTAAGTAAGTAGATTTCTAGAGGTTGTGATTATAATTTTAAGGTTTGCAATACTCCGTCATTTAGAGTTAGTGAGTTCTTGTTGAGAACTTTGCTTATATTGTATAGAAATATTAACATAAGCCTAGCATCGCAGTTTCTTTGTACTGTATTGGTTGCTTCTTAACATATTATTTTGACATCATGCATAAGTTTTGAGTTATTATCTATCCCTGAAAATTCTCAAATTACTAAAGACTTGGGTTAGAAAAAGTAGCACAAATTAAGATTAGGTTACAAGAGAATTTTCTCTAGAGGAACTTCTCTGTTGTAACAGTTTTGTATCCTCAAATCCTATACCGCAACTTATAAGTTACTGAAGTTACAAGGGTTCTACTCCCTTAAATTGGCTTCAGTAGTTAGTGCTCTGGAAGCACAACTAGTCATTTCTCCCGAGTACATGGCATCAAACCTAAAACTCCATTCTGCCTCCAAAATTACGATTTATTTACATAATTGTTGTCATGATCTATTAAAATCTCAGTAGTTTTAGAATTTCGGCAGGTTAAATGGTTTAGATAATGAACCAGGTAAAGAGTCGCCCATCGAATAGATTAAAAATACCTACTTGAGTAAATAATTGATTTTAATTGGTATTAATGGAGTTCAGATTCAGTTCAACCTAATAACATTATGATTTTGACTACAGAGTGATTAAACATCATATTTCTAAAGTTGTAATCATATTTGGCAGCTGATATTTCCTTGGCCCTCTTTCTGAAGAAAGAATGAATAGTATATACAAGAAGTTATGTACTAGATCTACAATATTTGGATTCTACAAAGTAACAAGTCCTGTCATGTAGGTAAATAGGTATTCAAACTTGCTAGAATCTGAAAATCTACAAGTTAGGACACAAAGAAACACTATCAATCATGTACACAAGTATACATCTATCAACAAAACACCGAAAAGTGAAAAAATAACATACATAGATAGTACTGTAAGTTCAGTTAACTCAAATGTACAACTCACATTGGGCTAGTGAAGCTTCCTCTCCTGCCTAAACCCCATGGTAGAAATCATAACTCATGCAGCAAAATATATTGCTCTTACATTCATGGCTCCTCTATTTTTCGGAGACAAATCTCAGTGAAGCCACTTTAAGCTTCACTCGTGGGATTTGCAAATACTAATGCGACTCCGTATGCTGAACTTGGTGCCATGTAGAATCATTTTGTGATGTAGTTCTGCCCCGATATGGATTGAATAGAAAGAAGCAACCAGCATAAGTATTACTCGATTCGAACCTTCTAAACTCAAACCATAATCATGCCCCGTCTTCTAAATTCAAACCCTCCTGAGCTATAAGCCGCAAGGACTACCGTAAATCCATAGTAACCAATGCAATATGCAATCCCAAAACTCAAGTTTAGTTATTGAAAATGGAACTGAAGGGCTGTGATATACTAATGTTTCAACAAACCATCTCAGAACAAGAGACCCTTCATTGTAGAAACTCTGAAGTCTGGAAGAATTATTCCCGCATGGAGAAATAGTAGTATCTCAACAAGCAATCTGCTGAAGTACAAAGTTATGTCCATTCCAAAGGGATAATAGCCCAGCATCTTCTGTAGTATTAGGCCAAATGTTCCACTTGCAGAAACGCTCTTGGGTCTCGTTTGGTTCGCGGAAAGTACAGGAAATCAATTCTTTGTTCTTTTCTTTCCTTTGAAAAATTATAATTCCATCGATTTTTTTTACAGTATTTGAAAATGTCAGAAATATAATCAAAATACAACTTTGAACAGGGAGAGTTTAGTGCTAGAGTTCTGTAATAAATATAAGAAATTGGATAAAAAGTGAATCCTTGGAGTGGGTGGAGAGGACCATTCTCTCATATTTTGCATTTTCCATTTATGCACCTTTTCTTTGGCATCCAAACATACGAAAGAAACAACTTTTTTTCCAAGGCCCTGATTCCGCGAACCAAAGGTTGCCTTAACGATAGAACTCTTATCCATCTTTTACAATTTGCCAGTGCATTCTTTTTCTTTTTTGGTTACAAAAACCTACATTTGCCAGCCCGCCGGTGCATTCTACAATTGAAGTATCCCAGTTCACAATTATCTTCCCTTCAAAACAAAACAATTAGGGGTAACTCGGGCAGGCTAAACCCGAATCCGATCGGGTAAACCCGTTAATGGGTTGGGTTAGGGTTGAAGATACTCGAGTTCGGGCTTGGATTTGGGTTAAAATATTTGAACCCGATCAAAATTCGGGTTGGGCTCGGATTCATGTGTCAGTTTATCCGAAGAGCCCGAAACCCGACTTTTATATATATATATATATATATATATATATATATATATATATATATATATATATATATAATTGTTAATGCCGGAACACAATTTTTCGATGGAAAACAGAGAAGATGAAACAATTGTAAAAACAATGTTCCAACGCAACACTTCTAGGAAGGTTGCGCGAGTATAACGAAGATCTAAAAAAATCTTGTTTTAGTATTACGAGAATCTAAAAAGATTTCATAATCCACAGCAATCGATCGTAGTACTTCTAAAAAGAAGATACAATCAGAATTACTGGTAGCAATGAAGAAGGTGACTGGCGAAAGATGGAATAACTCCTGCTGGGATGAATAATCACCGTTGCTCAAAGCTTTATTCGTCCTACACGAACAGCTTCCAGGAACCAGCAAGTTCGTCGGAGAACTTGGAACACTCCTACTCTTCTGACTCCTCGGATGGACACGAACTCACGTGCAAAAGCAACGCTGGTGCGGCACCTTTCCTCTCTCTCGAAGGCTGCTGGAATTCGCAAGCAAATTCCAATCAGAACTGTGTTAAAGAACACTTCTGAATTCTCTGTTTACTTGTGTTAAAAACACTTCGTAAACTTTCTGTGGTTGCTTCTCTTACTGTTATCACTGTTGCCTTGAGAGAGAGAGGATGCCTTATATAGGCCCTGCAGCAACTGCTCGGTTGCCACAAAGTTAGGGACATGGTAAAAATTACCCCGAACATGTAGCAACCGCCCAGAACGTGCAAATGCACGTTCTGCTGCAAGTTGTGCCAACGGCGCGCACCCTGCGCTCCTTGCACTCTGCGCACTGAGCCACTTGTGCCAACCTGCGCCACTGCGCGCACTGCGCCACTGCGCAACCTGCGCGACCTGCGCCACCTTGTGCCACTCGCGCAACGTACGCAACCGGCGCACCCGGTGCAACCTGTGCGCAACATGTGCGCAACCTGGCACGCAACCTGGCACGCACCCTGGTGCGCACCCCGGTCACGCAAACTGTGACGCGCAACAAGCGCAACTAAAGTGCACTATGTGCCTAGCGACGATGCTGACGTGCTAAGTGCAAAGTGTGCCAACAAAATACCACATTACGCCTCATGAGCCCATGAGCCCGAGTCCGAGTCCGAGTCCGAGTCCGAGTCGCTAAGCCCCTACGGGGCTTAGCTCCCATGGAAATAAATTTTCCAAGAGCAAAAAGCATGAATGCTTTCTATTGTTGATTTAGCCTTTTTCCTATTAGAAAAATAACCACACATGGCACACCCATGTGCACCTCCACACCACATGTGCATCTCTAAACTAGCAAAGCTAATATATAGAGATACAACTCCTTTGGTCTAGCCGATGTGGGACTAAAATTCACTTTATAAAAGACCAAAACCCAACAATCCCCCACATATCTCTATATATGAGTATAAGTGTTCCCCACAGTAACTGTCCATCATGCATTAGGAGAGATGTCGCTGACGACTTGAATCTTCCCGTATGGTTCAAACAACAGACTATAATACAAGAATGGACTAAGCCTTGAATTCTGCATCATAGCTGAAATTCTTCCCACTCACATAATGTAGTTACATGTGCTTCTGGCTACACATTAAAAGGCCCTGTGCCAGCCTGGTTTCAGTGTATAATTTTAGACGTCTACAAGTTTACCCTCAAGAGACGGCCTGAGATCTCTTTGTCCATACACTATAGGTGAGTTCATTATAAAGAGACATGGCATGAAATGCTTTGCGCTTCCCTTGCGGTGCTACGTCGCTATGACATGGCTTAAAGCCGAGGCCTTATCCCGTACCGGGAACCTCATCGTAGTGTCATACTACTGTAGCATGAGGCAACCGCCTCTTTGTAGTGCCAAACTACCCAGCATGAAGCCTTAGGCTCCCTTGCGGTGTTACGCCGCAACGACATGGCTTGCAAGGCCGAGGCTTTATCCCTAACCGGGTACCTCATCGTGGTGTCGTGCCACTGTAACATGAGGAACTCCTCCTTTTTCTAGTGCTGACTACACTCCTCTTTTTTAACATACAGCATTAGGCTAACTGTCTATTTGCGGTGCTACGCCGCTGTGACTTGGCCTGCAAAGCCGAGGCTTTATCCTATTCCTGGACAGCACCCCACATATAGGAACCTCATTGTGGAGTCACCCCACTATAGCATGGAGTTTCACTCCTTGTAGTGCTGCTCTACCGTGCTTTCTGTAAAGCACACCAAGCATTCACTCTGCCTGAAAACTCATTAAGGCAATTAAGCCAACCTTCCCACAGGAACCGTTTTCTGCAGAAAACAACAGTAGACAACAGTGGTTATAGGTCTGTAACCTCTCCATGCCCAATAGAACATGTACCCACCGTTCCTGATATTCTTCCGATTAGTGGTCCTCCCTTGAACCAAAAGCTAGATGCCTAGTAGATTTTTCTTTGAACTATTAGCATAAAACTTTATGGTAGGAATACAATAATACAATATCAGAATGCCTTCAAGTCCATTTTACAAGCTTTGTCATCGACCAGCTGGCGCTTGAAGCCCTTGGTGAACGGATCCGCCAGGTTCTCCTGACTCTGAACATCAATCACTGCAATAACACCTCTCTTGATAAGATCGTGTACTGCCCTGTGCTTCAACCGCACAGTCCTCTTCTTTCCGTTGAAGAGGTCATTTGATGCTACCGCCGCAGTCGCCTGGTTGTCGCAGTATATCGGTATCGTCGGTATTTGCGCCCCAACCACTTGAAGATCATACATGAGATCCCGAAGCCATTCTGCTTCCTCGGCTGCGGTATCAAGTACAAAGAACTCAGATTCCATGGATGACCGCGAGAGCATAGTCTGCTTCTTCGACTTCCACGATATAGCAGCTCTATCCATTGTGAAAATGAATCCACCTGTGGACCTCTCGCTCTCCACCTCTGAGCACCAACTGACATCACTGAAGCCTTCCACTACCGGCGTATCTCCGCAGTAGTACAGTACATATGTCTGAGTCTTCTTGAGATATCTCATAACCCGTTTCACAGCTTTTCAGTGTTCAGCACCTGGGTTACTCGTGAAACGACTCAGCATTCCCACGACGAAAGCTATGTCAGGCCTTGTGGCAGTAGTAGCATATATCAAACTTTCGATTACGGTTGCATACTCCAGCTGCCTGACACTTTCCCCTGAATTAGGCTTCAGTTTCAGATCACACCTGTAAGGCGTATCGATCCCAGGAAGATCCCGATACCCATAACGAGTGATCATTTTCTCAATATAATGAGACTGTGACAGCGCTAGTCCAGTGTCTGTCCGGATGATCTTGATCCCTAAGATCACATCAGCTTTTCCCAAGTCCTTCATACTGAACTTGCTCGAGATGAACCTCTTTGTCTCCGTGACACAGCTCATATCCGTACCTAGGATAAGCATGTCATCCACATACAGACAAACGATCACACCTCTTCCATCAGCGAACTTCGTGTAAACACACTTGTCCGTCTCGCTGACCATGTAGCCATTTGACCTTATAACCTTGTCAAATTTCTCATGCCACATCTTAGGAGCCTGTTTAAGACCGTACAAAGATTTTATCAACTTGCAGACTTTGTCTTTAAGACCCTTGACGACAAATTCCTCTGGTTGTTGCATATAAATCTCTTCGGTCAGCTCGCCATTTAGGAAAGCCGTTTTCACATCCATCTGATGTATCACCATCTTATTCATCGCTGCGAGAGCAATCAACATTCTGATGGTAGTCATCCGGGCTACTGGAGCATATGTGTCAAAGTAGTCGATTCCCTGCTTCTGAGAAAACCCCTAGGCTACTAGCCTAGCCTTGAACTTGTCAATAGTTCCGTCTGCTTTCATCTTCTTCTTAAAGATCCATCTGCATCCGATGGGTTTTGCTCCTTCAGGAAGATCAACCAATACTCAAGTGTTATTGGAGGTGATGGATTCAATTTCATTGTCAATTGCCTCCCTCCAGAAAACCGCGTCTCTGGTCTTCATCGCCTCATCATAGGTAAGCGGATCTGCTTCCACATGATAGGTGACAAAGTCACTTCCGAAGTACTTCGGCCTCCTCATACGCTTAGCTGACGGCTCAGCTCATTCTCGTTCAATCGTTGTTTCAACAACAACATCTTCTTGGACCACATCTTCATTGAAGACTTCAGTTTCCTGCGCACCCTCATTGTTCTCTGGTACATCCGCAAGAACAATATTCTTGTGCCTTGCAAATTTGTCTTCAAAATATTCTGCGTCGCGAGATTCAATGATATGATTTGACTCAATATCAAGAAATCTCCGAGCATCACTCTTCTCGGCATATCCCAAGAAGATCGTCTTAGTAGTCCTTGTCCCAAGCTTCTGAATCTTTAGATCTGGAAGCTTGACATATGCCAGACACCCCCACACTCGAATGACATTCAAGTTAGGTCTGACTTTGAACCAGAGTTCATGAGGAGTAATGTCAAAAGTTGCATGAGGCACCCTATTCAGAATAAAAGTGGCCGTCAGTTCAGCTTCTCCCCAGTAGCACTTAGGAAGATCCACAGTCAACAGTATTGAGTTAATCATTTCTGTTAACATTCTGTTCTTCCTCTCTACTACTCCATTTGATTGAGGAGAGTACAGAGCCGTAGTCTCATTGATAATTTCATGTTCTTTGCAGAACGATGCAAATTCATGAGACCTGTACTCCCCACCTCGATTACTTCTTATTCTTTTGAGTTGTTGTCCAGTCTGCCGCTCAGCTTCGGCTCTGAACTCCTTGAACTTCTCGAATGCTTCGTCTTTAGCCTTCAGCAAGTAGACGAACGCATACTTTGAGAAGTCATCGATGAAGATTATGAAATACTTCATCCTGGCCTTTGTAGAGAACTGTTTGAAGTCACAGATATCGGAGTGTACCAACTCCAGAAGATTTGTACTTCGATTAACCTGAGGAAAGGGTTTCCTTGTGATCTTCGTTTGAGCACAAACTTCACATTTCTCTACCTTACCCCCACACTTGAAGATAAGTCCTAGACTAGACATTCTGTTTATTCGTTTATAATGAACATGTCCTAACCTGTTATGCCACAACTCAAGAGTATAAGCAGAAGGAGTGATTGTATTAATTACATTAATTACATTGGACTGATTCATAAGCTGATTCTTGAACATTCCTTCGGTACAAAAAGCTTTCCCGAAATATGTTCCCTTGATAGACATCACCATCTGGCCAGCATTGATGTCCATCTTGAGGTCTGCGTTGCATAGTAGGCCTCATGAGATCAGGTTCTTGGCGATAGCAGGTACATGCTTCACGCCTTGAAGCATCAAAGACTTCCCCGAAGTCAGCTTCAACACCACCGTCCCGATCTCGAGCACTTCAGCTTATGCCTGGTTCGCCATCATAACCACTTCAGAAATAGGTGTGTAGGTGGTGAACCACTCCTTACTGGAGCAGACATGGCAGGAGGCTCCAGTGTCTACCCACCAGTCAGAGTCAGTCCTTACCGCATCAACCTGCACAATCATAGCAACAACGTCAGTGATCATAGATACCTTACTAGGCTCTCCTTGCTCTGATTGCTTGGTCTTTGCTTTGCATTCACTTTTGAAGTGGCCCTTCTTGCCACACTTGAAATAAGGCATCTGAGACTTTGCCTTCTTTCTCTTGAAGAAAGTCCCCTTCACGTTCAGATTGTTAGGGTCCTTCTTCTTGCTGTGGGAAGTCGCCTGCTTTCCCCTTGGTTCCTTGGTATGAACCAGATTGGCGTTAGCCAATTGCTTGGACAGTGCGTCTACCTTCAGTTGAGCCCGCATCTGGTCCTCAACATAGATTTCCTGCAAGAGATCTTCAAGGCTGATCTTAAGCTTCTTCCTATGCATGTTTGCATAGAACTTACTCCACCCAGCGGGGAGCTTTGAGATAATCCCTCCAGCAACAAACTTGTCAGGGAGGGGCATCGCCTCGTCTTCCAACTTCTGTCGCAGCTTCAGAAATTCTTTTACCTGCGGCAACATGGACTTCTCGTCCTCAAAGAGCCATTTGTGATATTTTTAACCACAAATATCTTGCTCCTGTTTTTGTCTTCTTCGTACAGTTTCTCCAGAGACTCCCATATATCTCTGGCAATTGGTTTTTTACTGTAAGATTCTGCTAGAGAATCCTCCATAGCATTCAGGATAAGCAGCCTGCAAATGCTATTTTCCCTTCTCCACTTGGCCTAAAGTTTAGTAGCCGTAGTGATTGCGATAGCAGACCCAATATCTGGAACGGTAGGTTCCTCTTCAAGAAGCACGTGATCAACGTCTCTGAGTTGAAGAGTGAGATAAACCTTCCTCTTCCAGACTTGATAATGCTCTCCATCAAACTTTTCTAACTTACAAAAGTCGGTATTGAGGAGTGAAGCATTAACGTTTTCCATCGTAGCAATAAAGCTTTGAGATTGTTAATGCCGGGGCACAATTTTTTGATGGAAAACAGAGAAGATGAAACAATTGTAAAAACAATGTTCCAACGCAACACTTCTAGGAAGGTTGCACGAGTATAACGAAGATCTAAAAAAATCTCGTTTTAGTATTACGAGAATCTAAAAAGATTTCGTAATCCACAGCAATCGATCGTAGTACTTCTAAAAAGAAGATACAATCAGAATTACTGGCAGCAATGAAGAAGGTGACTGGCAAAAGATGGAATAACTCCTGCTGGGGTAAATAATTACCATTGCTCAAAGCTTTATTCGTCCTACACGAACAGCTTCCAGGAACCAGCAAGTTCATCGGAGAACTTGGAACACTCCTGCTCTTCTGACTCCTCGGATGGACACGAACTCTCGTGCAAAAGCAACGCTGGTGCGGCGCCTTTCCTCTCTCTCGAAGGCTGTTGGAATTCGCAAGCAAATTCCAATCAGAACTGTGTTAAAGAACACTTCTGAATTTTCTGTTTACTTGTGTTAAAAAACACTTCGTAAACTTTTTGTGGTGGCTTCTCTTACTATTATCACTGTTGCCTTGAAAGAGAAAGGATGCCTTATATAGGCCCTGCAGCAACTGCTCGGTTGCCACAAAGTTAGAGACATGGTAAATACCACCCCGAACATGTAACAACCGCCTAGAACGTGCAAACGCACGTTCTGCTGCAAGTTGCGCCAACTACACGCACCCTGCACTCCTTGCACTTCGCGCACTGAGCCATTACGCTACCTGCGCCACCTTGCGCCACTCGCGCAACGTGCGCCTGTGAAACCCAAATTTTAGGAATTATTAGATTTGTAGTGATATTAGTTTAGTTATTTATTATTATTATTATTATTATTATTATTATTATTATTATTATTTATATTATTATATTATTATTTAGTCGAATTTAGGACAAACATTATTTTAAAATTATCGTTGGTCTTTTATTATGGCCCTGTCCCGATCCCGAGTCCGGACTCCGAACCCGAGTTCGAACCCGGTACGATTTCCCGAAACCCAATCCCGTCTTCTGAACCCATTCTTAATTTCCTTTTTCTAATATATAAATATATATATATTGGAATGAGAAAAAAAAGAATTAATAAAAGAAAATATCCTAAACTATTCCCTTCCCCACGTTGGACCAGCTCCCCATCTCCCACGAACTGACCAACTCTTTCTCCACAAATCTCTCCCTCCCACTCACTTCTCCCATAAACTCCCCTCAAAACCCACCATCCACCACCACTCCCCCAAACGTCCAGAACCACCCCCTCTCCATTTTCTTCCTTTTCCCACTCCCAAACCCCCTTCTTTGCTTCACCTCATTTCGGCCAGACTTCCCCGTGCGCCGAAGCCGCCTCCACCCGCGACGGCCCGCGCCCTTCCGTCGGCGCCCAAGCCCCGCCGGACTCCGGAGACCCCAACCCGGCCACCCGCGCGCGCCTCCAGCGCTGTCTCCCGCGCGGCCTCGCCTCCAGCGCCCAGCCCCGGCCCCTCCGGCACCCCCTGCTGCGCGCCTCCCCGCGCGACCACCGGCCAACCCCCTCGGCCATTTTCCCTCTTCCCGAGCTCCCGACCACCGCCCCTCCGGTGCTGTCCCGCGCTCCGGCCGGCCCGCTCCTCTCTGCCCCGATTTCTGCGCGTCTCCCGCGCCCCCGTTGTTCCGATAGCGCTGTCCAGCGCTGTCCCGTGGACTTCGAACCTGCTGTCCGCGGTTTCCGCGGTTTCGTTGTGCCGATTCCGCTGCTGACCGTGGTTTTTCTTTCTTTAATATCATCTGAGAGCTCTAGCCGAGCAACCCAAGGTATAATTTCGCGTTTCCGTTTCCGTTTACGTAGTCGATGATGAGAATTGGTCCCCGATTCCTTTCCGGAAATTTGGTTTTGGTGGACGTATTAGTTTCGGATTTTTCCGAAAATGTACTATGACGTTCTGTGCTTGGTTTGGATTTTCGAAATTTCGGGATTCCCGATTTTATTTCGGGTTTTTCGATTATACTTCGGAAATGATTTCTGTGTTTATTTTTATAAAAGTGTGTTCCCTAGTTTGGGATAAATATTTTGGGTGTTTTGGTGCATTTTTCCAGTATTGGGTTGTCCCAAATATAGAGGGAATGCTGCTCAAATTTTTATAAAATTTTATAAATGAATTTTCGGGAATATTTGTTAATTGGATTTTTGGGCGACGATCGTACCGGTCTGTGGGCCCTAGCGAAATGCAAACGAAACAGGCTTTACCCGGACGTTGAGGCATTAGCTAAAAATAGTGACGATTGGACCAAGTCTGAGACTCCTAAGATTTAATTTAATTTATTTATTAGTTTTGTTTTCAGTATTTAAAATACGGGACATTTTTCAGAGCTAACTAATTTTTCCTCTAATTTCATTTATGTAAAGTTTGTAAGGGCATAAGCCCAAAATTTCTATTTTTGTTAGCTGTGCCCCTGTATTTTGTAGTCTAGGTTTTTTATTTCTTTTCTGGGTTGATCTTTATTTCTTTTCTGGGTTGGTTTCCATGTTTGGACGCGTAATTTATAATTAGGATAATAATTATTTTGGTATAAAATTAATAAAGATCTTCCCAAGTTAATTAAATGAATAAAATATTAGCAAGATAACAAGTTCATGTTTTATCACTAGAAGAAAACTAGTTTATATATATATATTACAAAAAATACAAAGTTTTCCTAAGTTAAACGGTAATTGCTATTTTTTCCAATTAACTGAATTAACCGGTTTAACAAACTAATTGACAACGCACGTAGCTTGCGACGTAAAGCATTACAGTATGTTCAATAAAAGAACTTAAAATCCGACTAGGACACTGCTACTAGAGATTGTAACTAGCACACCTAGAATGGCTACAATTTTGGTTCTAAGTTAAGTTCTCCAACTGTAGGATCTCGGAGACGAACCTAACTTCTTCCCCGGAACCGTCATCCTACTCCAGTCATACAAATCGAGGCAAGTTACGGTTATGTTTTCTTGTATTTTATTTAGTAATTGTCTAGCTGCATGTTTAAACCACATTGCTACACGGATTCAGATATTGATTGATTGATTGTGGGGATTGGAGGAATAGTGTAACGTTTATGGCCAATACCCCTCATATTGCATATTGTGCGAGCTTACCCCTCTTACACACGGGGATAAGCCATATCGCGTCGCTAGGACGCTATTGTATAACCCAAGCCGGTCATAGATGATTACACATTCAAATCATATTGTTTTCAATTGTAGAATGCTGGAAAATATTGTTTAAAACTGTTTAGCTTGCACTTTTCCATTATTACTTGAAATATGAGTTACATATTCGTACTTGCTCCCTCTTGACTGGAGACAACATTTTTAGGTGACATTGAGGATGCTGAGCTATTGTACAATAGCTATTATGATCCGGTTCTGTACCCTGTGGTGTTGCCAGAGTCCCCATTGGAGGACGCAGGACCTGAGGCCGACGAGCCGAACGCTTAGCTAGTTATTTCCAGTTTCATTGTTTTTGGAATTTTGTTAATTCGAATTCAGTTCTTTTATTTTAGTTCTTTTAATTCCAGTTATACTTTTCAAATGTTGAATAAAGTTTTAAAATTTCTGTATACTCAGTTGTGACAAATGTATAGATGTTGTTGTGAATACCTGCTAATAGAACAGCTTACTGCCGCCGTCTCACAACGGTGCAGGCTGGGCATGATCCGGTTCGACCCAATTATTTGGGATCGGGTCGTGACATGTTTTTAGTGGTGGCCCATGCAGGTCAAAAATAACAACTTAGGAAAACATACCTAGAAACAATTAGAACACTAGAACATTGATTTGTCACAACATAGGTCCGAATTATATATATATATATATATTTTTGTTTGATTATAGACTGGTAGGATACCTTGCTTATGTTTGCATCCTAAAACCTTCCAGAGTATGGCCAAAGGGAAGACTACCCGTTCTGGCCCTGCTGAAAATGAGGTATCATCTACCAAACACACCCCACCTTCTCAAGCACGTCGGGACCCACCTCCTTTGCAGCTGACTGACCGTCCCTATGCTGCACCAACACCCCGTCCCGTTTACGCTACTACAGTGCAAACGGCAGAACCGGTACTTCCCCGGACTGAGCCGCAGTCCCCTGCGGTAGTGCCCGTACCAGCTGCCCCACCAGTGCCCGTGGATCCCACCGATCTAGTGGGCATGCTATGAGGAGTGCTTGAAGCCCAGAGAGCCCAAACAGAAGCTCATCGAGAACAGACTGCAGCCCAAGCTGAAGCCCATCGCGAGCAGACCGCGATCATAAGAGAAGGCATGGAGAATGCCCATAACGTGGCTATGGCTGCCCTCGAGAGAGGAGGAACAACTTCATTGGAGCCACGACCTGCCAAGGTAAACATAAATCCAGGAGTTAAGTTATGTATCATTTAGGCCATTCTTTTGATAAGAGGCGTATTATTATGTGAAGGTCGGAGATATAGAGAGTTTCAAGAAGCAAGGCCCTCGACCTTTCAAAGGAACCGAAGGAATCATCTACGCTGACGAATGGCTAGACAGCATGGAGCGTCTCTTGAGCGTCGCTCGACTCCCAGAGGACCTCAAGACCGAAGCAGTAGGACTCCAGCTGCAAGATGTGGCAAGCACCTGGTACCGGAATGAACCCTGACTCCAGGAAAAACAGCTTGACTGGGACACCTTCAAGAGGCTGTTCCACAGGAAGTTCTTCCCAACATCAGAGATGCGGGAGATGGAAAGACAGTTCCAGGACCTGAAGTAGGAGAACATGACGGTTGGAGAGTATGCGGCAGAGTTCGGTCGACTTAGTCGCTTTGCCCAGAACTTGGTTGCTGACCCCAAGGATCGTGCTGAAAGATTCAGGTATGGACTAAGGAAAGAAATTCGTACCCCTGTGATCGCAGGCGGCGCCAAGACATACGAGAAAATTCTGATACGAGCTCAAGACGTGGAGAAGAGCCAACCTTCTCATTCAGAGAGGGAGTATCCTGGAACTAGCAACTTCCAGGGTAACCAGAAGAGGCCCAACAACAACAACAACAACAACAACAGGCCTTCGCACCACCAGCAGCAGCACCATCAGGCGAGGACCAGTGACAGAACGCCTCAGAGGCAGATCCCTGTCTGCGACTACTGCAAGAGGCCAGGACACCAGGCGAACATCTGCAGAAAGAAACTGGGACACTGCCTAGTTTGTGGGTCTGCCACCCACCAAGTGAGGGACTGCCCCACAGCATTCAATCGGACCGGAGCAACTCAGCAAAGAGCTCCTCTACCCACTCAGCAGCAACAGTTCGGACAATATCAGCAAAAAACCGGGCGAGCTTTTGCCCTAGCAGCAGACGAGCAAGAACCGGAGCAGGAACCTACCGCTGATGTCATCACAGGTTCCATTTATGTGTTTTCACATCCTGCTCTAGCATTATTTGATTCGGGTGCATCACACAGTTTTATATCATCAAAGTTTATTTCTGCACACCACCTAGATACGTGACTTAGCAAGATGATTAGTAGAGTTATGACCGGTGGTGGACCCATACCCATCACCGAGGCTTGTAACTGTCCCATAACTATCTCAGGCCACAAATTCTTAACACCCTTACTTGTGATGCCCTTGCCCAACTATGATGTAGTCCTAGGGATGGACTGGTTAAGTGAACAGCATGCGCTGATAGATTGTCACAGAGGATGTGTAATCTTCAGCCCACTAGGAGAACCGGAGTTTGAAATCTCTCGAGCTCCGGAAGACATGAAGAGTGTTACCTACTCCTCTATCATCGAAGAACCCGGGCCTCCTCACCCTATTATAGCAGAATTCATGGACGTCTTTCCAGATAGTCTTCCAGGATTGTCGCCAGATCGAGGCATGGAATTCTCCATCGATCTAGTACCCGGCTCTTCCTCTATTTCTTGGGGATGCTACAGAGTCAACCCCAAGGAGGCAAAGGAGATGAAGGACCAAATTGACGAACTGAAGGCATAAGGATTTATAAGAGACGGGGCTTCACCCTGGGGAGCACCAGTTTTGTTCGTGCCCAAGAAGGATGGAACCGTGCGGATGTGTATTGATTACCGGGCGCTGAACAACATCACTATCAAGAACAAGTACCCTCTGCCCCGGATCGACGACCTGTTTGATCAACTGAGTGGAGCTAAGGTATTTTTGAAGATAGATCTCAGGTCTGGCTACCATCAAATCAAGGTCAGGAAGGAGGATATTCCAAAAACGACGTTCAACACCAAATATGGTCAGTATGAATTTTTGGTCATGTCGTTTGGACTGACGAATGCTCCTGCAGTATTCATGAACCTTATGAACAAGGTCTTCCATGAATATCTGGATCAGTTTGTTGTTGTCTTTATCGACGACATTCTGATCTACTCGAAGACTGAAGAAGAGCATGAAGAGCACTTGAGGAAAGTTCTGAAAACTTTAAGGAAGGAGAAGCTCTATGGTAAGCTATCTAAATGCTAATTCTTCTTAGACAAAGTGGATTTTCTTGGCCATGTTGTCACAGGAGAAGGAATTTCGGTAGATCCAATGAAGATAGCTGCTATTGAGAAGTGGACTGCACCCAGTTCAGTTGCAGAAATCAGAAGCTTTTTGGGTTTAGCTGGCTACTACCGGAAGTTTGTGAAGAATTTCTTCAGGATTGCCGAGCCAATGATGAAGCCTACTAGGAAGAACGAAGAATTTATTTGGTCTGAAGCTTGCCAGTCAGCATTTGAGGAACTGAAGAAGAGGCTTACAACGGCGCCGATACTTGTACTACCCGCAGGTACCGGCGGTTTCTCAATTTACAGTGATGCTTCCGGTAAGGGTTTGGGTTGCGTTCTTCAACAACACGGGAAAGTAATTGCTTACGCATCTAGGCAATTACGGACTCATGAGAAGAACTATCCCACACATGATTTGGAGCTTGCAGCGGTGATATTTGCATTGAAGCTATGGAAGCATTACCTTTATGGAGAGAGAGTGGAAATATTTACAGACCACAAAAGTCTTAAATATGTTTTCACTCAGAAGGAGCTGAACATGCGACAGAGACGATGGCTGGAGCTGATGAAGGATTTTGACATCAACCTGCAGTATCATCCGGGTAAGGCTAATGTTGTTGCAGATGTACTTAGTCGATACCCGATGGCAATGTTCTTGACCAAGGAGCGTCATTTGCTGGAGGACATAGAAAAGCTTGGACTGGAGATTGTACTGCCCGAAGAAGAAATAAAGAAACTGGGAAAAGAAGCTATTGTACCAGGAGCCGATTCAACAATGATGCAGTTGCAAGTGCGTTCAAGTCTAATGGACAGAGTCAAGGAGGCACAATTCCAAGACGAGATGCTTTGCAAACTCAGAGATCAAGTGCTGGCAGGAACACTTGAAGGATTCTCAATCGCCAGCGACGGAGCACTGAAGCATGGTACGAGGCTTTGCGTATCAACTGGCGAACTGAGGAACGAGCTGATGCAAGAAGCGCACCAGTCGCAGTATTCCATACATCCAAGAGCCAACAAAATGTACCAGGATATACGTACTATAGTGTGGTGGTACAGAATGAAGAAGGACGTATCCAGGTATGTAGCTAGATGTTTAATTTGTCAATAAGTGAAAGCTAGCAGACAGAGACCAGCAGGACTGTTGCAGCCGCTAGACATCCCAGAGTGGAAATGGGAGCACATAACGATGGATTTTGTGTCGGGACTGCCTCGATCCCAAGGAAGGAAGGATGCCATTTGGGTTATCGTAGACCGACTGACGAAGTCAGCCCACTTTATTCCTTTCAAGGTGGATCTATCCACCGAGAAGTTGGCGGCACTGTACATGCGGCACATCTACCGGATTCATGGAGTTTCGGTAAGTATTGTGTCTGACAGGGATACCAGGTTTACCTCTCACTTCTGGAAAAGTTTGCATGACAGTTTGGGAACGCAACTGAAGTTCAGCACCGCCTACCATCCCCAGACTGACGGACAATCAGAGAGAACAATCCAGACGCTAGAAGACATGCTGAGATCATGCGTCTTGGAATTTGGAGGGTCTTGGGAAGACCATTTGCACTTGGTAGAATTCTCCTACAACAACAGCTACCAAGCTAGCATCGGTATGACACCGTTCGAGGCACTCTATGGACGTCATTGTCGCACTCCACTTGCTTGGGACGACGTCGAAGAACGAGTATTGCTTGGACCTGAGATGGTGACCGATGCAGCAGAGAAGGTAAAGATGATCAAAGACAAGCTCAGGATTGCCCAGGACAGACAGAAGCATTGGGCCGATAGCAGCCGACGGCCGTTGGAGTTTGAAGAAGGTGACAGTGTGTTCGTGAAGATCTCTTCTACCAGAGGAACCATCCATTTCGGCAGAGCAGGAAAGCTAAGTCCCAGGTATATTGATCCTTTTGAAGTACTTAACAGGATTGGAGAAGTGGCTTACCGGTGGCTCTACCCCCAAGTCTCGAAGGCGTCCACAACGTCTTCCACGTTTCGCAGCTGAGACGCTACATCCCGGACCCGAGTCACATCTTGGACCATTCGGAGCTGGAAATTGGATCCAGCCTCACAGTGCCAGAGAAGCCAGTGGCAATATTGGACAAAGGAGAGAAGAGAACCAGAAACTCTGTGACGCCGATAGTCAGAGTTATGTGGCGGCACAACTCACCATGCGAGTCTGCCTGGGAGCGAGAAGACCAGATGCGGGAGCAGTATCCGTATCTGTTTGAGACTTAAGGTAACCCCTAACCCTGCCTTTAATTTTGAGGACGAAATTTTCTAAGGAGGGAAGATTGTGAAACCCAGATTTTATGAATTATTAGATTTGTAGTGATATTAGTTTAGTTATTTATTAATATTATTAATATTATTATTTATATTATTATATTATTATTTAGTCGGATTTAGAAAAAATATTATTTTAAAATTATTGTTGGTTTTTGATTGTGGCCCTGCCCCGATCCGGAGTCTGGACTCCGAACCCGAGTTCGAACCCGGTACGATTTCCCGAAACCCAATCCCGTCTTCTGAACCCATTCTTAATTTCCTTTTTCTAATATATATATATATATATATATATATATATATATATATATATATATATATATATTGGAATGAGAAAAAACAAGAATTAATAAAAGAAAATATCCTAAACTAATCCCTTCCCCACGTTGGACCAGCTCCCCATCTCCCACGACCTGACCAACTCTTTCCCCACAAATCTCTCCCTCCCACTCACTTCTCCCATAAACTCCCCTCAAAACCCACCATCCACCACCACTCCCCCAAACGTCCAGAACCACCCCCTCTCCATTTTCTTCTTTTTCCCACTCCCAAACCACCTTCTTTTCCACACCTCATTTCAGCCAGACTTCCCCGTGCGCCGAAGTCGCCTCCACCCGCGACGGCCCGCGCCCTTCCGCTGGCGCCCAAGCCCCGCCGGCCTTCGGCGACCTCAGCTCGGCCACCCGTGCGTGCCTCCGGCGCTGTCTCCCGTGCGGCCCCGCCTCCAGCGCCCAGCCCCGGCCCCTCCGGCACCCCCTGCTGCGCGCCTCCCCGCGCGAGCACCGGCCGACCCCCTCGGCCATTTTCCCTCTTCTCGAGCTTCCGATCGCCGCCCCTCCGGTGCTATCCCGCGCTCCGGCCGGCCCGCTCCCCTCTGCCCCGGTTTTCACGCGTCTCCCGCGCCCCCGCTGTTCCGACAGCGGTGTCCAGCGCTGTCCCGTGGACTTCGAACCTGCTGTCCGCGCTTTTCGCGGTTTCGTTGCGCCGATTCCGCTGCTGACCGTGGTTTTTCTTTCTTTAATATCATCTGAGAGCTCTAGCCGAGCAACCCAAGGTATAATTTCACGTTCCCGTTTCCGTTTACGTAGTCGATGATGAGAATTGGTCCCCGATTCCTTCTCGGGAATTCGGTTTTGGTGGACGTAGTAGTTTCGGATTTTTTCGAAAACGTACTATGACGTTCTGTGGTTGGTTTGGATTTTCGGAATTTCGGGATTCTCGATTTTATTTCGGGTTTTTCGATTATGCTTCGAAAATGATTTCTGTGTTTATTTTTATAAAAGTGTGTTCCCTGGTTTGGGATAAATATTTTGGGTGTTTTGGCGCATTTTTCCAGTATTGGGTTGTCCCAAATATAGAGGGAATGCTGCCCAAATTTTTATAAAATTTTATAAATGAATTTTCGTAAATATTTGTTAATTGGATTTTTGGGCGACGACCGTACCGGTCCGTGGGCCCTAGCGAAATACAAACGAAACCGGTTTTACCCGGACGTTGAGGCATTAGCTAAAAATAGTGACGATTGGACCAAGTCTGAAACTCCTAAGATTTAATTTAATTTATTTATTAGTTTTGTTTTCAGTATTTAAAATACGGGATATTTTTCAGAGCTAACTAATTTTTTCTCTAATTTCATTTATGTAAAGTTTGTAAGGGCATAAGCCCAAAAATTTTATTTTTGTTAGCTGTGCCCCTGTATTGTGTAGTCTAGGTTTTTTATTTCTTTTCTGGGTTGATTTTTATTTCTTTTCTGGGTTGATTTTCATTTCTTTTCTGGGTTGGTTTCCATGTTTGGACGCGTAATTTATAATTAGGATAATAATTATTTTGGTATAAAATTAATAAAGATTTTTCCAAGTTAATTAAATGAATAAAATATTAGCAAGATAACAAGTTCATGTTTTATCACTAGAAGAAAACTAGTTTATATATATATTACAAAAATACAAAGTTTTCCTAAGTTAAACGGTAATTGCTATTTTTTCCAATTAACTGAATTAACCGGTTTAACAAACTAATTGACAACGCACGTAGCTTACGACGTAAAGCGTTACAGTAGGTTCAATAAAAGAACTTAAAATCCGACTAGGACACTACTACTAGAGATTGTAACTAGCACACCTAGAATGACTACAATTTTGGTTCTAAGTCAAGTTCTCCAACTGTAAGATCTCGGAGACGAACCTAACTTCTTCCCCGGAACCGTCATCCTACTACAGTCATACAAATCGAGACAAGTTACGGTTATGTTTTCTTGTATTTTATTTAGTAATTGTCTAGCTGCATGTTTAAACCACATTGCTACACGGATTCAGATATTGATTGATTGATTGTGGGGATTGGAGGAATAGTGTAACGTTTATGGCCAATACCCCTCATATTGCATATTGTGCGAGCTTACCCCTCTTACACACGGGGATAAGCCGTATCGCATCGCTAGGACGCTATTGTATAACCCAAGCCGGTCATAGATGATTACACATTCAAATCACATTGTTTTCAATTGTAGAATGCTGGAAAATATTGTTTAAAACTGTTTAGCTTGCACTTTTCCATTATTACTTGAAATATGAGTTACATATTCGTACTTGCTCCCTCCTGACTAGAGACAACATTTTTAGGTGACATTGAGGATGCTGAGCTATTGTACAATAGCTATTATGACCCGGTTCTGTACCCTGTGGTGTTGCCAGAGTCCCCATTGGAGGACGTAGGACCTGAGGCCGACGAGCCGAACGCTTAGCTAGTTATTTCTAGTTTCATTGTTTTTGGAATTTTGTTAATTCGAATTCAGTTTTTTTTATTTCAGTTCTTTTAATTCCAGTTGTACTTTTCAAATGTTGAATAAAGTTTTAAAATTTTCGTATACTCAGTTGTGACAAATGTATAGATGTTGTTGTGAATACCTGCTAATAGATCAGCTTACTGCCGCCGTCTCACAACGGTGCAGGCTGGGCATGATCCGGTTCGACCCAATTATTTGGGATCGGGTCGTGACAGCGCCACGCGCGCAACTTGCGCAGCGTACGCAACGTGCGCACCCGGCGCAACCTGTGCGCAACCTGGTCGCGCAGCAAAGTGCGCCAACAAAACGCCACATTACGCCTCATGAGCCCATGAGCCCGAGTCCGAGTCCGAGTCGCTAAGCCTCTACGGGACTTAGCTCCCATGGAAATAAATTTTCCAAGAGCAAAAAGCATGAATGCTTTCTATTGTTGATTTAGCCTTTTTCCCATTAGGGTGCGTTTGATTGCAAGGTGGAAAATATGTGGAAAAGAAATTAATTCCATGGAATTATTTTCCTAGGAAAAAAATTCTATGGAATTTTAAAAATTTTCCATGGAAAACTTAATTTGGGTGTTTGATTGCCATTATTTTCCACAGAAAATAGTTATTTTCAATGGAAAATGATATTTTTCTATGGGTTGGACAAGTTCCATTTTCCACCATTTTAGATGAAAGTATGAAAAATGGTAGTTTTTTGGAAAATAACTCTATGGAAAATATAAGCTATCAAACACTACAATTGGTGGAAAATTTGTGATGGAAATATTTTCCATGGAAAAAAGCCAAATCAAACACAGCCTTAGAAAAATAATCCCACATGGCACACCCATGTGCAACTCCACACCACATGTACATCTCTAAACTAGCAAAGCTAATATATAGAGATACAACTCCTTTGGTCTAGCCGATGTGGGACTAAAATTCACTTTGTAAAAGACCAAAACCCAACAATAATTTCATACTTCTTAATAAAAAGTTTAAATTCTAAACTTCTCCATCCAAACTCTTCAACTCCTTATCCTAAATCATATTTCAGTTTGTATTTTGTAATGATCAAGACTTAATTGATATTTGATTATGTGTTTAAGATTACTTTTGTTTAAAATTATTTGAAATATTATATTAGAGCCCGATAAATCCGATGGACCCGACCCAACCCGAGTTCAACCCGAGCAAAACCCGATCCTCTGGGCTTGGTCTTGGGCTTCATATGTTGAACCCGAGGTTGGGCCAGGCTTGGGCTCGGGTTAGGCTTATGATTTATCAGGTTGGGCTTGGGTTGACCTCAAGCCCGACCCAATCCGTCCGAGTTGCACCCCTAAAAACAATGTCCTCTCCCAAGTTCCATCTGAAGACCATAGCCAATCACAGACTTCATGGAATATTGCAAGGTTCGAGTCGGATTACATTTTGCTAGCACGATCAATAATTCTCAGTTCTGATTAACTCCCATGCAGTGAGAGAGAGCGTAGTCCACAAATGACTCTGCAGGAATTATCCTTTTTATGTTAACACATCTTCTCAAGCAGAAGACAGAAGAAATGTTGAATGAATCAACCTGGGCAAATCCAGCAAAATGGGCACTTTGTCACTTCAATACGAATTTAAGTAAGCATGCATACATCACAGATTCATCAAACTAAAAGGACGAGAGCTTCTAGTTTTATTGTTACATATGGCTCATAACCATATTTAGAGTCTTAGACGGAAAATAGCTTCTAGTTTTGTTCTTACATATGGCACATAAACCTATTTAGCATGGAAGTCAGTAGCCACCCAACCTGCAAACTCATGAACAAATTTATACAAAACTGGAGTGAAGGAATTATAACAGATAGGCTAGTCGAGGTTCTTTTGAGTAATTCTCACTATAAACTACAATTAGCCATGCGAACACAGCCTAACAGCTTCGCATTAGCTTTCTTGTAACAAATGGACCACTAGAAGTTTGTGAAATCATCATTGTGCATGAAAGAAACAGCATGGTTTGTTTCATTTGCTTGCTGGGAACCCATTCTTGAGTCCAGTACTGCCAGCTGAGATTTCACCCAAGAAGGGTTGAATTTGCCTTCAATCCACAAAGCTTCACCAGTGTCCTTGTGCTTGAAATCTGGATACTTGGGATTTCTCTGCATGGTAGCAGAAATATTATACAAGGAAATCACGATATAAATCAACATATAAATGAGCAAGGTTAATAAAATAGACATAATAATATTCAAGGAGGCATGAATACTTACTTTACCAGATGGTAAGATCAAGGGTAAAGCTAGACGGAACAACATCAGCGTAAGCATGAAAACTTGCAATATGAGTCTGACATGTAACTCGTTTAGAAATAGGTAGCAAAAAACTTACTTCTAGCTATAATATTCTGCAACAGAATCGCACCTAAGCATGGAAGGTGCCTGACGGAACCTTAAGCAACTTCCATGAACTGGATAGGAAAAGAGTTAGGCAATACCTTAAAAAAACCTAATGGAAATAAAATAGAAGCCTACTCTCTTAACTAGTATCACGCATGAGGGAGGAAAATATAGTAAGAAGCAACCACAGACCAAGACCATATAGAGCTAATGGAACCAACCAATGGGTCTGGCTACATTCATATTTTCATTTTCCCCAAATGAATCTTCCTAGGAGAGATTGGACCATGTTGTACATAGCAACACTAGTTCTCTCTTAAGAATCACCACCAACTTACAAATGATATATAAACCCTACAAACTTTCACCGAGATGCGACCCTAGTTACCCTCTTAAGGCATGTGATATAAGAAATTTATGGAGCTGCCCAATGAGCAGCCTATAGACTACTAGTTTCACCAGAGAACCATGTCTTCTAGCAAACTCAACAAAGAGGCAAGTCTCATATGTCAGACTTGGTATCAAAAAAACAAGTCACTTGTCCTATTCCTTTGGCTTTTAAACGTCGGAGAATGGGTTTTCTCCATGACCGGTCCTTATGGCCTATTATTAGCATATGGGGTGGGCTATATAAAGAAACCAATTTCTTGTGGGACGACAACTCCATTCTCTCATATTCATACGATATTATTCTGGTCCTTGATTCTAAAGCAATCTAACTCCGTACGTTCATTTTCTTTCGTGTTCTTCTGGACAAAGCTATGTTCGGGTCACATTTTTCGAAGTTGTGTGCGATGACGAGAAGCCGGTAGCACAGAGGTTTTACCACTATGAGAGTTCGAGAACAGTCTGCACATAGACCTCGCATCAACTCTTAGGGCAGTGCATTTTGCACGACTTCACCAGAGGACGTAATACTAAACTTGTTTTATTTTTGGTTGTTTACAGGATTTCAAAAGAAAAAAACAAGAGTAATTGATAACAATCTAAGAGTTGATAGCATTGAACTATTTTTCATTTTCTTAATTCTTTGTTCAGAAAACAATTGCTATTTTATATTTAGCTAAGACACGTTATATATTTAACTGATATCTTCTATATTGTTAGCTACTAATAAAATATTCTACTACCAAGAAATTCTTTGTTAGCAAGAAAGTCTTAGGCCTTTGTAAACATTCTAAGAGATTTATACTTTGTGTTCTTATATTTTGTTAGTGTTTACGGCGTACTGGTTAGTGTCTACACCAATTCCTAGTGTTTTCACTTATAAGCAAACTCATTTACACAAGTTAGCAAACGTTTGGAATATTTTGTTACTATATATTTGTTAGCATTAATTGCTAGTAGAATTTTGGTAGAACATTTGATTAGCACATATATTGTGTTAGCACATTTGTTAGAATATTTGTTAACAATATCAACGAAGTATATATTGTAGCTGCTATTTTATATTGTCAATAATTTTTAAACACAGTTCTCTATATTGTCTTTGTCTCATTTGTTATCATATTAAGTAGCTCTTCATACATACTTCAAATCTGCTATTATATATATATATATATATATATATATATATATATATATATATATATATATTGTTTTGGAACTTTTGTATCCTTAAAACCTAGAATAAAGTAAATAGTTTTAGTGACATTGCAAATTCTTTAAAAATAAGTTTTAAAAGTAGACATTAGTTTGGATACAAGCCGAAATGGTCCTTCTGTCAACCGGGTGTAAATAGCCCTAAGCGACACGATACTTAAGTGTCTTCGGACCACCGCTAGTCGGGAACCGACCCCTACAGCTAGCCCAAGTTGATCAAAACTTGATAGACTAAAGATTTCTTAAGGTTGATTAGCAATATCACTTAAACTATTATTAAATAACCTTAGTCGTTTTTATTGAGTAAAGTCAATTTTACAGTTATTTTGATTGTCTCATATAGAAATCATGACTGGCAAAGTAGAGACTTCTACGACTAAGCCAGCTAAGTTTGATGGCCCCTTCAAAAGGTGGCAGAGTCAGATAAAATTTTGGCTCACCACTTTAAGACTGATCTCAGCTATTGATGGATCCACACCCATCACAAATGACTCTGATGACACTGAGTCTGACATATAAGTGTTCAAATCCTCTAGCTCCTCATAATCCAAAACTCCTAAGAAAATAAACTATCATTGCTTCCATAGAATTCTTAGTGCCATGTCTGAATATCTTTATGATATATTCTTTGAATATAAGAGCGCTAAAGAACTTTGAAATTGGAAGAAGAATATGATTGTGATGATGCTGGAATTGAAATATTCAATTCTTCCACCTTCAATAGATATTTAATGGTAGATGACAAACCTATGAATGAACAAATCCATGAATTCAAGAATACCTTCGGCATATTCAAGCCAAAGGTACAACCTTCTCCAATGAGCATAAGATAATTTGCCTGATAGATGAGCTCCCTCCCTCTTGGTCTGATGTTGCTAAAGACATTATCCATACACAAGGAGAGGTTACCTTTGCACAAGTCCTAAAGAGAACTAGAACAAAAGAACAAATTAGATTAATGTCTAAACCTAAGACCGAGTCTAATGCTAAGATAAACCCTGTAGAATCCCAAGGCAAACATAAGTCTAATACTCATCACAATCCCAAGAAGAACTTATTCAAGAAGAAGAACTTTCAGCCTCATCACCAGAACTATCAACACCAACAAAACCATAGACCTAGAAACTTCAGTCAGACTCAGGATTAGAAGAATTTTTGTTTGATATGTGGAAGAACAAACCATATGTCCTATGACTGCTTCTACAGAAAGAAAGAAGCTGTCAAGACTCCTTATAAAGGAAAAGACAGCCAAACCAGAAGCTAACATGATTATGAATGGGTCTTCTAGTTCCTTCAGGTCTGTAACTTATCAACCTTTAGTCAATATTTATTATCATTCTGATGATTGGTGGTTGGATTCTGGAGCTAATGTTCACGTTTCTTTTGATCGCTCATATTTTTCAAACTATCAAGAATCGGGTGGAGGAGGCATAACCTTAGGAAATGGCTCAACGGCACAGATTGTAGGAAGAGGAAGAATAGATTTGAAATTTATATCAGAAAAAATTCTGCCTCTTCATGATGTACATCATGTGCCGTCGGTCTGGAAAAATTTAGTTAGTGGATCCCTTCTTGTAGCATCAGGGTACAAGATTGTAATGGAAGCCAATAAATTAGTATTTTCTAAGAATGAATCTTTTATTGGAAAAGGATTTGTAAAAGATTCTCTCTTTATTTTTAGTATTATTAATAAAATGATTTTCCTCTTATTGTTTCCAATGTAGAATCTTTCAACCTTTGGCATGGTAGATTAGGTCATGTAAATCTAGGTTCTCTTAGAAGAATGATGAACTTAGATCTTATCCCTAAGTCTCCAGTAGATAATAAACACAAGTGTGAGATTTGTGTTCAAGCCAAACACTCTAGACTACCTTTCAAATCTGTAGAAAGAAATTCCGACCTTCTAGAACAAGTTCATAGTGATGTATGTGACTCTAATAGGGTTTTGACCCAAGGCGGTAGGAAATAGTTTGTCATTTTTATAGATGATTGTTCAATGATTTACTATAACTATCTTCTCAAAACCAAAGATGAAGTTCTATATAGATTCAAGGTTTACAAATCTGAAGCTGAGAACCAATTAGAGAAAAAGATTACGATTCTTAGATATGATCGTGGTGGAGAGTATACCTCAAACGAAATGACTAACTTCCGTTAAGAATACGGAATAATTCATGAGATAATTGTTCCTTATTCACCACAGTCCACGGAGTTGCTGAAAGGAAGAATCGCACTATGTTAGACATGGAAATGTCATGCTTCTCAGCTGAGGTTCTCCTGATAATTTGTGGGGAGAAACCTTATTAACAGCTTGCTACGTACTAAATAGGACCCCTAGTAAATCAAAGGATAAGACTCATTATAAATTATGGAAAGGTAGAGCTCCTATGGTCCATTATCTCAAAGTTTGGAAATGTCTAGCAAAATTAGGAATTCGAGAACCCAAAAAGAGAAAGATTATACCTAAGACTGTAAATGATGTGTTCATAGGTTATGTTTTAGATAGCAATGTCAATCGATTTCTAATGACTCATTCTGAAGTGAATGAAATCACTAACACCACCTTTGTAGAAGCTAATGACTTATTATGAAGTGAATGAAATCTCTAACAAAACCTTTATAGATTTCTAATGACTCATTCTAAAGTAAATGAAATATCTAACAACACCTTTATAGAAGCTAGAGATGCAGTTTACTTTAAGAATATATTCACTTTTAAGAATAGAATTTCTTCCACCAGCTCTTCTCTTGCTCCTTCTACTAGTTCTCATATTCAGTCATCTAGTTCACAAGATGAACAAGATATATAGAACCTAGAAAAAGTAAAAGAGGCAGGATTGAAAGAAATTTAGATTAAGGTTTTTTTACTTATTTGATAGAGGGTGATCCCTCAACTTATGAAGAAGCAATATCTTCGCATGATGCTCCTTTCTGGAAAGAAACCATCAACAACGAGTACAGCTCCATCATGGAGACTAGTACTTGGTTTTTAGCAGACCTGCCTTTAGGTAGTAAACCCATAGGTTGTAAGTGAATATTCAAAAAGAAGCTTAGAGCCGATGGTATTATAGAGAAATACAAAACCAGATTAGTAGCCAAAGATTTCACTCAGAAAAAGAGGGTAGATTATTTTAACACATTCTCCTGTAGCTAGGATTACCTCTATAAGAACATTTCTAGCTTATCCATTCATTACATGTTGATCCATCAAATGTATGTAAAAACAGCTTTTCTAAATGGAGATTTAGAGAAAAAAAATATAGAGCAACATGAAGATTTTATTGCTATGGGTCAAGGAAAGAAAGTTTGCAGATTAGTAAAATCTCTTTATGGCCTAAAGCAAGCTCCCAAGCAGTGACACATCAAATTTGATAAAATAATTTTAGAATTTGGTTTATTGTCAAATGAGTATGACAAATGTATATACTCTAAAAATACAGGTGAAAGCTGTGATAGTTTATGCTTGTATGTATATGACATTCTTATACTTGAATCCTCACTTGACTTAATAAATAGCACTAAAGATTATTTATCAAGAAAGTTTGATATGAAAGATCTAGGAGAAGCCAACTTGATTTTGGGAATGCAAATCTCCAAATCCAAAGAGGGTTATACTCTAACCTTAGTACACTCCATTGAGAAAATACTAAGAAAATTTGAGTATTTTGATAAAAACTTGTCCCTACTCCTTTTGATAGTAGTATCATTCTCAAGAAGAATGAAGGTTCGCCTGTGGAACAACATAGATATTCACAGACGATAGTTCTCTTATGTATATTAAACGATAGAACCAGATCAGATATTGCATTTGTTGTTGTGAGACTAAGTAGATATACAAGTAACTCAAACAAGTCACATTGGTCAGCATTAGAAAAAGTTTTTAGATATCTGAAGGGTACTCTAGATTATAAACTTCACTATACTAGACATTCTAATTTCATAGAAGGTTACTCAAATGCAAACTGGGTAACTGACTCACATGATATGAAATCCACTTCTGGATATATTTTTACTCTAGGAGGAGCTGCAATCTCATGGGATTTATATAAACAAACTATCGTAAATAGGAGTACAATAGACTATGAAATGATAACATTAGACACTACTTGTACAAAAGATGAATAAATAAGAAATTTTATTATGTATATACCTGCTTTTTATATTCACGTTCCTGCAATTTCTATAAATTATGATAATAAATCTGGCAACTACTAAATCATGATTCTGTGAATGCAAAGATGAACAACCACCTGCAGCTGTGCTTCAAGTCAATAAAGAACCTATTAGACAAATATGTGGTTCTTGACTATATAAAATCAGAAAAGAACCTTGCAGACCACTTGACGAAGGGTTTGTCTAGGACATTGAGCCTAGAATCATCTAGGGGATGAGGTTAAGCCCATAAGTAAGTCACCAGCAATGGCAACCCAACCGAGTCTAACTGGAGATCCCAAGAAGCCGGTTCAATGGGTAGAAACAAGTTGAACTTCGGTAACTAATATGGAATACTGATCCTGAGATTAAATTCTTAAAACTAATGCCCAAGCGATTGTACAAGATTGTACAATGATATCTCATCCCTATGGTGACAGTGTTCCGGTTTGATATGGTTATGATGAGTTTTAACTCTTAATAGGTCCAAGCACGATATGCAAGGTTGATATCTATCACCAACCCTTGAGGAGTTACCTATATGAGAGGTCGTGAAGGCCGCGACTATAGGAAAAGACGACCCATACAACTCTTATAGATATCGAATAAGTGCACATGGCCAATCAAAAGTGCCACCCGGTAGACCCAATAATCTCTAGCGTACTATGTGTGCTATTTTTTGAATCTGATTCAACAAGTCCGATTCAAGGCATAATCCATCAAGCACTTCTTCAGACAAATACAATAGTCACTAAGTGAGATTCAAGGTTGTAGTCTATTTCGTCTATGCATAATATATACATGTCCAGAAATCATCTATTCTTATTTCATTTGTTAACTGTGTTTCAGAACCTGGTTTTTTGGAGGGGTGATTGTTATACTTGGTATCAAAAAACCAAGTCACTTGTCCTATTCCCTTGGCTTTTAAACGTTGGAGAATGGATTTTCTTACTCCCTTGGCTTTTAAACGTTGGAGAATGGGTTTTCTCCATGATCGACCCTTATGGCCTATTATTAGCATATGGGGTGGACTATATAAAGAAACCAATTTTTCCTCTTGTAGGACAACTCCATTCTCTCATATTCATACGATATTATTCTGGTCCGTGATTCCAAAGCAATCCAACTCAATACGTTCATTTTCCTTCGTGTTCTTCTGGGCAAAGCTAAGTTCGGGTAACATCTCGAAGTTGTGTGCAACGACAAGAAACCGGTAGCACGAAAATTTTACCATTAGGAGAGTTAAAGAACAGTTTGCACATAGACCTCGGATCAACTCTTAGGCCAGTGCATTTTGCGCAACTTCCCAAAGGTCGGTAATAGTAAACTTGTTCTATTTTTGGTTGTTTACAAGATTTCGAAAGGAAAAAAAAACAAGAATTATTGATAACAATCTTATCTTGTACTATAATGATACAAGAAGGAATTCACTAACTAAATTCCTCTTGAATGACGACACATGAAGTACATCATGAAGAGGCAGAATTTTCCTTGATGTCATTTTTAAATCTATTCTTCCTCTTCAAACAATATATGCCGTTGAGCCATCTCCTAAGATTATGCCTCCACCTGGTTCCTGATAGTTTGAAAAAATAGGAGCGATAAAAAAACGTAAACACAATCATCGGAATGGTAAGAAATATTGACTAAAGGTTGATAAGCCACAGGCCTGAAGGAACTAGAAGACTCATTCAGAGATATGTTACCCGTGAACATTATCTTCTATATTGTTAGCTACTTATAAAATATTCTACTACCATGAAATTCTTTGTTAGCAAGAAAGTCTTAAGCCTTTGTAAACATTCTAAGAGATTAATACTTTGCGTTCTTATTGCTAGCAAGAAAGTCTTAAGCCTTTGTAAACATTCTAAGAGATTAATACTTTGCGTTCTTATATTTTGTTAGTATTTACAGCGTGCTGGTTAGTGTCTACACCATCCTAGTGTCTTCACTTATAAGCAAACTCATTTACACAAGTTAGCAAACGTTTGAAATATTTTGATACTATATATTTGTTAGCATTGATTGCTAGTAGAATTTTGGTTTAGATTGTTATCAATAACTCTTGTTTTTTTTTCCTTTTGAAATTCTGTAAACCACAAAAATAAAACAAGTTTAGTATTACCGGCCTATGAAAAAGTTGTGCAAAATGCACTGCCCTAAAAGTTGATCCGAGGTTTATATGTAGACTGTTCTCGGACTCTCCTAGTAGTAAAACCCTTGTGATATCAGCTTCTCGTCATCGCACATGACTTCCAGAGATGTTACCCGAACTTAGCTATGCCCAGAAGAACACGAAGGAAAATGAACGTATGGAGTTTGATTGCTTTGGAATCAAGGACCAGAATAATATCGTATGAATATGAGAGAATGGAGTTATCCCACAAGAGAAAAAATTGGTTTCTTTATATAGCCTACCCCATGTGCTAATAATAGGCCACAAGGGTCGGTCATGGAGAAAACTCATTCTCCAACGTTTAAAAGCCAAGGGAATAGGAAAACCCTTTCTCCAACGTTTAAAAGCCAAAGGAATAGGACAAGTGACTTGGCTTTTTGATACCTAAGTATAACAATCACCCCCAAAAAACCAAGTTCCAAAACACAGTTAATAAATGAAATAAGAATAGATAATTTCTGGACAATTGCATATTATGCATAGATGAGATAGACTACAGCTTTGAATCTCTCTTAGTGACTATTGTCTTTAACTGAAGAAGTACTTGATGGACTATGCCTTGAATTGGACTTCTTGAACCAGATTCAAAAAATAGCACACATAGTACGCTAGAGGTTATTGGGTCTATCGGGTGGCACTTTTGATTGGCCATGTGCACTTATTGCATATCCATGAGAGTTGTCTAGGTCGTCTTTTTCCATAGTCGCGGCCTTCACGACCTCTCATATAGGTAAGTCCTTAAGGGTTGGTGATAGCTATCAACCCTGCATATGATGCTTGGACCTATTAAGAATTAAAACTCATCATAACCATATCAAACCTAAACACTGTCACAATAGGGATGGGATATCATTGTACAATCTCGTACAGTCTTTTGGACATTAGTTTTGAGAATTTAATCTCAGGATCAGTGTTCCATATTAGTCACCGAACTCCAGCTTGTTTCTACCAATTGAACCGGCTTCTTGGGATCTCCAATCATACTCGGTTGGGTTGCCACTGCTAGTGACTTACTTATGGACTTAACCCTATCCCCCTAGATGATTCTAGGATCAATGTCCTAGAAGAACCTTCGTCAAGTGGTCTGCAAAGTTTTTTCTAACTTTATATAGTCAAGAACCACATATTTGCCTAATAAGATCTTTATTGACTTGAAGCGCGGTTGCAGGTGCATGTTCACCTTAGCATTCACAGAATCATACTTTATAGTTCAATGACAGATTTATTATCACAATTTATAGAAAATCAAGGTTCTAAATGGCAGTATGCGGGTGCGCGGCGGAGAGAGCCCACCTACCGCCTAGACGGTCGATACATTTTGAACATTTTTTTTACTATTTTACCATTATTTTTTTGCATAATATGCATATTTTAAGGGTGTTCTATATATAACTAAGTTGTAGAATAAAGATTTATAAAGTTTTAGTTTTGTAAAAGTGAACTATAGGCCCATAATGCTTAAAAAACCTTTTTGGCCAAAATATTTTGTTAAATATTGCTCCGTCTAGGCGCCCGTCTACGTCGCCTCACCTCCGCCTGTACCGCCAACCTCCGTTGGCTGCCTACTCCACCGCCTACCTAAAAGCGGTGCGGATAGGGGCCGCCTACCGCTTAGTCGCCGCCTAGGCGGCCTAGGTGGGCGCCATTTAGAACACTGTAGAAAATGCAGGAACAGGAATATGAGAAACAGGTATATGCATTAAAAGATATTTTAGTCATTCAGCTTCTATACAAGTAGTGTCCAATGCTATCATTTCAGTGTCCATTGTACTCCTAGCTATGATAGTTTGTTTACATAAACCCTAGGAGATTGCAGCTCCTCTTAGAGTAAAAACATATCCAGAAATGGATTTTACATCATGAGAATTAATTACCCAGTTTGTATCTAAATAACCTTCTATGATACCTAGATGTCTAGTATAATGCAATTTATACTCTAGAGTACCCTTAAGATATCTAAATATTTTTTCTAATGATGATCAATGTGACTGGTTTGGATTACTGGTATATCTACTTAGTCTTCCAACAACAAATGCAATATCAAGTCTGGTTCTATTGGTTATATACTTAAAAGAACATATCATATGTGAATATCGATGTTGTTCTACAGGAGAACTTTCATTTTTCTTGCGAATGATACTACTATCAAAAGGAGAAGAGACAGATTTCTTATCAATATACTCAAATTTTCTTAACATTTTCTCAATGGAGTGTACTAAGGATAAAGTATAGCCCTCTTTGGATTTGGACACTTGCATTCTCAGAATCAAGTTGGCTTCTCCTAAATCTTTCATATCAAACTTTCTAGATAAATAATATTTAGTGCTATTTATCAAGTGAGGATCCTAGTATGAGAATGCCATCTACATACAAGCATAAAATAACATAGCTTTCACTTGTATTTTAGAGTATATACATTTGTCATACTCATTTGGCAAAAAACTAAATTCTAAAATCACTTTATCAAATTTGTTGTCACTGCTTGGGAGCTTGCTTTAGGCCATATAGAGATTTTACTAATCTGCAAACTTTATTTTCTTGACCCTTAGCAATAAAATCTTTATTTTTTTTTAGAGTGTCCATTGTACTCCTAGCTATGATAGTTTGTTTACATAAACCCTAGGAGATTGCAGCTCCTCCTAGAGTAAAAACATATCCAGAAATGAATTTTACATCATGAGAATTAATTACCCAGTTTGTATCTAAATAACCTTCTATGATACCTAGATGTCTAGTATAATGCAATTTATACTCTAGAGTACCCTTAAGATATCTAAATATTTTTTTCTAATGATGATCAATGTGACTGGTTTGGATTACTGGTATATCTACTTAGTCTTCCAACAATAAATGCAATATCAAGTCTGGTTCTATTGGTTATATACTTAAAAGAACATATCATATGTGAATATCGATGTTGTTCTACAGGCGAACTTTCATTTTTCTTGCGAATGATACTACTATCAAAAGGAGAAGAGACAGATTTCTTATCAATATACTCAAATTTTCTTAACATTTTCTCAATGGAGTGTACTAAGGATAAAGTATAGCCCTCTTTGGATTTGGACACTTGCATTCTCAGAATCAAGTTGGCTTCTCCTAAATCTTTCATATCAAACTTTCTAGATAAATAATATTTAGTGCTATTTATCAAGTGAGGATCCTAGTATGAGAATGCCATCTACATACAAGCATAAAATAACATAGCTTTCACTTGTATTTTAGAGTATATACATTTGTCATACTCATTTGGCAAAAAACTAAATTCTAAAATCACTTTATCAAATTTGTTGTCACTGCTTGGGAGCTTGCTTTAGGCCATATAGAGATTTTACTAATCTGCAAACTTTACTTTCTTGACCCTTAGCAATAAAATCTTTATTTTTTTTTAGAATGATACTACTATCAAAAGGAGTAGGGACAAATTTTTTATCAATATACTCAAATTTTATTAGCATTTTCTCAATGGAGTGTAGTAAGGATAGAGTATATCCCTCTTTGGATTTGGACACTTACATTCCCAAAATCAAGTTGGCTTCTCCTAGATCTTTCATATCAAACTTTCTAGATAAATAATATTTAGTGCTATTTATCGAGTCAAGTGAGGATCCAAGTATGAGAATGTCATCTGCATACAAGCATAAAATAACACAGTTTTTACCTGTATTTTAGAGCATATACATTTGTCATACTCATTTGGCAAGAAACCAAATTCTAAAATCACTTTATCAAATTTGTTGTGCCACTGCTTGGGAGCTTGCTTTAGGCCATATAGAAATTTTACTAATCTGCAAACTTTCTTTTCTTGACCCTTAGCAATAAAACCTTCATTTTTCTTGACAATGATACTACTATCAAAAGGAGTAGCGACAGATTTCTTATCAATATACTCAAATTTTCTTAGCATTTTCTCAACGGAGTGTACGAAGGATAAAGTATAATCCTCTTTGGATTTGGACACTTGCATTCCCAAAATAAAGTTGGCTTCTCCTAGATCTTTCATATCAAACTTTCTAGATAAATAATATTAGTGCTATTTATTAAGTTAAGTGAGGATCCTAGTATGAGAATGACATCTACATACAAGCATAAAATAACACAGCTTTTACCTGCATTTTAGAGTATATACATTTGTCATACTCATTTGGCAAGAAACCAAATTCTAAAATCACTTTATCAAATTTGATGTGCCACTGCTTGGGAACTTGCTTTAGGCCATATAGAGATTTTACTAATCTGCAAACTTTCATTTCTTGACCCTTAGCAATAAAACCTTCAGGTTGCTCCATGTAGATATCTTCCTCTAAATCTTCATTTAGAAAGTTGTTTTTACATCCATTTGATGGATCAGCATGTCATGAATTCATGGATGCTCAAGCTAGACGTGTTCTTATAGAGATAATCGTAGCAACAGGAGATAGGTATCAAAATAGTCTAGTCCATTTTTCTGAGTGAAACCTTTGGTTATTAATCTAGTTTTGAATTTCTCTATGTTATCATCGGCTCTAAGCTTCTTTTTAAAGATCCACTTACAACCTATGGGTTTACTACCTAAAGGTAGGTCTGCTAAAAACCAAGTACTGTTCTTCATGATGGGGTTGTACATGTACTCATTATTGATGGCTTCTTTCCAGAAATGAGCATCAAGAGAAGATATTGTTTCTTCATAAGTTGAGGGATCACCCTCTATCAAATAAATGGAGAAAACCTTCCCCTAAATTTCTTTCAATCCTGCCTCTTTTACTTCTTCTAGATTCTATATCTTGTTCATCTTGTGAACTAGATGATTGAATATAAGAACTAGTAAAAGAGCAAGAGAAGAGCTGGTGGAAGAAATTCTATTCTTAAAAGGGAATATATTCTCAAAGTAAACTGCACCTCTAGTTTCTATAAAGGTGTTGTTCGAGATTTCATTCACTTTAGAATGAGTCACTAAAAATCTATTGGCATTGCTATCTAAAGTATAATCTATTAACACAGCATCTACAGTCTTAGGTACAATCTTTTTCTTTTTGGATTCAGTAATTTATACTTTTGCTAGACATCCCCAAACTTCGAGATAATGGACCCTGGGAGTTTCATCTTTCCATAATTTTTTGTAACCACTCGGATTTCTCTGCAAGGTAGTAGAAATATGACATAAGGTAATCACGATATCAATCCACATATAAATGAGCAAGGTTAATAAAATAGACATAATAATGTTCAAGGAAGCATGAATACTTACTTTACCGGATGGTAAGATCAAGGGTAATGCTAGACGGAACAATATCAGCGTAAGCATGAAAACTTGCATTATGAGTCTGGCATGTAACTCGTTGTTTATAAATAGGTAGCAAAAAACTTAATTACTTCTAGTTGTAATATTCTGCAACAGAATCACACCTAAGCATGGAAGGTGCCTGACGGAACCTTAAGCAACTTCCATGAACGGGATAGGAAAAGAGTTAGGCAATACCTTAAGAAAACCTAAATGGAAATAATATAGAAGCCTACTGACTCTCTTAACTCGTATCACGCATGAGGGAGGAAAATATAGTAAGAAGCAACCACAGACCAAGACCATGTAGAGCTAATGGGACCAACCAATGGGTCTGGCTACATTCATATTTTCATTTTCCCCAAATGAATCTTCCTAGGAGAGATTGGACCATGTTCTAGATAGCAATACTAGTTCTCTCTTAAGAATCACCACCAACTTACAAGTGATATATAAACCCTACAATCTTTCACCGAGATGCAACCCTAGTTACCCTCATAAGGCATGTGATATAAGAAATTTATGGAGCTTCTCAATGAGCAACCTATAGGCTACTACTAGTTTCACCAGAGAACCATGTCTTCTAGCAAACTGAACAAAGAGGCAAGTCTCATATGCCCCTAGAAGAGGAGAGAGTACAAGGGTACGATGATCAAACTTGCTATAGGGTATGTATTGGTACTCATAATACCAGATAGACAAATGGATTCACATTCCCATCAAACTGCATGGGTAATCCAGCAATACTGAGGTCTACAATATGATATGTAACTATGGATGTGATTGTATATGGATGTACATCTATGAAATGTAAGACATCCCTACTAAAATTCATCATGTTCATCCAGCCGGTCCTTGTTTTCTATGGTTCACAAAATATTCAGAAGATGTGGTGTGTCCCTAGCTCCATATTTAGCAAATAATATAAGATTTCAATGTACTTCCATTGGTGTACTTACAAGTTCATCAAAATCCAACCACAAAGTTGACCATATAAAAGTATTCATGTCAAAAATATATGTACATTTATAAAGACGCATACATAAAATTGACTCATCTGGGGTGGATCCATTAAGGCCCAAAGGAGGCTCAAATGTGTATTGTTTTGTATATATGTTATTTTATAAAATGGAAAAAATTAGACAATTTGAAGACAGGAAGTCTTGAACCATGAATGGGATACATATGACTCGGTTATTCACCAATAGGCTACACAACATTGGTGATAAGGTTACATTTCTACTATATTTGTTATTGTTTGCATTTTCATATTGAAATAGCCCCCTCTGAGGCTCTGACTATGGCTCCTAGATCCAATCCTAGGCCTCATGTCTTTGTTTCAGTGTTCTAAAATTCGGCCTAGGCGGCCGCCTAGGCGGCGCCTAGGCGCTAGGCGGCCGCCGGCCGCACCGAAAACCCCCTAGGCGGCGGTCCTAGGCGGGTTCGGTCCTAGGCGGGTTCGGTCCTAGGCGGCCCTAGGCGGCACCTAGGCGGTCCTAGGCGGTCCTAGGCGGCCCTATGCGGGCAAATCGACCATGTTTTTTTTTTTGAAAAATTTCAAAAAAAAAAAAAAAATCGGATCATATTTGGGGAAAAAAAATTACTTACCTGGCCGCCGCCGCAGTCGTCGCCGTCACCGCCGCCGTCGTCGTCGTCGTCGTCGCCGTCGCCGACCACTGCTGGTGGCTGTTGCTGGACAGCAGCTGCCGCCGCCGCCGTAGTCGTCGCCATCACCGCCGCCGCCGTAGTCGTCGCCGTCGCCGACCACTGCTGGTGGCTGTTGCTGGACAGCAGCTGCTGCTGTCCCCGCTGATGGGAGGGGGGATGACGAGAGGGAAGGGGAAGGGGAAGGGGAAGGGGAAGGGGAAGGGGAGGGGATGACGAGAGGGAAGGGGAAGGGATGACATCGTGCACTCTCTCTCCCCCCTTTCCTCCCCTTTTATTTAAGTATAAAAAAAAAATAAAAAAAAAAAAAAAAAACCACAAAATGTTCCACGGGATTCGAACTCTTCCCCTCCTTTTATTTTGAAACTTAAGAATACAACTGCTAGCCATGAGAGCTAATAAGCTCTTATGTTAACATGTTACATATATATTACTATTTATACATATATACATGTAAAAAATAAAAAATTAAAAAAAAAAAAAAAAAAAAATCGGCGCCTAGGCGGCGCCTAGGCGCCGTCTAGGCGCCCTAGGCGCTAGGCGGGGGCTCGGCGCACCGATTCCGCCTAGCGAATTCTATAACATTGCTTTGTTTACATTCATGCAGTTATTTATGTGGAGTACATAAATAAATAATACTCCCTACCTCTAGCATCAAAAAACATAACTGCACAGATACACTCAAGATCTCCAATTCAAGAAAAAAAAACTGATTCCTAAGTCCTACAATCAAATCATACTAGCAGATCAAAGAATGGATATAGCACTAAATGCAGAATGCGCAACCTTATTTCTCCTATTGTCCCACCACTCCATTGGATTAGCAAAGAAGGCTTGCCAGAGCTCCTCAGTTGATCCAGAAGAATTACCGGAATAATTCCCAAACTTTCCACCTGCAATCAAATATAAGAAGATAGTGGTCAAGATAATTTCCCGATAGTCTCATTTTGGGTTCATCGAGTAAAGAGGTTACCAGCATTCATGGAGTTCGATTCCGAGTCATACAAGGGCAATGCTGGGAAGCTCCTCTCGATAAAATTAAACTTCTGAACCACTACCTGTCATGAGTTAGATCTTTAATTATAGCAGCAAAGCCAATTGCACATACACACTTAACTAACCTCAGGATTTCTGACTAAAATGATGTTATTTAAAAGGTAGTCCATAATAATGGAATTACTGAAACTTACCAAACTATAAAAAAAATTCATTTTTTGCGTTTTCAGATTAGTGAAATCGTGTTCTGAAAACACAGATTCAATTAAAACAGCATTTGGGTGCACACAAAATCAAGCTATCAAAACGCAATTTCGACCAAGGCTAATTTGCATTTAAACATCTTCCACTTTTACGCTTTTGGAGGTTGGAATCTCGTACTATTTTTATCGCGCTAGCAGGAATTTGTGAGCATTTGCAACTAACTACCTTTTTGTAGCTTTCATTCACATTTGAGAATCACATACAAAAGCATGATACTTTGGATACTTTTGTCCCTGAACCAGAAAATAACCATTCTCATCTTTTCTTCCTCCCATCCCCTAAATCAACAAAAATACAAGGTAGCAAACTGCTTAAGTACAGGGTTGCAACCTGCAAATGTGTGTATGTTGATCGTCTTTGGATGCACATTAGCCTTCTAATGTAATCACTCTGTCAAAAGTGCCATTTTATGGATTTTTTTTTTAAATGTAGCATTATTTTGATCCAAAACCCCGAAAAATTACATAACCGAACAATACCAAACCTTGTAATAAACTTGTTTCTTCTCGTCCTCGCCTTCCACCGTATCGGACACGAGGCGCCCCGACACGTACACCTGCTGCCCCTTCTCCAAGTGCTGGGCAGCCGTATGGGCCAGCTCATCCCAGAAAGTCAAATTGATCCTGCAAGGAGAGAGTGAAACGTTCAGAGAACTCTTGTCGAACACCTTGTGTGCAAATTTTGTTAAATGAAAGATTTGACTTTCTTTTATTTCTTCTTAGGTTTACCAGGAGGTTTCGGTGGGGGACTTCTTGACGGCGAGGCGGGACCAGGCGAGGAGCTTCCCGCTGGAGAGGTGCTTGGTCTGGACGGGGGCGCCGACGGTGCCGATGAGGTGGACGGAGTTGGCGAGGTCCTTGCTCCAAGGGATCTCCTGCGGGCGGGGCTGGAGGTAGTCTCCGCCGCCATGGCCGGAGGAGGAGGATCGGATGGAGCGGAGGCGAGCTGGGGGTTTGGGGATGGGGCGGAGAGAGAGGGGGAATAGGTTAGGGTTAGGGTTAGGGTTTAGGGGTTTGTTGGTTGTGGTGATTAATGGAGGGAAGTGAGATTTGGGGATGATGGTGGTGTTGAGATGGAAGAGGCTGGGAAGTGCCATGGCGGCGGGAAGTGGGAACTAGGGGACTTGGGAATAGGAATATTAGTATTTGAACGGCTAATTTACCGGATGGGACTGCTATCCTCAAATGAGTCCATTTTTGCACCCACCAAAACTATGTGAGATGTAGGCCTGTCAATGGTTGACCGAAAATTCGTATCCGATCCGTATTCGAACCGAAAATATCCGAAATTTCGGATATGGATACGGATTCGGATATCTTATCGGATATTTATCGGATATCGGATACGGATACGGTAAGTGCCATATCCGAACCAATAAAATCCGAACCAATAATATTTAATTTTTTTAATAAATTTAAAATATATATATGTGGCTTTCAGAAATTTATAATTCAGCCAGCCCTTCATGGACACAACTTTGGTTTCATGGACACAACTCATCAACTCTTGAATCGAGACTGAATGTTCTAGGAAATATTGACCAGTATAAATCCATCTTGCCGTGTGTTTTGCCATTTTATGAACTAAATGTCAACTACAGTGTGTTGATTATTCTGCAGCTAGCTTGGATTTGCATACAGGAAGGGAACATAATCGCGGGGCTGTGACTGCCCAACTGGTCATCAACAGAATTGCTGCGGTTGCATGCTTTCGACTAGGTCTTTTGGCCAGGTTGTGCAAGATTTAGGCAAGGTGACCATGATAATGTCCGGAGGTCTAGCCTGGAGTAGTTTCTGGGTTGCCATGGCATTTTTATTTAGAAATCAGCCTTCCTGGAGGCAAAGCTCCTGTAAGGTGCATACCTCCAGTTTATGTATGAGCCTTGTGTGGAGAATTTCTTGTTGTATGTATTTTTTAGTAATCTTATTGGTTCGGATATTATCCGATATCCGATAAAATTATCGGTAACGGATATGGTAGCCAAAACGTATATCCGATCGGATATCGGATAGTTATCGGATATATCCGATAGTTAATGGTTCGGATATGGTATTGCCAATATCCGACCAATAAGCTACCATTGACAGGCCTAGTGAGATGTATACATTCCATTAAAATAAGACAAATGTTAAAGGCCACCCTCTTTTTACTAAGGACAACCCATCTACTAAGGACAACCATGTCTTTGTATTTTTTTTACTAAGAGCAACATAAAGTTCACAAGTTTCCTAAGGGCCACCAAGAGGACTTTGGAGGAGGAGCTCGGCGGACGGGGAGGCACGCGGTGGAGGGGTTGGGGTCGTCGGAGACCCGGGTCGCATGGCTCGCGGACGTCGTAGAGGAGAGCTCGAGGAGGCGGAGGAGGAGCTCGGCGGACGGGGAGGAGCTCGGCGAACTTGTGAACTTTGCGGACAGGGAGGAGCTCGAGGAGGAGCTCGGCGAACTGCTTCGGGGAGGAGCTCGGCGGACGGGGAGGCACGCGGTGGCGGGGTTGGGGTCGCCACAGTAAGAAAAAAAGAAAGAAAGAGACAGGAAGAAGCCAAGCAGGGTCAGGAGCGATCATTCCTCCGCCGCCTCCAAAACCCCTCTCTATATTGCCGACCATCCGCTGAAACCCTAAATTTTTATTTCCGATGGCAGAGGCCTTAGAGGAGCCACAGCCAGCATCAGCACCTTCGGCATCGGCAGCCACTGCTCCGACGGATTCTCTGTTCCATAAGAGGATCTCCTTCCATTTGGAGAGGAAGCCCTATTCTCCGATCTCGATATCCGGGGAAAGTTTCAACCTAGAAACCCTAAATCCCCCCGCCACAGCCACCCCCCCCCCCCCCCTCCCGCCTCCCTCCCCCCGCCACATCCCGTGGATCGTTCGCGGGGAAGGCGAACTGCAGGCCTTGCCTGCAGTCATGTCTTCACTTTGGACAGCAGGCAAGCCCTGCAGTCACTGTAGGTAAAAAAAAAAAAAAAAAGATGGACTCCAGGCAAGCCCTGCAGTCCGCGATTTACAGGAGCGGGGTGGCCCTTAGTGTTTTCAAAATGACAAACTTGTATTTTTTTTAAAAGTTTTAAGTTGGTGGCCCTTAGTAAAAAGGAGGTGGCCTTTAACATTTGTCTAAAATAAATGACACATGACAGAAAATTATTTTAGTGGGTAAACAGAACCACTTGCAAAGTGGTTTGTGGAGAATAAAAATGTCACATATCATTTATTCACTGGAGGGTGAACATTCCACCTAGTTATGGTGTCTGAACAAAAATGGACTCATCCTCAAATATGTTATTCGAGATCTCTCGGTCCAAAAGTGAGTCATCTAAGCTGTATAAATATCATTGACCATTCTATTTTAAAAAAATTACCCAAAATAAAAATTAACTTTCTCATCCACGCTTTCTTAAACAAAACGAATAAAACTAACTTTCTCTCTTTTAGTCTTTACAAATATCTATTTAAAACTATTTAAAAACTAAATTTAAAGAAAAAATATCACAAAATATTTAAATTATTTAAAAAATCTTAATTCAAATATATTTAAATATTTGAACTATTTTTCAACAATATCATAAAAATATTTATACATAACAAATTATAATTAAAATTTAATTAATTTTAAAAAAAATTAATTAAAATATAAATATATATACAATAAATTTTAATTTTAGTTTAAATATTTAAATTATTTTTTGATAAGATTAGAAAGAAAGAAAAAATAGTAATTTAACGTGCAATGCAGGTGCATCTTCTAGTTTTTATAAAAAAAGATGACAGGTTTGAAACATCATATTTGAAGCAGCAAAGCTGCTACACACGCGCGCGCATATATAACTATATTGTGGTCAAATTTAATAGATTATGAGAATGAGAGATCCAGAAATGAATTATCTATTTATTAATACTAGTATATATGGGGAGCAAATTTGATGTTCTCAAAATGGGTGTCACAACCATGTCCTCTCTTATGGATACAATTTTTTTGTATCCATAATTATTTATTTATTTAAATAAAAATATAAAAATTGCATGCAGAGAAGAGTGGACATGGTTGGGACATCCATTTTGGGGACATCATATCTTTTTTTTCGAAAAGCAGGCTTTATTGATCGAATTTATGAATCAAAAGGGGCTAAAGAAGAACAACCATCAGCCAGCGGCTGAGCAACACAATTAGGAGATGAGTAGAAGTATGTGCTTGTTTTATTCTCTAGGGCAAACCTTGCTAATGAATGTGCAACCTTGTTCCCTGATCTCCGCACGAAGAGGAACGAGGGAGGTTGAGTTGCAAGCATTTTACTTTTGATGGAGTGAATCAGATCGGATAACTTCCAAGGAATGGAGTTGGAGTCACCTCTGAAAATTTTGTTCTCCATCAAGGAGTCTCCTTCGATGGCAGTCTCTTGATCATTGAAGCGGCTAGTGAGGCAAATCCCACAATGAATGGCCCCAATTTCAGCCTGTAGACTTGGGTCAGATGTATAAGTTGTGTTGAAGAATGCAGTTTTAGCTACCAAGAACCTTCCTTTTGAATCCCTAGCAATCGTTGTTGATGCAAAGGATGATGAGTTTGTTGCCCCATCAACGTTGATCTTGATAGTTCCCTCCGATGGTGGCTGCTAGACCGTATCCAATATTGCATTGCGGCGGCACTCTTGCGTCTCTTCGAAGTTGTTGAGGTTGCCACTTACATAGATATTGAATGAACTCACAGCATGATTGACAATTCGCTGGACACATGGAGCTTTGTTGCGAAAGATACAATCGCCTCTAGCTTTCCATATCGCTCACAATATGGCTGCACCCATTCGGAGAGCCTCATGTGCCTTTGTCTCGTTAATCCAGTGTTGTAGGAGAGTGTTGATATTAGGATGGTCGTCTGTCCGAATACCCATCGTGCTGGCGAACCATACTTCCCTAGCAATTTTGCAATGCAAGAATAGATGGTTGTTGTCTTCCTCATGCATAAGGCAAAAAAGGCATATAGGGCTAGGATCACGACCCGCTCCCGAATAATCAGGTACGTGTCGGACACGCCCAGTCTACGTTGGGAGATGCAACGCAGTAAGCTGTACAATTCTAAGAAAAACTCGAAGTCACAAGGTAAGTAAAACATCACAGCTACTGTAAACGTTCCCAGAGAGATCACCACAATCCACTAAGTTATTTTTTATACAATATAATCCGGAGACGAATCCGGTAAAAGAATAAAATCTATAATTATGAAATCTTAATACAATATCCAGAAGTAAAGTCTCTAAACAATCTAGAGAAATGACTTAAGCTAAATCTTTGCAATCCTATGTCCATCATGTCATCCTGTTACTATAGCCTCAAGCTCTAGTCCATAAAAAGTGGTACAATATCCTCAAGTACCTGCAACGTATCCTGTCAGAAAAAGAGCAAAGTACAACCCCGACAATAAACACTATACAAAGTAAACTAAAATGCAAGAATGATGAACTGCAATATGAACTATGGTACAAGAACTGGAATATGAAATTATAGTACAATAATTGGAACAATGAAACTATAGTACCAGAACTTGAATAATGAACTAGACTATCAGTGCAATAGTGAATTTGAAATAGCTACCAAAGTATGTGACCGGCTGGGGGTAGTACATGGTACATGGTACATGAATAATGGTATGGCTTAGAGTCCCACGTGCACGATGTGAAACCTAAGCTATTAAACAATGCCTAGCTATCGTTTAGGTTTGGTCACATATCTGTATTATTTTTCCTCCCCAATGTACAAGTAAAGAACAATAACAAGATGAGTACCAGAACCAGAAACACATGAACAATCCTGTGTACAATGTGTCCAATATGAGAGAACATAAAACAAGACAGAAATATAGAGTAAAGAGTTCGAGTCGGTGCACTTGCCTTTGTCCTTGCAAATCAATGTGAGTCTTAGTGTCCACCTAGAATAGAGCAAGAATAGGTTAAGGTCTATATAACAATCTAGCCAATATCGCTAGCTAATCACTTATCTATTCTAGCTAATATTCTAGTAAGAAAATATCTAGATTAAAATAAGGGATAATTTAGCAAATGCCCCCATTCTAAATGTTGAAATTAGCATATACCCCCACTATTTTATTTATCTAACAAATATCCCCATTTTTGATATAAAATAATAAAAATTTAAGATATACCCCCACTCTTTTACATAGGAGTGGGGGTATTTGCTAAATAAAATAAATAGTGGGGGTATATGCTAGTTTTAACATTTGGAATGGGGATATTTGCTAAATTATCCCTTAAAATAATTATCTTAAACTATCTTTTAGCAAAACCATTTATCAAAGAACACTTAGACAATAGTACTTGCTAACAAAAGTACGTACAAATCTTAAGAATTAAGATTTTTCTCTAAATTTTAGGAAAATAACTTTATAACAAAACACACACACACACACACACACACACACACACACACACACATATATATATATATATATATATATATATATATATATATATATATATATATATATATATATATATATAACATTAACAGTAATGGTAATAAAATAGCAACCATGAAACTAATGATGATAATACTATGGAATATCCATAAATATTTACTATTATGAATATAGACTTATAGCATAATAATACCCTTTTTTAAAATGTAGATAATAATACTTATGCTCATTCAATAAATATTACCAAATTATATAACAACAAAATCATCTAAATACATATATTTTTATTAGTAAAAATAATCAGATCTACCAGGTTCTGAGCCCGGCCCAGCCCATAGAACATATTAATAAAATAACCAAAAATAAGACAATGAAAGCTTGAAGCCCAAGCCCAACAATCACGGGACTTGAGCCCTAAACTAAATTCATCAGAAGAAAAGAAATAATAGATTTGGGCTGGAGGCCCATCACACAACCCAAGTGGTCATGTTTAACTCTAGTCCATCCTTCTCTCATGGAGAGAGAAGGCATTGCTGCCGATAGGGGTGAGCCTCGGTATAATCGGTCGGTATTTGGTTGAATTTTTCGGTATTTTTTAAAATCGATATTTAAAAAATTAATACCAATATCGTACCATTTAGAATCGGTTTTTTTCGGTTTCGGTTAAATCGGTATTCGGTCGTTTTTGTTCGGTATCGGTATTACCATTTAACATTTGATCAATCAACACACTTAATATGAACCTCTTAACCTAGAAAAATATTTTTTTACTTTTTTTTGAAGTATTAAATTTCAAAGCCAAGCCTCTACCAAGCAAGCAATTAATCAAATTTATTAGAATAATATGTAACAAGTCACAAACACCTAAAAAAGAGCTTAAAAGATAAAAACAATCACTAAGTTTAATTCTTAGTATAAGTTTAAGTACACTAAAATTTATTTTAAAATTTATATGAAAACACAAAAATATAAGCCCAAAAGACCAAAATTCAATTCTTAGCATTCTTAACATAACTTCAAGTCCACCAAAATCCATTCTAAGTTCTAACAAACTAATTTCCAACTAAAACAAAGATAAAAATGAAAAAGAGTAATATAAAATTAATCACGAACAACATTCTAACGGAAAAGAATGTATATATAACCGATTATATATATATATATATATATATATATATATATATATATATATATATATATATATATATATATATAATCGGTTCGATATTTTCGGTATGGTATTACATTCAAACCGTTACTACTACCATTATACCATATTTTAATCGTTTCGGTAATTCGATATCGGTACCAGGGCCGGCCCTGGCCCAGGGCGGCCAAGACGACCGCCCAGGGCCCCATGAAATTTGGGGGCCCAAAAAAATTAATTTAAATGTGTATATATATATATATATATATATATATATATATATATATATATATATATATATATATATATATATATATATATATATATATATATTAGTAATCTTATATTGAAAATAGAACTAATATATAATATGATCCTTTTTTATCATAAAACATTTGTGGTGTAGTGGTAGTTTGTTATACTTGTACACAAGAGGTCCTAGGTTCTTGCCTTGGTTGTATCATTTTTTAGTTTAATTTTTTTATATTATATATGGGCCCCATTTTAAAAATTTGCCTAGGGCCCCCATTAACTCAGGGCCGGCCCTGATCGGTACATAATTTCGGTTCGGTTTTTCGGGATATTTTTAATCGGTATTCGGTCAGTTTTTCGGTAGCGGTCGGTATTTGCTCAGCCCTAGCTGCCGAAAGAACTTCACAGAGAGGAAAAGAAAGAGGAGGAGGAAGGAGAAGATGCAGCTGCTTCTCTATCGAAGCTTACTAGAAAAAAGAGAGGATGGAGATTCGAAAAGAAATAGAAGGGGGTCTCACCAGTCCGGTCGGGTGCAACGACACGTGATGCTACACCGAAGGGCCATGGAGGAGCGGCCACGCAGAGGATGACTTCCAGATCTGGAAGGAAGTCGATCTTGGCACAGCTCGGATATGAGTCGGGAACGGACGGCTGGCTCGCGGCGAGGCGGGGAAGACGATGGATTTGGCCGCCGCACCCTGGGTTTGGAAGCGGCAACGCACAACAGAGTTCTGGAACTGGAGGGTGCGGCGAGGCTTCACGGCGACGGCTCTGCCAAGACCCGGTCGGATCTGGCTCGGAAGGGACCGCAGCGATGGTTCGACGAGGCGAGAAGTGTCGGATCTGGTGAGTGGTGATGATGCTGGGCGTGGGAGTAGTCGGTTGCGATGATTGGTCGGGGTGTTGACCTCCGGTGGCGGTGCTGAGGAGATCGAAGTCGGGTGGTGAAGCCGGTGGTTATTGTGGTGGTGTGAGGCGGTGCATGGATGTGCATGAGGCGGTGGTCGTGTGTGTTGGTCGTACCGGCTGCTGGAGTTGGCCGGTAGTGTCGAGAGCATTGGCGGCTGGGAGTGGCGAGAGTGGTGAGGTGACATGCTCTGTGGAGTCTGGGGAATCAGGCGGTGGTCGCTGTGGCCGAACCATGGATGGCCGGAGCTGTTGGGGGTGATGTGTAGGTGGTGGTGAAGAACAATGCGATGGCGATGATGGGCGGAGAAACCACTGGCCGGGAATGGCCGGAGTTCAGCCGGAGTACGGTGGCGAGCTGGGTCGATAGCAAGGCTGCCGGAGAGGGTGGGGATGGTGTGTCACCCTCACTTCCCGTATTTTTCGTATTTTGTATTTATACTCGTATCTGGATTTTGGCATATATTTTTATTTTTCTCAACTTGTGGAATTTCGGTATTTCTCGTATTTTGGATTTTAAGCTTGGCTCGGTTTTAATTGGTTTGAGTTGGTTTGGTTTGGTTCTATATGATTGGAACACCTTAGCCTATGCTCCTCCTTCATTTCCACCACAACCACCCTCTTTATAATCCCCACCTAACACTCTCTCTCTTCATTACAACCTCCATTAATTTCTTCTTCTTCTTCTTCTTCTTCTTCTTCTTCTTCTTCTTCTTCTTCTTCCTCCACACAACTCTCCACATCCATAGGCAAGTGCAACTTGCTTCTTTAAGAGAGCTCCTTTTATTTGTCCATTTGCTAGATTAGGACATGGTGATCAACATTAGAACTTGGAATTTTGTGATTTGGAGTCTCCATTGTTCTAGATCTAAGTTTTCTCTATTTTCGGATTTGTATGGTTTTGATCTATTTAAGTTAGATTTTTATGGGTTTTGATATTTCTATGTGGAAGAGGATTCAATTTCACCCAAATTAGAACTTTAGAAATCCGGATTTGGAGTTCGGATGGCCAAGTTGTGATGCCTTGAAGTTTTGGGAGCCATGAGAGCTTCTTCTCAGCCATGGGGAAGAAGACCCTTTCCTCTGCGTGTGTGTTTTTACGCGTACGCAGCTCTCCTGCGTGCGTGCTTTTGTGCGTACGCAGCTCCTCTGCATGCGTGTTTTTACGCGTACGCAGCCCTCCTGCGTGCGTGACTTTTCTCGTACGCAACCCTCCTGCGTGCGTGACTTTTCTCGTACGTAGCCCTCCTGCGTGCGTGACTTTTCTCGTACGCAGCCCTCCTGCGTGCGTGACTTTTCTCGTACGCTGCCCTCCTGCGTGCGTGACTTTTCTCGTACACAGCCCTCCTACGTGCGTGACTTTTTTCGTACGCAGCCCTCCTGCGTGCGTGACTTTTCTCGTACGCAGCTCTCCTGCGTGCGTGACTTTTCTCGTACGCAATTCTCCTGCGTGCGTGACTTTTCGCGTACGCAGCTCTCCTGTGTGCGTACTTTAGCTCTCCTGCGTGCGTGCTTTCGTGCGTACGCTGTGCGTGCCCTTGTGCGTACGCTGCACCCTGACCCCTTGCTTGACCCATTGGCTCTTGGAGTTTTGGTCTTAATCCTTTAAGCTTGGCTCTTCTATAGCCCTGTATATTGATATTTTATTAGATATTTTACGTCCATTTTATATCCTTACGCCTTTTGTCCTGAACTTGATAATCATGAATTTACTTGATATGTTTGGAATTGATAATTGAGCATGACCTGATAAGTGGTCCGTCGTGGCGCACTCCTGACTAGTATACTTGATATGATAACCTGACCTGATACATCTTGAATAGCTGTTGCGACGGCTACCTGACATGACATGACCTGTATAATTAATCCTGACACCGTGGGCGATTGTGCTTGTACAAATAATCCAGTCATGTCTTGCATCATGTCTAGGAGGGGACTCCTGAGTACCACGGTCAGGAGTACCTACTGAATTGGACTAAGGTTAATAATTAGTATAATTCACTAGTCATGAAGAGATGTTCCCCAGTTACAGGCAATCCCGTTATCCCGGCCGCAAATGATTGGACTTGTAGCCTGCCGACGAGTAGGGCACATTTCCAGTCCACTGTTATGTGGGACACCCACCATTGTCACTTAAATGATTAAACTCTATTGTCACAATAATGCATTGTACCATCTAGATTATCACTATAATGATTGCCTGGATAACCTGGATAGCTGCAGGGCCTATGACTACTTGGAGCATCTCATTGTATCTTGCTAGTAACTAGGATTGTGATAACCCTAGTTAGTTAATGTAGAAAGCCGTAGGCAATGATTGGCCGTGATTGCTTGGATGGAGTCTAGTCTAGTATAGTATTGTCTAGAATTGATTGATTGTAAGATTGTACCAGAATGATTGAATGATTGTCACTATAATGACTGTCACTCCAGATTGTTACTATAACGATTGTACTCTATTGTCACTCTAGCATAATGTACTCTTTATTGTCACTTTTATCATTGTACTCTCTCTCTTTTTCACCTTAATGATTGGTACCTTTAGCAATAAATGATCAGAGACTAAGTTCTGTTCAGACGAAGGGTTACAATCTCGGTCCTTGTTTGGTTTAAGGATTGTAACCTGGCTTCCGGAATAGTACCTTCGTCTTCTCTTCATATATTGTCCAGCTATATTTTATTTAGCACGATTCTCCAGTTATCGTATGTTAATGATGTTTCTCTTAATTATTTTTCTCTGATTGGGATAAGTGCATTGGTAGTGCACAAACCTCAATCTGCGTTATTTATTGTTGTTTTCTTACATGTTGAATGTTAATGATTTGTTGGTTTTAGTTCTTAAGTGAAGCCTCCTTTGTGGCACTTGCTCTTTCTGGGGTCTGACCCAGCTGATTTTGTATGGCCAGATATCGGAGCAGCACCAAAGGATCTCCCTGCTTTCCAGCCCGATGGTGGTCACCAGGCGTAACCAGGACATCGAGTGGGTTTCTTTTGTTCTCCCACTGTAATATAGTAAATTATTCTTTTGAGGCGTTTAGCCGACGAGCAAGTGTTAGCTCGATTTTACTTACTTACTGTCTGCCTACGGGCTGTAACATGATTGACAAGCCCCGGGGGTTGATCATGTATGACTGAACTCTTGCTAGTCCTCACATTTTGTAACGACTAGCTTCATGATCATCTGGATATGTAATGTTTGGGACGCCTTACAATTATATATTGGGTGATCTGATATCTTGTGATTATTATTAGTTGGTTGAGATTGAGACAATAGGTTATTTTATGACCTTAAGAGACTGATGGATTGTAGTGAAACCCTCACATATCTAGACAGCCGTGACCGTATAGCGGGGTGGATCCCATTCCGTTATACGTAGCTGGCTATGTCTGCCCCCGCTCTCCAGTATTCTGGTTCTGGGGCGTGACATGGTTTAAGTGGTGGCCCATGCAGGTCTTGTTAATCAAGATGTGTGAGGGTTTACCGAATAGATGTCTCAATCGGTACTCGCCCTTGATCTCTGCTCGTATCCTCTTGATTCTTAAAAAATTTTGTCCTGATCACATGCTTATAATCGTTGATCTGTCCTGGTCCTTCCTTATTGTTCCTATGTCGTCTTCTTCAGCGGCATTGAACCTGGACCTGCCGATCAGCAAGGCGGATCACCTCCCGTGGACCAGCAGCAACCAGAAGATCAGGCCCAGCACTCAGGAGCAGCCTCCCGAGTCGTACCTACTGGAGAAGAGCCGCCAGTTCAGCCAGTCCAGCCTGCAGATCCTGATAATGGCACTTTGGTGGGTCTCATCAGATCATTGTTAGCTTCCCAGGATCGTAGAGGCGATGCCTTGCACCAGGCAGTGGAAGATGCTCTGAATAGAAGTGGACCCCGAGGGAACAGTACGGTCAACAGTTTTAAGCGCCTGAACCCTCCATTCTTCGATGGCAGCGAGGATGCCATTGCTGCCGATGCTTGGCTATAAGATATAGAGGTGATTCTCGAAGCCGCGAAGACTCCAGAAGATGAGAAGGTGGCTGTGGTGCGCCTACAGTTATTGGATCTAGCCCGCAGTTGGTGGACCGCACAAGCAGTGGGATTGACAATACTTGTCCCCTGGGCAGTGTTCAGCAAAAAGTTCCAGACCAAGTATTATGATGCAGTGGCTCGGTATGACTTGCAGACCAGGTTCAGTAATCTTAAGCAGATGGGAAGGACGGTCGACGGATATGCGGCCGAGTTTTCCAGACTCAGTCGGTTTGCTCCCACCTTGGTGGCGACCGAGTTTGATAGGGCCCAACGGTTCCAACAGGGGCTCCACTTGGAGATCTTGTTGGCAGTAGAACAGTTTGAGCACCAGACGTTTGATGCAGTATTGAGAGCAGCTAGGAGGCACGAGTATACCTCCCAGAGGATTGTGGATAGGACCGGAGGACGGAAGCGGTCCCACAGTCAAATGAATCAGTCTTCAGCACCAGCCCCGGCAGCTAGGGCTTTGACTATTGGAACTCCGAGGCAAGCAACCTCAGTTACGTCGGTCCAGTACTCGACCCCGACGTACCCTCAGCAGAAACCGAAGCAAGCACAGCCTTCCGCCGCAGGCTGTTCTTATTGTGGAAAGCCTGGACACGTGGTAGCGGAGTGTCACAAGGCGTTGGGATTGTGTTTATTGTGTGGAGCATCGGATCATAGGGTGGGGTCCTGCCCTTTCAGAGTTGATTCAGCATCGACAGTATCTAGTCCCTCGGTTAGGAGACCAGCACCAGCACCAGTACCAGCTCCAGTTCACCAGCAACAACAGTTCCCGTTCCCGAGGCCATTGCCGACTCAGGCCCAGACTTTCCAGCAACAGAGGCCTCAGCAGTTCGCCCTGGCCCAGGCCTAGATCCAGAATCGGCAGAGAGGTATCTGTGTCTTATTATCTTGCTTTTCGCCGTCGTTATGCGGGACACATGCCATGTTTCATGTGTCCTAATTACAACGGTATATTCCGGGCCCGAGCCATGTCCTAGATCATTCGAAAATGGTTATTGGTACCAACCTTTTCGTATGAGGAAAGGCCCGTGTCCCTGTTTGACCAAGGGGAGAGACCTCAAGCGCAAGACTATCAGTTTAGTTCATGTTGCTTGGGTTCATCGCTCTTTGGGTGAGTCAACGTGGGAACGTGAGGATGATATCCGATCGCGATATCCCGACTTGTTTGACTCGTGAGGTGTAATGTCTTCCTTATACCTTACGTTTTCCCTTCCTTGCTTGTATTGTATGATTGTATGATTGAATTGCTTAGTGTAGTTGTTGGTGCTTAGTATAGCTTGTCGTGACAATCTGTAGCTCCTTGATTAAATTCTGAGGACGGAATTCTTTTAAGTTGGGTAGAGTTGTCACCCTCATTTCCCGTATTTCCCGTATTTCGTATTTATACTCGTATCTGGATTTGGCATGTATTTTTATTTTTCTCAACTTGTGAAATTTCGGTATTTCTCGTATTTTGGGTTTTAAGCTTGGCTCAGTTTTAATTGGTTTGAGTTGGTTTGGTTTGGTTCTATATGATTGGAATACCTTAGCCTATGCTCCTCCTTCATTTCCACCACAACCACCCTCTTTATAATCCCCATCTAACACTCTCTCTCTTCATTACAACCTCCATTAATTTCTTCTTCTTCTTCTTCTTCTTCTTCTTCTTCTTCTTCCTCCACACAACTCTCCACACCCATAGGCAAGTACAACTTGCTTCTACAAAAGAGCTCCTTTTATTTGTCCATTTGCTAGATTAGGACATGGTGATCAACATTAGAACTTGGCATTTTGTGATTTGGAGTCTCCATTGTTCTAGATCTAAGTTTTTTCTATTTTCGGATTTGTATGGTTTTGATCTATTTAAGTTGGATTTTTATGGGTTTTGATGTTTCTATGTGGAAGAGGATTCAATTTCACCCAAGTTAGAACTTTGGAAATCCAGATTTGGAGTTCGGATGGCCAAGTTGTGATGCCTTGAAGTTTTGGGAGCCATGAGAGCTTCTTCTCAGCCATGGGGAAGAAGACCCTTTCCTCTGCGTGCGTGTTTTTACGCGTACGCAGCTCTCCTGCGTGCGTGTTTTTTACGCATACGCAGCTCTCATGCGTGCGTGCTTTTGTGCGTACGCAGCTCCTCTGCGTGCGTGTTTTTACGCGTACGCAGCCCTCCTGCGTGCGTGACTTTTCTCGTACGCAGTCCTCCTGCGTGCGTGACTTTTCTCGTACGCAGCCCTCCTGCGTGCGTGACTCTTCTCGTACGCAGCCCTCCTGCGTGCGTGACTTTTCTCGTACGCAGCCCTCCTGCGTGCGTGACTTTTCTCATGCGCAGCTCTCCTGCGTGCGTGACTTTTCTCGTACGCAACTCTCCTGCGTGCGTGACTTTTCGCGTACGCAGCTCTCCTGCGTACGTACTTTAGCTCTCCTGCGTGCGTGCTTTCGTGCGTACGCTGTGCGTGCCCTTGTGCGTACGCTGCACCCTGACCCCTTGCTTGACCCATTGGCTCTTGGAGTTTTGGTCTTAATTCTTTAAGCTTGGCTCTTCTATAGCCCTGTATATTGATATTTTATTAGATATTTTACGTCTATTTTATATCCTTACGCCTTTTGTCCTGAACTTGATAATCATGAATTTACTTGATATGTTTGGAATTGATAATTGAGCATGACCTGATAAGTGGCCCGTCGTGGCGCACTCCTGACTAGTACACTTGATATGATAACCTGACCTGATACATCTTGAATAGCTGTTGCGACGGCTACCTGACATGACATGACCTGTATAATTAATCCTGACACCGTGGGCGATTGTGCTTGTACAAATAATCCAGTCATTTCTTGCATCATGTCTAGGAGGGGACTCCTGAGTACCACGGTCAGGAGTACCTACTGAACTGGACTAAGGTTAATAATTAGTATAATTCACTAGTCATGAAGAGATGTTCCCCAGTTACAGGCAATCCCGTTATCCCGGTCGCAAATGATTGGACTTGTAGCCTGCCGACGAGTAGGGCACATTTCCAGCCCACTGTTATGTGGGGCATCCACCATTGTCACTTAAATGATTAAACTCTATTGTCACAATAATGCATTGTACCATCTAGATTATCACTATAATGATTGCCTGGATAACCTGGATAGCTGCAGGGCCTATGACTACTTGGAGCATCTCATTGCATCTTGCTAGTAACTAGGATTGTGATAACCCTAGTTAGTTAATGTAGAAAGCCGTAGGCAATGATTGGCCGTGATTGCTTGGATGGAGTCTAGTCTAGTATAGTATTGTCTAGAATTGATTGATTGTAAGATTGTACCAGAATGATTGAATGATTGTCACTCCAGATTGTCACTATAATGACTGTCACTCCAGATTGTTACTATAACGATTGTACTCTATTGTCACTCTAGCATAATGTACTCTTTATTGTCACTTTTATCATTGTACTCTCTCTCTTTTTCACCTTAATGATTGGTACCTTTAGCAATAAATGATCAGAGACTAAGTTCTGTTCAGACGAAGGGTTACAATCTCGGTCCTTGTTTGGTTTAAGGATTGTAACCTGGCTTCCAGAATAGTACCTTCGTCTTCTCTTCATATATTGTCCAGCTATATTTTATTTAGCACGATTCTCCAGTTATCGTATGTTAATGATGTTTCTCTTAATTATTTTTCTCTGATTGGGATAAGTGCATTGGTAGTGCACAAACCTCAATCTGCGTTATTTATTGTTGTTTTCTTACATGTTGAATGTTAATGATTTGTTGGTTTTAGTTCTTAAGTGAAGCCTCCTTTGTGGCACTTGCTCTTTCTGGGGTCTGACCCAGCTGGTTTTGTATGGCCAGATATCGGAGCAGCACCAAAGGATCTCCCTGCTTTCCAGCCCGATGGTGGTCACCAGGCGTAACCAGGACATCGAGTGGGTTTCTTTTGTTCTCCCACTGTAATATAGTAAATTATTCTTTTGAGGCGTTTAGCCGACGAGCAAGTGTTAGCTCGATTTTACTTACTTACTGTCTGCCTACGGGCTGTAACATGATTGACAATCCCCGGGGGTTGATCATGTATGACTGAACTCTTGCTAGTCCTCACATTTTGTAACGACTAGCTTCATGATCATCTGGATATGTAATGTTTGGGACGCCTTACAATTATATATTGGGTGATCTGATATCTTGTGATTATTATTAGTTGGTTGAGATTGAGACAATAGGTTATTTTATGACCTTAAGAGACTGATGGATTGTAGTGAAACTCTCACATATCTAGACAGCCGTGACCGTATAGCGGGGTGGATCCCATTCCGTTATACGTAGCTGGCTATGTCTGCCCCCACTCTCCAGTATTCTGGTTCTGGGGCGTGACATGGTTTAAGTGGTGGCCCATGCAGGTCTTGTTAATCAAGATGTGTGAGGGTTTACCGAATAGATGTCTCAATCGGTACTCGCCCTTGATCTCTGCTCGTATCCTCTTGATTCCTAAAAAATTTTGTCCTGATCACATGCTTGTAATCGTTGATCTGTCCTGGTCCTTCCTTATTGTTCCTATGTCGTCTTCTTCAGTGGCATTGAACCTGGACCTGCCGATCAGCAAGGCGAATCACCTCCCGTGGACCAGCAGCAACCAGAAGATCAGGCCCAGCACTCAGGAGCAGCCTCCCGAGTCGTACCTACTGGAGAAGAGCCGCCAGTTCAGCCAGTCCAGCCTGCAGATCCTGATGATGGCACTTTGGTGGGTCTCATCAGATCATTGTTAGCTTCCCAGGATCGTAGAGGCGATGCCTTGTACCAGGCAGTGGAAGATGCTCTGAATAGAAGTGGACCCCGAGGGAACAGTGCGGTCAACAGTTTTAAGCGCCTGAACCCTCCATTCTTCGATGGCAGCGAGGATGCCATTGCTGCCGATGCTTGGCTACAAGATATAGAGGTGATTCTCGAAGCCGCGAAGACTCCAGAAGATGAGAAGGTGGCTGTGGTACGTCTACAGTTATTGGATCTAGCCCGCAGTTGGTGGGCCGCACAAGCAGTGGGATTGACAACACTTGTCCCCTGGGCAGTGTTCAGCGAAAAGTTCCAGACCAAGTATTATGATGCAGTGGCTCGGTATGACTTGCAGACCAGGTTCAGTAATCTTAAGCAGATGGGGAGGACGGTCGACGGATATGCGGCCGAGTTTTCCAGACTCAGTCGGTTTGCTCCCACCTTGGTGGCGACCGAGTTTGATAGGGCCCAGCGGTTCCAGCAGGGGCTCCACTTGGAGATCTTATTGGCAATAGAACAGTTTGAGCACCAGACGTTTGATGCAGTATTGAGAGCAACTAGGAGGCAGGAGTATACCTCCCAGAGGATTGTGGATAGGACCGGAGGACGGAAGCGGTCCCACAGTCAAATGAATCAGTCTTCAGCACCAGCCCCGGCAGCTAGGGCTTTGACTATTGGAACTCCGAGGCAAGCAACCTCAGTTACGTCGGTCCAGTACTCGACCCCGACGTACCCTCAGCAGAAACCGAAGCAAGCGCAGCCTTCCGCCGCAGGCTGTTCTTATTGTGGGAAGCCTGGACACGTGGTAGCGGAGTGTTGCAAGGCGTTGGGATTGTGTTTATTGTGTGGAGCATCGGATCATAGGGTGGGGTCCTGCCCTTTCAGAGTTGATTCAGCATCGACAGTATCTAGTCCCTCGGTTAGGGGACCAGCACCAGCACCAGTACCAGCTCCAGTTCACCAGCAACAACAGTTTCCGTTCTCGAGGCCATTGCCGACTCAGGCCCAGACTTTCCAGCAACAGAGGCCTCAGCAGTTCGCCCTGGCCCAGGCCCAGATCCAGAATCGGCAGAGAGGTATCTGTGTCCTATTATCTTGCTTTCTGCCGTCGTTATGCGGGACACATGCCATGTTTCATGTGTCCTAATTACAACGGTATATTCCGGGCCCGAGCCATGTCCTAGATCATTCGAAAACGGTTATTGGTACCAACCTTTTCGTATGAGGAAAGGCCCGTGTCCCTGTTTGACCAAGGGGAGAGACCTCAAGCGTAAGACTATCAGTTTAGTTCATGTTGCTTGGGTTCATCGCTCTTTGGGTGAGTCAACGTGGGAACGTGAGGATGATATCCGATCGCGATATCCCGACTTGTTTGACTCGTGAGGTGTAATGTCTTCCTTATACCTTACGTTTTCCCTTCCTTGCTTACATTGTATGATTGTATGATTGAATTGCTTAGTGTAGTTGTTGGTGCTTAGTATAGCTTGTCGTAACAATCTCTAGCTCCTTGATTAAATTCTGAGGGCAGAATTCTTTTAAGGTGGGTAGAGTTGTCACCCTCATTTCCCGTATTTCCCGTATTTCGTATTTATACTCGTATATGGATTTTGGCATGTATTTTTATTTTTCTCAACTTGTGGAATTTTGGTATTTCTCGTATTTTGGGTTTTAAGCTTGGCTCGGTTTTAATTGGTTTGAGTTGGCTTGGTTTGGTTCTATATGATTGGAATACCTTAGCCTATGCTCCTCCTTCATTTCCACCACAACCACCCTCTTTATAATCCCCACCTAACACTCTCTCTCTTCATTACAACCTCCATTAATTTCTTCTTCTTCTTCTTCTTCCTCCACACAACTCTCCACACCCATAGGCAAGTACAACTTGCTTCTACAAGAGAGCTTCTTTTATTTGTCCATTTGCTAGATTAGGACATGGTGATCAACATTAGAACTTGGCATTTTGTGATTTGGAGTCTCCATTGTTCTAGATCTAAGTTTTCTCTATTTTCAGATTTGCATGGTTTTGATCTATTTAAGTTGGATTTTTATGGGTTTTGATGTTTCTATGTGGAAGAGGATTCAATTTCACCCAAGTTAGAACTTTGGAAATTCGGATTTGGAGTTCGGATGGCCAAGTTGTGATGCCTTGAAGTTTTGGGAGCCATGAGAGCTTCTTCTCAGCCATGGGGAAGAAGACCCTTTCCTCTGCGTGCGTGTTTTTACGCGTACGCAGCTCTCCTGCGTGCGTGCTTTTTACGCGTACGCAGCTCTCATGCGTGCGTGCTTTTGTGCGTACGCAGCTCCTCTGCGTGCGTGTTTTTACGCGTACGCAGCCCTCCTGCGTGCGTGACTTTTCTCGTACGCAGCCCTCCTGCGTGCGTGACTTTTCTCGTACGCAGCCCTCCTGCGTGCGTGACTTTTCTCGTACGCAGCCCTTCTGCGTGCGTGACTTTTCTCGTACGCAGCCCTCCTGCGTGCGTGACTTTTCTCGTGCGCAGCTCTCCTGCGTGCGTGACTTTTTTCGTACGCAACTCTCCTGTGTGCGTGACTTTTCGCGTACGCAGCTCTCCTGCGTACGTACTTTAGCTCTCCTGCGTGCGTGCTTTCGTGCGTACGCTGTGCGTGCCCTTGTGCGTACGCTGCACCCTGACCCCTTGCTTGACCCATTGGCTCTTGGAGTTTTGGTCTTAATTCTTTAAGCTTGGCTCTTCTATAGCCCTGTATATTGATATTTTATTAGATATTTTACGTCCATTTTATATCCTTACGCCTTTTGTCCTGAACTTGATAATCATGAATTTACGTGATATGTTTGGAATTGATAATTGAGCATGACCTGATAAGTGGCCCGTCGTGGCGCACTCCTGACTAGTACACTTGATATGATAACCTGACCTGATACATCTTGAATAGCTGTTGCGACGGCTACCTGACATGACATGACCTGTATAATTAATCCTGATACCGTGGGCGATTCTGCTTGTACAAATAATCCAGTCATGTCTTGCATCATGTCTAGGAGGGGACTCCTGAGTACCATGGTCAGGAGTACCTACTGAATTGGACTAAGGTTAATAATTAGTATAATTCACTAGTCATGAAGAGATGTTCCCCAGTTACAGGCAATCCCGTTATCCCGGCCGCAAATGATTGGACTTGTAGCCTGCCGACGAGTAGGGCACATTTCCAGCCCACTGTTATGTGGGGCACCCACCATTGTCACTTAAATGATTAAACTCTATTGTCATAATAATGTATTGTACCATCTAGATTATCACTATAATGATTGCCTGGATAACCTGGATAGCTGCAGGGCCTATGACTACTTGGAGCATCTCATTGCATCTTGCTAGTAACTATGATTGTGATAACCCTAGTTAGTTAATGTAGAAAGCCGTAGGCAATGATTGGCCGTGATTGCTTGGATGGAGTCTAGTCTAGTATAGTATTGTCTAGAATTGATTGATTGTAAGATTGTACCAGAATGATTGAATGATTGTCACTCCAGATTGTCACTATAATGACTGTCACTCCAGATTGTTACTATAACGATTGTACTCTATTGTCACTCTAGCATAATGTACTCTTTATTGTCACTTTTATCATTGTACTCTCTCTCTTTTTCACCTTAATGATTGGTACCTTTAGCAATAAATGATCAGAGACTAAGTTCTGTTCAGACGAAGGGTTATAATCTCGGTCCTTGTTTGGTTTAAGGATTATAACCTGGCTTCCGGAATAGTTCCTTCGTCTTCTCTTCATATATTGTCCAGCTATATTTTATTTAGCACGATTCTCCAGTTATCGTATGTTAATGATGTTTCTCTTAATTATTTTTCTCTGATTGGGATAAGTGCATTGGTAGTGCACAAACCTCAATCTGCGTTATTTATTGTTGTTTTCTTACATGTTGAATGTTAATGATTTGTTGGTTTTAGTTCTTAAGTGAAGCCTCCTTTGTGGCACTTGCTCTTTCTGGGGTCTGACCCAGCTGGTTTTGTATGGCCAGATATCGGAGCGGCACTAAAGGATCTTCCTGCTTTCCAGCCCGATAGTGGTCACCAGGCGTAACCAGGGCATCGAGTGGGTTTTTTTTTGTTCTCCCACTGTAATATAGTAAATTATTCTTTTGAGGCGTTTAGCCGACGAGCAAGTGTTAGCTCGATTTTACTTACTTACTGTCTGCCTACGGGCTGTAACATGATTGACAAGCCCCGGGGGTTGATCATGTATGACTGAACTCTTGCTAGTCCTCACATTTTGTAACGACTAGCTTCATGATCATCTGGATATGTAATGTTTGGGACGTCTTACAATTGTATATTGGGTGATCTGATATCTTTTGATTATTATTAGTTGGTTGAGATTGAGACAATAGGTTATTTTATGACCTTAAGAGACTGATGGATTGTAGTGAAACCCTCACATATCTAGACAGCCGTGACCGTATAGCGGGGTGGATCTCATTCCGTTATACGTAGCTGGCTATGTCTGTCCCCGCTCTCCAGTATTCTGGTTCTGGGGCGTGACATGGTGGATGGCTGTAATTGGTCAGGGAACTTGGTGGTCAGGGAAGGAACAGAGCAAGAAGGAGCTGCAGTGGTTGGCTTGGCAGGAGGGGGAGGGAGAGTTTGAACTTGTAAAACAAATATTGGAGTGTTTAAAGAAGAGTGGAATGTTCCACAAGTAGAGTGGCAACCATTGTAAATAGGAATAGATATAGGGGTATGGTGGAGGACTAACTAACTAACCTCTAACAAACTCTAACTAATTTCTAACCAATTGCTCTATTAGCAACTAATCAATCACTTAGGCCTAACTAAACAAGTTAATAATAACTAATCACAAATTAATTAACAAATACTTTATAACTAATTTTAGAAATTAAATAACTAAAGTAATTATGATTAGATATTTAATTAACTAACTAAATAGTTAACCACTCTCCAGTCCAATACCTATATGCCCACCATCCAAGCCCGAAAGCTTGGTAGGCAAACCAATAATTAGATAATCAAATATTCTTGAATTTAAATTACATAATTAAATAACAATAACTAGGATGTAAAATAATTCAAAAATAATCTTATAGACTTTCCAAAATAATAACATTGATTTTTAAAAAAAAATAGAAAAGGATTTTATAACTCAAAATTTTTCAAAAACAGAAATTTCAAATCGAGGTAGTTACAGCTAGTTATCACATTCCTCTTGCTGATTGAAGAGAGGAGGGGAAGTGCATTGCTACATAGTCTAAAAAATAAAGATTTTAATTCATGGGAAGATGTTTGTCAACTTCCATAGCTTACCCCATTTGACAAGTCGTTGAGGATGCTGAGTTGCAAGGGATCTGGGATCGAATAGTCTCATATAAGGATTTAGGAGAGAACTGCCCCGTTCTAGTGCTGACCAAATAAGTCTATCTGGTCCATCCCCTTCTTAAAGGTTGATGCCAATGATTGCTTTTGCTTCCATCGGCGAGAACAATGTGTTGATGAGAGATAGGTTCCAGGTCCTGGCAATGGGATCTATTAGGTCACAAACAAGTTTAGGGCCTCGTATATCCATAAAGCGAGATTTTACTCTAAAACCAGGGATGCCAGGCACCTACGATTCCTCATTGATAGCGATCCAACCTCCTCTGATTTTGCAGCAGATCTTCCCCTCCATGGTGCTCTGAATGTCAAGAATACTCGACCAGGTAGGGGAGACGCGCCTGCATATGGGTTCCTGCCAAATGGACCTATTTTGCAAGTAAATGCCTCTGAGTAGACGAGCCCATAGCTGGTGTGGGTTTGAGAGGGATCTCCATAGGAGCTTATCTATCAGAGCTTCATTCATCCAGGTTGGGTTTCTAAATCCTAAGTCGCCTTCCTTCAAGGGTTTTATGAATTTATTCCACGCCAGAAAGTATATTTTTCTTTCTGCTGCATCATGCCCCCACCAGAATGCTCTGTATAGTTGTTCTAGCTTGTGACAAACAGAATGAGGGATCTTATAAGTCGACATCAAATAAATCGGGATAGAAGCCAAGGTCGATTTTATGAGAACTGCTCGTCTTGCATTAGAGAGCATCTTAGATTTCCATCCATGGAGACGTGCACAAACTTTGTCGATCAACCCATTATATGTAGACGCCCTGTCTTTAGGAAGAAGGAGAGAATGGCCGAGATAGCGATCCGTGTTACACATAGTGGATAATTGTAGGATAGAGACCAGCTCTGTCTTCTCTTGAGGTGTGACCCATCTACTAAAATAGATGCTCGATTTTTCATAATTGATCTTCTGACTCGACCAAGAAGAGAATTGATGGACGATAGCTTGCACATTCATGAGAGAAAGTCGAGGAAGCCTGTCCAAAAATGAAGATGTCATCTGCAAACAGTAAGTGGGATATGGAAGGAGTGTACCGGTTAATACGAACACCCCGATAGAGATCCTCTTGTTCATAGCGGTAGAACAGTCGAAAGAGAACTTCCGAACAAAGGATAACGATATATGGAGATAATGGACATCCTTGTCTAATTCCTTACTTTGGCGTGATGAAGCCTTCCGGAATGCCATTGACGAGAACAGATAAGGTAGCCGATGTGATGCAGTTAAAAAATAAGCGTATTGGATTGTCCTTGAATCCCCATTTCATTAAGCACCGATCTGATAAAGCCCCATGCAAGCCGATCGTAAGCCTTAGCCATGTCGATCTTCATCGCAAATGAGTTTTTCTTTTTGGAGAAATATTTCATAGCGTGAAAGACTTCCTGTGCTATGATATTGTTATCGGATATCTGCCTACCCGGGACGAAGGCATTTTGAAAAGGTGAGATGAGCTTATTTATTAAAGGCCTTAGCTGTAAGCCCCTGAATTTTAGGGTTTATTTTAAATTTCTAAATGAATTATTTCAATAAATATTTTATTATAATTATTTTTGATCATTAAATGTTATTTTTTGTGACTTTGACTTCTGGAGCGTCAGAGATGCCAATCTTTGGAAACTCTCTTCATGAGTTTGTAGTAGACAAGATTATCTTCATTTTGATATATCATGTCCCACTTAAACTTGTTCCCTTGTACTCTTTTTGCTTCGCACAACTTCGGGTCAATTTAGGCCATTTGATCGTTAACTAATTATTAATTAAATTCCTACTTTTATCTTTGATCATCGTATGCACGTTACTGTGACTTTTAATTTAGGAGCACAAGACTAGTCGTTTTCTCCAAACCAACTTCTCATGAATGATCTACTCGAGACACCATACACCCATGATCTTCGTGTCCCACTCAGACACACCATCTTGTGCTTCATTTGCTTCGCACAACTTTTCTGACACGAGACCCAATTTTAATTCATCCCACGGAGTTATATTTATTTTTGACTTGAATTGGGGACACCCTTTCGACCCAAACCTGCCAACCCAAAATATGGACGTGGCCCACATGAAGCCTACTACCTACATGACACTTGTGTCCCATTTAATTGAGCCCCCGCATGTTACTTATTTACCCATGATCATAAATACCTAAAATTAATCTATTTATTTTGCCAAACCCAATTTTGACCCGACCCGGCTCAACTGAACCCAAATCCAAGCTCCATGTTATCCCTTTATGAACACCCCACACAATTCCTCTTTTTCCTGTTTTAAAATATCTCTTTCTCTTTTATTTAATAAATATCTTTCACTCTTTTTTAAAAATTATATATATATATATATATATATATATATATATATATATATATATATATATATATATATATATCTTATTACTCACACATAACCCCCCCATCACCAGCACAACACCCCCTCCCTCAGCCGACTTCACTCTCCCTCTTTCCTCTCAAATATCTCTCTCTCTATTCTCTTTTTCTCTCTCTTTCTTTTACATATATAACTCTCTCTCCCTCTCTACTTACACTCACACACACAACTCTCTCTCTCTCTCTTACCAGCACACAAACACACCCCCTACTCCACAGCCGACACCCCCACCTTCATCACCACCACCACAGACACCACCTTCACCACCACGAGCACACCACAGCCACCTTTCTCCTCCTCCTATTCTTTCTCTTCACCACCAAAAACTACACCACCATCATTCTCTATAATACCCAGTTTTCCAGATGAGGGTAATTTTGAAATTTTATAATTATAATTATTATTTATTGATAATTATTTCATATTATAATTTTTGGTGATTTTTAATCATTTTTAAACTATTTAAAATTATGACTTGTGATTTTGACATTTTACTATTGTTTGGTTTTAATTTCGAGGAATTTGTCACCTCCAGTTTTCAGGAACAGGGGTATTTTTTTTATTTTGTATTTTTGAAATATTTTTGAAATTTATTTTATTATTTATGATATTGTTTTGGGGTTATTTGAGTCGGGTTCAAATTTTAGCTCAATCCGACTTGAAACGGGGACCCGGGGGTAGTGTTGACTTTAGTGGACCCACACATTAGTTAGCCATGGCCCACATGATAGAAATATTTTAGTTAGAGGTTAGACTAATTATTATGGATAAGGTTAGTGTGATTAGAGACTTTAGAATGACTAATTTAGCCCCAACCAATTAGCCCTTTCCTAATACTAATAGAATAGGTTAGTGGAGGCATTTTGGACCTTACCATAATAGGACAAATAGTCCCATATGGCCAGCCACTTTGGGAGAGGATAGGCTCAAGTTCATTTTATTATTCTCATCCACACTCTCTCTCTTGTTCTTTCCCAAATTTCTAGAGAGCAATCCCTAGCAATTTCTCCACCAAATCCTTCCATTTCGCCACCAAATCTTCTTCTTTCCTTCTCCATTCTAGCCAAGGAGGAAGCTACCCAAGTTTGGGAGGATTCGGAGCTCGTTCATGTCCTTTTGGAATCTCTACGTGTCGGTGTCGCTCCGGGAAGGCTTTTCTTCGATTCGATCTACCGGGAGGTATAAATTCTTTCTCCTTTTCATTTCCTCATGCATATAGGTCTATTTTGAACCCATAGGAATGATCCCCATGGTTGTATCTCCATTTGTGTCTATTTTGTGTCCATTTGGATGTCATAGGAGTGTCCTTTGTGTTGTGGTTGTGTCCATGTGGAAAAACCCCAAATTTGGACACGCTATGTGTTGTTGTTATGTATGAATAAATTATTACATGTTTAATCTCATATTTTTGTATTGGAGATGTGTTCTATAGTGTCTCATATATATATATTAGTGTAGAGAGTGAGTTCTTGATATATTATGTTATATACTTGTGTTCTTTTGTCTCAACTACCCAAATTCGTCATAATTTTTATCCATATTTTTAGTAGCAATAGCAACTTAGAAATGTCATAATTTTTAGCTTAAAACTCCGATTTATCTCCCGTTTTTTTAAAAGAACCGTATCGAAGTTAGATTTCCAAATATATATTTTAATAAGCCAAATTCTTTCTGTAACTTTCTGTAGAATTATTTGAGTGTCAGCTGTACGAAAGACGAACGTGTTTCGGTATTTTTGCGATTCCGGGAGCTTCCGGACACGAAAATACGATCCGTTTGAAGTTTTGGAAAGCTAACATGAAGTACTACAACATACTTTAATCCTAGAATTTAGTGAATGCCTAATTGGTACAGTATTGATTTTAAGTAAAAGAGTGACTATACGATATATGCATTTTGTGTAACCTATGAGCCTATGTAGTATGAATATTAAATAAATATAGAGTATGTAATTCATGATATGTTAGATGAATGAAATGATATATATATATGATATATATCCTCTTTACATTAATATATATATATATGGTTGAATGCATGCATATAGGAATGCAATTAATGTAATATATGTAAGCAATGCATAAATGCATGAATGAAAGAATGATATACAATGCATGCATGAACGTATATAATGAATGCTAGATATAAATGCAAGATATATATGTAATGATAGATATGAATGCATAATGTATAAATATTGTAAATGCAATATCAGATTTCATATGTAGACATAGAACCAATGCATAGCTGATATTTAGATTGAATGTTAGTTCATTTTAGGTTGTTCGAACACTGAACTGTCCATGCAAGCATATATACCTTCCTTTTCCTATTGCCAAGCCAATTTCAGTTTTCAATATAGTGGAATGTCTATGAATATAATGTTAACCTTCAACCCCTTAATTCGAAATGTTAGTTAATTTCAGTATTAGACAATGCATGAGTTGTATGCATATGGGATGTTGGCTTAATGGCAGATTTCAGATAACATGGTTCATTTTATGTGGTTAGTTACACCAGTTTATGGGATAGCTCACTTTAGTTTATATGTAAATGTGGAACTAAACTGAGAATGAACTTCACCCTCTAGCACACACACATTTTATAATGTACACACACATGGTATGTTTGACATTCTCACACACACACATCACATGTTATCATCTCTCTATGTAAATACAATGTATGAACATATTTCTATATATGTAGTGTGCCTATAGCTATATATAGCATGTCTAACCTATGTGTATATATGTGTAAAGTGTAAGGAATTTCTATATGTGTGATAGCTATGTGTTTAGGCACATATCCTATTGTGTATGTAGATATATATATATATATATATATATATATATATATATATATATATATATATATATATATATATATATATATATATATATATATATTTATATATATATATATATATATATATATATATATATATACATATATGTGTATATAGATAGGTATATATGTGGGTACAAAGATATAGGGCCTAGTGTTGAATTCTCTCTTCATGTACACATCCATGTTCACACACACATAGCTTACATGTTAGTTCCTTCCTCTCTTTTTATATATATATAATATTGAATATGCATGAATAGGATGTGCCTTGATGTGTGGCTTATGTTTGGCTTGTATAGCCTTGTGATTGGTGTGTGCTTGCTAGACTAGGCTTGGTTAGGCCTAGTGAGACTTATTAGACTTGTTGGGCTAGGGCTTGACCTAGTTGACCTAGTTTGACTAGTCTAGTTGACTAGAGTTGACCGAGAGTTGACTTTGGTCTAGTTTGACCTAGACAGCATGCAGATGTATTGTACATTTCATATATCATCCCCTGTATACATCTTGACTTGTGTTGCTCTAACTAGGAGTCAGGTATCTCATCTCGGACAGTACATTTACTTCAGACATTCAGATACGAGGCGAGTACATTCTCTGACCGTTTCATACTTGTCTGGATTTACATTCTTGCTCTAGATTACTGTACTTGATGCTGACACGATTGTTATCACGGATTGGTACTATATGGATCTTCTTTTGAGATGTTATCCCCTTGTATTCACTAAATACATATTATGATGTGCGTTTCACTTACATATTGTATTTATTGAATACCCATATCCTTGTATACTCATTGTGCATATTGTACTCTCATTATTACATGAGTCCCAGGGATAGACCATTGTACACTATTGTATAACATTGTACAACTATTGTATAACATTGTACATCTATTATATAATATTGTACATCCATTGTATAACATTGTACACTATTGTGCAAGATAACATAACTGGAGTGGATCCTTGTGTATTGATTGGGAAGGGGGAGTAGAATTGGTTATGTAATCAAATCCTATTGTACAAGATTGTATAACTATTGTATATGTCTATTGTACACCCACGTACAATGGAGTTACCATTGCATTTTCCTAGACCGTTTACATAACCATATTGTACTCTAAATCACAGTAGGCTTACAGTTCTTACTTATCATATATAGATATTTCCTATTATCAAATCTCTGCTGTTTTCATATACATTCTTCTTTCAGCGTTTCATGTACCTTACTCTATTGCATGCTTTATATTTCCTAACATGATATGAACTGCGTGAGATATTTTGTGCTCGCTCCCGTCCTGACTGGACCTGTTGAAAATTTTACAGAGGATGATGAGGAACCCTGCACCCTTACTTGGAGTTTGCCTAGTTGACACTCGCGACCTGGACCCCTGGAGAGGTTCAGGCAGCTGCTCAGGATGATACCTTGTATAGTGTAGATAGCTTAGACTGTCCTCTCTTTTCATGTTTAAACTGTTGTCTTTATTTTCAGAGTTGTACATTTTATAGATGATGAGACTTGTATTCCATTTCTGCTGTACCTCAGTTGAGGATTTCTTATCTATTTCCATCGTGCTACATTCTACCTTAGATTGTGATTGAGTTGTACCTCGGTATTGGCCTCCTTCTGGAGAGTATATTTCATGTTATGTAGTTATAGTTCATGACCTAGAACAGCGTTCTACCGCCGACACTACGGCGTAGGCTGGGTGTTGTTACGTTTTCGTACCCTCACGGTGGGTGCGGGTCGTGACATTCTCAACATCATCACCATCATCCACACCATCTCTATCGCACACCGTCACGGCCACCACCGCCGAGCAGTCGTACCGCTCGTCGTGTCCCCGTCGCTCGCCGTGCCCCTGCCGCACAGCAGCAGCAGCTGCGACAACTGCAGTAGCAGCAGCCGCGCCACCGCGTGCCGCCGCCGCCGCCGCCGCCGCCGTGCGCCGTCGCACGGTCCCCGTGGCCCCTTCGGCCGGGCGCACCTGGGCAACCACCCCGGGTGTGTCGCCGACCTCCCCGACGCGTGAAACACGCGATTCGTGCGTTTAGCACGGGATCCCGTCGTGACGCGCGAGTTTTGAACTCAGGAAGTGCGCTTCGTCGCAACGACTTTGCGCACGTTTTTTGAGAAATCCGACCATTGGATCGACGAACTCTTTGCTCCGTCACAATCTCGGTATAATGCTCTTCACTCCCCTCAAGTTTCATCCGTTAATTTTGTCGTTTGATACATCAAAATCAGCCACCAAGTTGACACTTTAAATTGTACTATTTTTGGACAGTTTTGCGGAGCCAACTTCGTCAGCTCGTAACTCCGCCGTCGCAGCTCCATTTGGTGTGCCACCTGTTCCTGTGCGTAGCTGGTATAACCCTCTTCCTCTCCCTTCAATTTTGTTTCATTGTGAGCACGTTTGATTGGTTGAATTTGACGCCAAAGTTGGCCGTCCGAATTCGTAATTTCTAACTTGTAAAATTCTATTTTTGAACCCGGGACTCCGGATTCAATTTCTGACACCACCAGTAGACTCATGGCGTCGTTCTGGCACGATTTCATATAAAGTTTGTTAGATTTGGAGGACATGGGCCCTGGCATGTATTTCAGTACAAAGTGGGCCCTACAGTCCGAGTCAACGGGTCACTTTGAGATCGACTCATTGGAATCCAATTCCAGATATACCGTTGAGTTCGTGTCGTCATTCTGAACTCGTTGACATATACTTTGTTAGATTTAGTGGACTTTGGCTTCGACATGCATTTTCGTGCAAATCAGATACCAATATCCAGGTCAACGGACCAATTTGAGATCGGGTCAATGAAATCCCATTTCGGACATACCGTTAGGTTCGTATCGTCATTCTAGACGTGTGGACATATAATTTGCTAGGTTTTGTAGACTTTTATCCTGACACATTTTTCGGTACAAAGTGTCCAACGACGGACATCATTTTGATCCAAAATTATCATTTTGCCCCTGTATCCAAATTAGACTTATGGGTAGGCTATTCTAGCTAATTTGACCATTCTGGACATGTTGGTGATATTTGTTTTGTCATCCGACGATATCTGTAGATTTTTGCTTATGTATTATCCTTAAATTATAATTAATTATTATTATTAGTATATATATTTATATGCTTGGTTTTTGTAAAACTCTAAAGTGATCCTTGTGTTTCTAAGGACCCTAAGTGTTGGTTTAGATATAGTGTCACCCCACATTGGACTTTTATGCTAGGTCACCACTTAGCTAGTGTCCAGTTAGGAGTCATATCACACCACTAGTGTAAAATTTTGAACATAGTTTAGAGACTGAGATTGTGTATCATTTTGACAGGACACCCGGACATCTATATCTTCATACTCGTATCCTTGCCTTGCTCGAGGCGAGTACCCCTACAAACTCTATTTTACTGCATATGATAATGAATTACGTATGAACCATGTTAATACAATGATTTAAACTGAAAATCATATCTTACCAAGTTTCTATATATCTAGCGTATGCTTCACATGCTTTAATTATACTGCTCTCAGGATCTTTAACATGCTTTAATTATACTGCACTTAGGATCTTCCATATGCTTTAAACTGCTCTCAGTACCTACCATGTTTTATACTGCTCTCAGTACCTACCATGTTTTATACTGCTCCAAATATCTTTCACATGTTTTAAACTGCTCTCGTATCTCTCACATGTTATAACTTGGGTTATGGGAAAACTGATAGTTGAGTACGTGATCATGTCCCATTCTCCCGTACGTATATACCGAGCAAGGTCACATTTTATATGCATACCTTGTCGTAGGCCATTATCTCGTATTTTTGTACGGATGTACACCTATGCTTGTACACTTGTACGTATGTACATTTTATTTACATGAACCGCAGTACATTATAAACCTATTGACGATCACGTACCTGCTCCAGTTTTAAACAATATATATACATGTGTCGCCATGACAAATGTATTCCTGACATGATAGATTTTTGATATGTCATGATTGTGATACGACATGATCTTATTTATTACATCTCTTTTCATTCCATGCTCAGTATGCTTAGTTTATAGAACCAGTACTTGCTTCCGTCCTGACAGGATAACGTTGTAGGCATACTTTCGGAGGAAGATTTGCTCTGTGATCTTTTATATGGACCCACTACAGAGGACCAGGCTTTTGCTCCCAAGGAAGTCCCTACAGGGAACCTTGCTTGGTAGTCTTGCTTAGATTATTTTTGGCTTAGTTATTGAACTGTTTAGACACTACTAAAATACCCCACTTTATCGACGGAAGTTTAGCGACGGACGGATTCCGTCGCTAATAGCGACCAGTTTCCGACATCTTAGCGACGGATTAGCGACAGACAACATAACATAATTTTTTCCAATTTTAAATGTTAAAATATGTCGGGTTTCCGTCGCTAAGTCGACGAACGTTAGCGACGGATTCTTTTTCATCGCTTATTCGTCGCAAATGTTGGCGGCAAAATCTTTAAAACATTGGCGGGAACTTTAGCGACTAACTGGCGACGGATATATCCGTCAGAAAACACCTTTTAATTGGCGACGGTGTAGCGACTAATTTATTCCGTCGCTATTCCGTCGCTAGGTTCTGTGCCCTAACTTAAATTGAACCGACGGGGGGGAATTTTTCATTCCCCCCAAAACTCTCTCTCTCTCTCGCGGCTCTCTCTCTCTCTCGCGTGCGGCTCTCTTTCTCTCTCTACCAGGTATCTCTCTCTCTCTCTCTCTCTCTCTCTCTCTCTTTCTCTAATTTTGGTTTTGGGGCCGGGGGGGGGGGGAGTAGGGGGGGGGTCGGCTTCGCGGAGGGTGGAGAGGACGGGGGGGGGTGGTGAATGGGGTCAGGGGGTCGGGGGGGTGTGGGGAATGGGGGCAGGGGGTGGGGGGGTGGGGAATGAGGGTCGGGGGGTCGGGGGGGTGGGGGAATGGGGGCAGGAGGGTCGGGGGGTGGGGGGTGGAGAGGGCAGGGGGGTCGGGGGGGGGTGTTGAATGGGGGCAGGGGGGTCGGGGGGGGGTCGGGAATGGGGGTAGGGGGGTCGAGGGGCGGGGGGTGGGGGGTGGAGAGGGCAGGGGGGTCGGGGGTGGGGAATGGGGGCAGGGGGGGTCGGGGGGGGGGGGTGGGTAATGGAGAGGGCAGGGGGGTCGGGGGGGGGGGGTGTTGAATGGGGGCAGGGGGGTCGGGGGGGTGGGGAATGGGTTGCATTCCCCGATACGGATACGGTTTGGCATGTCCCGATCCTAAGAAATAATACTATTTCATTTAATTTAATTTCATTTAATTTCAAAACTACTAAGAAATAATACTTAAAACACTTAAAATTATGCCTAAATGTATAAATTATATGTTTTTAAATGTAAATAATTTATTAATAATTATTTGTTTTCCAATACCAAAAAAATCCGATACTTCGATCCGATACCGCCGATACTACCGATATCGCCGATACCAATACTAGATTGCTTAGACTTATATTGCAAGGTAACTAGATACAAGTTATGATACAATGTAAATGCAAGTATACATGTTAGCTAGATAGCTTAGACTTATATTGCAATCTCCTATTCACACGAGTATTGATATCGCCGATGCCAATACTCGTAGGAATATATAGTCCGATACCGATTCCGATACCGATACTTTGAACCTTGATTTAAATACATGTTAGTATAGTATCTTCACATATATGTTAAGAGTATATACATGATTAGCAAGGTAACTAGATACAAGTTATGATACAATGTAAATGCAAGTATACATGTTAGCTAGATAGCTTAGACTTATATTGCAATCTCCTATTCACACGAGTATTGATATCGCCGATGCCAATACTCGTAGGAATATATAGTCCGATACCGATTCCGATACCGATACTTTGAACCTTGATTTAAATACATGTTAGTATAGTGTCTTCACATATATGTTAAGAGTATATACATGATTAGCAAGGTAACTAGATACAAGTTATGATACAATGTAAATGCAAGTATACATGTTAGCTAGATAGCTTAGACTTATATTACAATCTCCTATTCACACGAGTATTGATATCGCCGATGCCAATACTCGTAGGAATATATAGTCCGATACCGATTCCGATACTTTGAACCTTGATTTAAATACATGTTAGTATAGTGTCTTCACATATATGTTAAGAGTATATACATGATTAGCAAGGTAACTAGATACAAGTTATGATACAATATAAATGCAAGTATACATGTTAGCTAGATAGCTTAGACTTATATTGCAATCTCCTATTCACACGAGTATTGATATCGCCGATACCAATACTCGTAGGAATAGTCCGATACCGATATATATTGTAGAGCTCTGTTTTGCTATTCTGGACATGTTGTGACCTGTGCTGTTCTAAATAGGAGCCCGACACACTCCTGAGACGGGGGAGTATGTATAGTGATGTGGATTCTTACTAACTTATCATGTGAACCCATTTATGGGCCCTTCATTGAACCTTCTCATGTGCAACTTTCAGTCCATTCACAGTTCCCTATATTGTACTCTACATCACCTAGTTCACTTATATCTAACATCCTAACCCTAATCCAAATTTATGAGTATCGGTATCGGGCTATTCTTATGTTTAGTTTGTCTTACGATACAGATTTTCACATCCAAATTGAGGATGAGTCGTTATTTTGTTGATCGTACATGGATGTACAAACGGCAACACGAGAGTAGAATTGGTGTGAGTGACGATTTTCAGGCAGGCGTGGAAGTATTTCTTAATTATGCAATGAGCAAAGCTCAGTACATGGACGGTAACAAAATTAAGTGTCCATGTGTTAAATGTCACAATAGACGTTACGAAGAAGTGGTGACTGTGAGAGATCATTTGACCCGTAAGGGTTTCGTACGTAATTACGGCCTGTGGTCATCGCAAGGTGAACTATATTCGGAAAGACAGGCTGCGGAAGCTGCTACTTATGCTTTTGATGATAATGCTGCAACGGATGTCATCGAAGACCACGGATGCTCTGTTGATTATGGAGATCTGCAGAACCTTGCACGAGATATGGTGTATGATGCGGCAGGGCCTAATTTTGATCCGGAGGATCCTAATCCCGAGGCGAAGGAGTTCTATGACATGTTTCAGGACGCAGATACTTCTCTATATCCTGGTTGTGAGACTCATTCCGCACTGTCAGTGACGATGCGGTTGTTGAACATAAAGTCTGATTTTAACTTGCCACAAGCTTGCTATAATCGGATCACAGAAGTAATCAAGGAGGTGTTACCGAAGGAATCAAAAGAGCTACCAAAAAACTTCTACAAGTCAAAGATGATGGTCCGACAACTGGGACTGGGGTACGAGAAGATAGATTGTTGTCGCAACGGATGCATGTTGTACTACAAAGAGAATTGCGTATCAGAAAGTTGCAGCTTCTGTAATGCGGATCGTTACAAGCCAGTACAGGGAAAAGGAAAGTCGACTAGAAAATGACGTCCTTACAAGTATATGCATTACTTGTCGATCACGAAGCGCTTGCAGAGGATGTATATGTCTCTAAATACAGCAGAACACATGACGTGGCACAGCGAAGAACGCATAAAGGACGAAGGAGAATTGTCACATCCTTCGGATGGAGAGGCGTGGAAACATTTTGATTTGTGTCATCCAGATTTTGCTGCAGAGCCTAGAAATGTACGCCTGGCGCTATGTGCTGATGGCTTCGCCCCTTTCGGACAGTCGGGATCTCAGTACTCATGCTGGCCGGTCATTCTTACCCCTTACAATCTGCCACCATGGATGTGTATGAAGACTCCTTATATGTTTCTGACAGCTATCATACCCGGTCCTAAAAATCCGACGAAGAACATCGATATATATTTACAGCCGTTGGTGGATGAGCTGAAACAGCTGTGGGAGATCGGCGTCACGACCTATGATATTTCCAGGAAACAGAACTTTCAGATGAGAGCTTCACTCATGTGGACAATCAATGATTTTCCAGCATACGGTATGCTGTCGGGATGGAGTACGCACGGCAACATGTCTTGTCCGATATGTATGGAAAATAGTAAGGCGTTCCGCCTTAGGCATGGAGGAAAAACTTCTTTCTTTGACTGTCACCGTCAATTTCTGCCCGCGACCCATCCTTGGAGAAAGAATAAGGACGCGTTCAGATATGGAAAACAAGAATTTTCTCAACCTCCTGCCAGATTTTTGGGATACGATATTTGGGAAGCTGTAAAGGAATTGCCCACCGCAATGGAAGATCCATCGAACCATCGTGTCGAGGGGTTCGGACAAAGCCATAACTGGACCAAACGGAGTATCTTCTGGGACTTGCCTTATTGGAAAGATAATCTTATAAGGCATAATCTTGATGTCATGCATATCGAAAAGAACGTGTTCGATAATGTCTTCAATACCGTCATGGATATTAAAGGAAAGACGAAGGACAATCCAAAAGCAAGACATGACATAGCCGAGATATGCAAGCGTCCTCATCTGAACTTGATACAAAGGGGTGCTGGTGGACAATTAAGTAAGCCTATAGCGCCATACACATTGAGCAAGGAAGATAGATTAATAATCTGCAAGTGGATATCTAATTTAAGATTTCCCGACGGCTATGTTTCGAATTTGTCTAGATGCGTTGATCTCAATGAACGCAAGCTAACGGGAATGAAGAGTCACGACTGCCACGTGTTTATGGAAAGATTACTGCCCATTGCTTTGAGAGAGTTGTTGCCTTCTGCTGTATGGGTTCCGTTGGCCGAGCTGTCTACATTCTTCAGGGATATCTGTTCAACTAAGCTGACGGTGCAACATATGGTACAACTTGAGGAGAAGATTGTCTTAACAATCTGCAAGTTAGAGAAAATATTTCCACCGGGCTTTTTCAACAGCATGGAGCATCTACCGATTCATCTAGCATACGAAGCCCGTGTCGGTGCATCTGTTCATTATCGATGGATGTACCCCTTTGAAAGGTAAATAAAAATCGATATAATTTAAGTAAAATTTAAGTGGATTTTACAATTCATTGTTAATTCTCAAGATAATTTGTCTCTTTAGGTACCTACACCATCTAAAGAAGAAAGTTGGCAACAAGGCTCATATAGAGGCTTCGATATGCGAATCATATCTTATCGAGGAGGTGTCAAATTTCTGCTCCATTTATTTCGATACTCATGTCGAGACAAATCAAAATAGACCTCAAAGGAATGAAGAAGACGTTGAGGATGGAGGTATATTCAATTTAAGGGGCAAGCCTATTGGGGCTAGTAAGAAACGGTGGTTGACCGACGATGAGTATGATACCGCTCACCGATATGTCTTGTTAAATTGTGACATACAAGAAGTGAGAGATTTGGAGAAGTAAGTGACTACGCCTCGTTATAATCTCTAATTTGGTGAATTAAGTGACTACACTTATTTTTATTCTCTCTAACAGTGTATTTAGAGGTGAAGTCAAAATGAGGACACCATATATTACAGATGAGGGACTTCAAAGAGAGGTTGATTGTACCTTTCCGTCCTGGTTTCGTAAATACGTAAGTAACTGAGATAATATGTTATGCGGCTACCATTAAAATATATGCAGCTAAAATATTTAAATTATCAATACATGTTTACAGGTTTTATTGCCTGAAACAACACTCATAAATGAGAGCATTCGTTATTTGGCATTGGGACCGAAGAAGCATGCAAAGACTTTGTCAGGCTATGTCGTTAATGGCTTCAAGTTTAAGTCAACTCAGCATGCTATAAATGCCGAATTTCTCAATGACGGCTTCGATACCAAGAATTCTGGTGTTTGCATAAGAGGCACCATCTATGACGACGAGCCGGACTTTGACTATTATGGAGTGCTTCGGGAGATTGTAGATTTACAATATAGTGCCCCATATGATATGCATATTGTGATGTTCAAATGTGAGTGGTTCGATACGAGACCAAATATCGGTTGGAGAATCGATAAACAATTTGGATTCGTCGATATAAATCATCGCAGGAGGTATAGAGGGTCCGACACGTTTGCGATAGCAAGTCAGGCTGTTCAAGTCTACTATACAAGCTACCCAAGACGTCGTAGAGATCGATTTGACTGGTGGGCAGTATGCAAGATTAAATCTAGAAATACATTCAACGTTGGAGACCCAGCATACCAAGAGGACCAGATCGAGAAGCCCCAATACATGGGACAACAGTCGGATACCATGGACGTGGAAGATGTCGATATACCTCATGCTGAGGAAAATAGAGGGGAGGAAGAGGTTGATATACAAGACTTAGCTGTCAACCAGGGGAGAAAGAGGCGTCTTGTCCCAAGTATTGAGCCTGAAGAAAAAGTAGAAGAAGAAGAAGAAGAAGAAGAAGAAGAAGATGATGAGGATGAGGATGAGGATGATGATACAGATGAAGTCAACGATGAGGATGATGATATAGATGAAGTCGACAATGAGAATGAGGATGAGAACGATGACGATGACGATGAGGACGAGGACGATAACGATGATTAGATTAAATATCGGTATATATTAGAAGCACTTACAACTAACTTAGTGAATTCAGTTTAGACGGACACATTCTTATTTCAGTTTATGTTTTTGTCGTTCGATCATCTACTTATTGTATGATTTTCTTTTTACAGATGGCACTCTTAGTTCTCATTGTCTTGACGGCACTCGCCGCCCTGCTGCTGGTATATATATTTTAGTTCAGTTTTATATTCATTTATACTTCTATATTGTTAATTATATTTATGTGTTCTATTTACAGGTCATGGTCACTACCACTCGTGCTGCTGGCAGTGGCCGTGGACGTGATGGTAGTGGTGCTGGTGGTGGCGGTACTGGCCGTGGTGGGCGTGGTGGTAGCGGCACTGGCCGTGGACGTGATGGTAGCGGTCGTGGTGGTAGCGGCACTGGCCGTGGACGTGATGGTAGCGGTCGTGGTGGTAGCGGTCGTGGTCGCCTTCCACATTCCCCGGATATAGAGTCCTCCGATCCCGACCTGGAGAGCCCGGCCACAGACTCTTTCCGCCGTCGATCTATCTCTGCGCTACCTTCATCTTCATCAAGGCCTGAGACTCCATCCGCTAGCGGATCCGTTCCGCCCCCGGATGCACCAGCGGGTACACCATCAGTTACTGCAGGGTGGGCTCCGGAGTACCCCCGGATTCAGCTTCATCCTGCTACCGGTGAGTACATCCGCGGACCCGCAGATCCTCCGACGCCTCCAGAGAGGCCGATAGGCGAGAACCGACGAGAGCTATGGCCCGCGGGTGATACGTAAGTAAATTTAAGTTAATTTATTAAATTTGTTTCATTTATTCAAGTTAATAATCCAGTCTTTGCTTCTTTGTAGGTTTTTCCCATATGATGCTGCCCGGATACTCGGGCAAATTATCCGGGAAAACTACCATGGCCCCTACCTCAATTTTTCTGAGGTGCCTCAGAACATACAGTACGTCTGGCTCGAGGAGATGAAGGTATATATATATCTTTTGGTTAATTATTAATTATTCTTTAATCCACTAATTTTTTAATTACGTGATAATTTAATTTGTATGTCAGACGACGTTCTGGTGGCCCCCCCATCGTGAGGAGTTGATTCGCAAGGCCTACAAAGCCGCCGCCGGGAAGAAGATACGGGATGCGGTGTACGACGTTCGTACGGCGCATTCGAGGAAGAAGTGGCTCCGGGAGGAGTACTACGAGCAGATGTTGGATAAGATGAATACTGCTCAGTACAGGAAGAAATCAGAGAAAGCGAAGGCGAGCAGACAGGCCGCTGGTCTGCATACGGGAGGTTCAAGGCCCCACGCAGCGACGCGTGCAGATTTGGTGAGATACCGCAAATTCATTTCACTATTAAATTCGGTACTATTAATATACGTAGTTAATTAAATTCGACGTATATTTCGTATGCAGGCACAACGGGCGGTAAAGGAGGGGAGAGAGCCGGAGTCGGTCACCGCCTACGATGTATTCCTGCATACACACAAGAGGCGGGCAGACGGGAGCTTCATCGACGCGAGGGCCCAGGCGACTGATGTAAGTAATTACGTTTATGAGATTTATATTAGAAATATAATTATTGTTAACTTAATTAGGTGAACGTAGGATTCAAATTATAACTTAGGGAAACATAGGATTTAGATTATAACTTAGGAAAACTTATAGTATAAACACATTCATTGGATAGGCTGCATATCGTGAGGCCCTTAGTCAGATTGAGCCCCCTGCCGAGGTTGTCGGCGAAACGACGCCCACCCAGACGCCCTCTTCTATGGCCGCTCGCTACGACGACGTGTTCGTAGAGTCTGTCGGCGGCTTTAATAAAGGGCGCGTCTACGGCGTAGGTTCCCTGGCGGCGTCGTTGCAGGGCGCGACTCCGAGATATCTACCGCCCCCGCCTCCTCCCGCGCCCCCGTCGGACGATATGAGGACGCAGCTTGCGACTCTCACCTCCGATATGTCGAAAATGCGGAGTCTAATGTCGGATGTGCTGGAGCGCCTTCCGCGTCCTTCTTCTGCTCCCGGTCCAGATCCGTCTGCTCCCGGTCCGTCTAGTGCGGTTGCCGGTCCTTCCGACCCTGGACGTTATTCATTTGACCGTTCTGCCGAGGTCCGCCTGGTACCGGATACTGCGCTCATTGGGCTCATGGACTTGATGTCGCCAGAGCAGCTCCGCACGCTTCCAGAGCATGTGTTGTCCCAGGTGCCGGCGTACATGGTGGAAGAGTACATCCGCAGAGCCGAACGACGACGCGATCCATCTCAATGATATTTGTACTGTTTTTGGATATTTGTACTGTTTTTGGATTTTGAATTCTGGATATTTTGGAAGCGTACATGAATGTTTGGATATTATGAATTTGTGTATTTGTGTTTGGATATTTGTACATAGATGTTTGGATATTTCTGTTTGATATTGGATATTATGAATTTGGATATTTGGATATTTGGATATTTGTTGATCGTACATGGATGTTTGGATATTGGATATTATGAATATGTGTAATATTTACGAAAAGGAAATAGAATGTTTCTGTAAATTTTTTTAATTAATGTTGCATTTAGCGACGGACTAGCGACTAATTAGCGACGGATATATCTTTTTAGCGACCGATGAGCGACTAACTAGCGACGGAAAATCCGTCGCTAACTGGGTTATATAAATATTTGCAGTTACCGACGGACGAGCGACGGACAATCCGTCGCTAACTGGTTGAAATAAATTTGCAGGTAGCGACGATCTAGCGACCAACTAGCGACGGAACTTCCGTCGCTAACTGGGTACAATTAATATTAGCGACGAAATATCGACTACCTAGCGACGGCAAATCCGTCGACATGGTTCTGGAAATATGGTAGGTTTCCAGAGACTTAGCGACGGATAATGGGTCGCTAATCCGTCGCTAATCTGTCGAGGATGACGACGGACTAGCGACGGCTTAGCGACCCATTATCCGTCGACATGGTTCTGGAATTATGGAAGCTTTCCAGAACCAGGCCGACGCCCTACCCGTCGCTAATCCGTCGCTATAACGTCGAGGTTAACGACGGAATGTCGACGGAATAGCGACCGATTTTGCGTATCAGGAACCTCTCTGATACGCTTTTACCGACCTATTTACGACGGCTTAGCGACGAATATTTTAATATTATATGGCATGTAAACCGACGGGAACAAGTCGCTAATCCGTCGCTAATCCGTTGAAAGGCAACCGTCGGTAATCAGTCGCTAGTCCGTCGGTTAACCATTTGTCCCGACGGCTTAGCGACGGACAAATTTTAGCGACGACGTATTTCCCGACGGCCATTTTCATCAAATATCCGTCGCTATGCCGTCGGTAATTTATGTTACCGACGGATTCGCGACGGATGTGGCCGTCGCTAAAGTTGGTTATTTTGGTAGTGAGACTATATCTTGTAGTCACTGGACTTTGTCTCCAGTTTGGTACTTTGAAAGTGTATTATTAAGTCTGTACTTGTTTTACATTCGCTTATAGATGTTGTGCTGTGATGAACCTTTTAAATGTGATATTAGAACTGTTAGCAGCTTAGATCATTTATTGTCTATACTTAGAACAGCTTACTATGCTTTAACCAAGCGTAGGCTAGACATGGCTCGGCCCGGCCCAACAATTTGGGTAGCAAGTCGTGACATTAGCCTAATGGCCAATATTTTGGATATGACTTTGTACGAGACATTGCATAGCACAATGGGTCGAAAGTCAGCTAGAGTAGCATGTGTTGTGCGTTTAGGGATAAGGGCCAAATGGGTGTGTGGTTGATCGATTGGCTAAGCTCACCTGTGGTGAAGAACTGCTGAACTGTGTTGATGAGGTCATCGCCAACAACTTGCCAACATTTTTGGTAGAAGAGTGCTGGGTATCCGTCCGGCCCTGGTGCTTTCAGAGGACCCATGCTTCCGACAGTCTGCTCGATCTCTTCCGCAGAATAAGGCTTATCGCATCATTCTCTTCCGTAGTCACCGGGTGCGATGAAACAGTAAAGCCAGGGTCCATTGGAATGGACACGTCGACGCCAAAGAGTTTTGAGAAGTGGTCGAGAATAGATGAGACGATCAACCCCTGATCCGAAGACCAATTGCCATCATGTAGTTGGATTGAACGAATTTCATTTCTCCTCTTCATGATAGAAGCTTTAACGTGGAAGTAGTTTATGCTTCTGTCGCCCTCCTTGATCCATTTACATTTAGCCCATTGTCTCCAATAGGTCTCTTCTATGGTCAATAGGTCATTAAGCTCGGTCGTTTCATGTCGCAACGTGCCAGGTGTAGAGTCTTCCTTTTGTAGTGAAAGCAGTTGCGCTTGGAGAGATTGAATTCGGGTTTTGATGTTACCAAAGCTAGCTCGGCTCCATTTGTGAAGTTTCTTCAGTATGAATTGCAGGTTGTGCAACAAGCTTGTTTTCGGTTTGGATTTGGCTTCCTGCCATGAGGAGGAGAGGGTCTCTATGAAGGAGTTACTGGACATCTAGAAGCTTTCAAAACGAAGTGGTCTTCTTTTTTGTTGGAACATGTTGTTTGTGTTAAGGAGGATTGGTGCATGATCGCTATTGTACCTGGGCATAGTATGAACTGTGAAATGCGGATGGATGCTACACCATTCTGCGTCAACAAGAGCCCGGTCCAGTCTCCCTTTAATAAGAAAATTTGGATTGCGCCAATTCGACCAAGTGTAAGTCGGACCAATACACCCCAGATCAATGAGACCACAGTGGTTAATCATTTTCATAAACGTGGCATTCGATTGTGGATCAAAATCTTTGCCGCCTAGCTTCTCCTCCGGTTTAGTGATGGCGTTAAAATCTCAAATATAGCACCATGGCACGGTGAAGGAAGTAGAGTGGTTCTTGATAGAATTCCATAGTCTTGATCGGTCTTTCTTCTTGGGGCAGCCATAAACACATAGGAGGTTCCATTTAGGAGAATTGTCATCGTTATTGATAGATAAGAGGATGAGGTTTGAATTAGAGAGCGTGACTGTGGCATGAAAGGAGTCAGTCTAGCCCATCCAGAGGCCACCCGAATGGCCGACCGGGGGAACTGAGAAGGTATCGAAGAAGCCTAGGTGAGGGAGGACTTGAGCGGTGTGGTAGGGTGAGGAGAGGGTCTCAGAAAGGAAAAAGATGGAGGGATGGGTGGCAGAGAGGAATGAGCGAAGTGTTTGGACTGTCGAGGCATTCCTCATCCCTTGACAATTCGAAGAGAATACTAACATTAGTGTTGCAGCTTTTGAAGGTCAGCCGCCACGACTATTGATAGAGGAGTATGAGAGGATGATGATGAGTGAGCCAATCTTTTGGAGAGTCTTGGATTTGAGAGAGGGGGTGCATCACATTTTTTTTTCTCCAGAGAGAGTTTTTGAGATTGATTGGAATTGGAGGGTCCCAACAGGGCTCGTCTTTTCCAAGTCATTTTGCGGGAAAGGGAAGCGGTGATCGGAGATAATGGAGGTGATGGGGGATCTCTACAATAGGGGAGCTGGAAGAGAGGGAAGGCAGATCGATGCTGTCGTGGGTTTCAAGATGTGTAAGAATGGGCAGGGGGTGTTGATTAGGGGGAAAAAAACTGCAGTCAGATTCAGAAGAAAAATTCATGCCTGCACTGCGAGCTGACGGATTTAAGGGAGGAGCATAATATATACTATCAATTACGAGGGTCCCGCTGTCACTTATAGGGACAGCATATTTGATCTCATATTATGCACGTGTGTTATACATATTTTATTACAAATAATAGTTTTCTTAAAAAAAATAGCACTACCCTTAATTTTTTTATACAGAAATTACCTAACTACTTATGATAAATTTAAAGAATAATTTTAATTAATAAACATAGGTAAAGATATTTTTTGAATAAAATTTTTTATGGTGAAGTTCCAACTTGTTTTAAGTTCCAACTTGTTTTATTATATAGTAGTACAGATAGATTAGTAAGTAATTCTACAATGGATATATTGTTAACTTTATATGCAAAGTCAGAATTGGTTAGAGATCGGTTGTGATCTCTAGCGGATAGAAGATTCTTATCTTTGGCACAATCAACAAATAGTTATAACTACAACACTCCTTCTTGAGTGTGACAACTCAATAAACAATTTGTATCAGTCTTGGGGAATGATCAACATCGGTCTTCAGGAATGGTCAACAATAGTCTTCAGGAATAATTTACGCAAGTTTATGGGGATATACAGATGTGAATTGACATCACCAAAACCATGATTCAAAAAAACCAGTAGAAAAAAAGTTACAATTGAAGGAAAAAATAAGCCAATGTCGATATGTCTTCATGACGTGAAAATATCTAAAGGTGTGACTATCGTGATGTGGGTGTCTCGTTAAATCTTCTTATGGTACCAAAAATCTAGTGAAAAAAATCTCCTAAGAAAAAGGAGTACACAAAGTTTAAGTAAGTATACTTATGGATACTACTATGATTTAAATATTATTTTAAATAATGGGCGTTATAATGTAGAGAACCTCAACAATCTGATGCAATGAATAATTTTATGGAAATATGACTTCGGTAGAGACGTTGTGAACAGCCAAGTTGTCATGGGACTGGATCTGTTTGACTTCAACATTTTATTGTTGTTGTTGATGCGAGAGAAAAAAAAAAGTTTGATGCGATGGCTTGGTACTATCTCCCTTGATGTAGCCATTCTTCATCTGGTCAATACATGCGGCGTTGTCTTCATATATTATCGTCGATATATCATTTATAGAAGAGAATCCGCTCATAGTCCGAATATGATAAATGATGGCTTGTAATCATATGCATTTCTGGGTGGCATCATGAAGAGAAATGAGCCCAACATGATTTGAAGAAGTGGCGACAAAGATATGTTTTGTAGACTTCCAAGATATCGTAATATCCCAAATGGTAAAGACAAAACTACTTTTGGATCTCGCCTTGTGCGGATCATATAAATAATCAACATTGGCATAGCCAACAAGGCAAAGATCATTTTAAGGATCAAAGGGATTTGATCCATTCCAAGGTGCATAACAAAAGAATAAGTTCGTGTTCGTAATACCTTTAAGGTAACGGAAGATGTCGTTAGTATCATTTCAAAGGTTACATGTTGGCACAATACTTAATCTAGTCAAGAGATTCACAACAAATGAGATATGTCTAGTATAATAAATTAAGTATAATAATGCGCATATTTCACTTAGATATGTAACTTTGGTTTCCAATACCTCTTAATCGTCTTCCTTAAGATGGAATGAGACTCGTTTAGCATCTAGAGAACAAAATCATAAGTATACTTGAGAATTTTGCTTTATCCATATTAAACAGACAGACACACGTAATGAATTTTGCTTTAGTTATAGAAGAAGAAAGTCACAAATGGAAGAGATTATTATTATGAATTGAAAATGAAGTCTGAGTCTATCATGGAACAACTAACACTAACTAGGGCTCATGATATTCATACCAAACTATTCGGTTTGCCTGGACTCATAGGGCTCGTTTGGATCAAGTTTTTGGATTCCTAGGAATAGATTTTCAATTCCTTTCCCATGGGAAATGAATTCAACATTCCCATACCCATGTTTGGTTAGGTTGGGAATAGGTAGTTCAAAATTTTTAAAAAAATTATTTTCATGTTTGGTTCACACATGGATAGGAATCTTAATTTATTTAGTTTTACTTTAATACCCTTTCACTAATTTCATGATGATTCACATGTTTGGGATATGAGTTGAAAATTTGAAAATAAAGAGAGGGTATAACCGTCCAAACAAAATAGTCAAACACCATTCCTAGGAAAGCAAATCTATTCCCAAGGGGGAACTTGGGAATAGCTTTTCCACATCCATAGGAATAGCTTTCCCACATAACCCCCTCCAATTCCCTCCTCATTCCCAATCCTAAACATACCAAACATGGGTAAGGAATTCAAATCCCATTCCCAAGCCTCAAAAACTTGAACCAAACGCCCCCATAGAGGCATCCTTTTCACACTTACAAAAAAAAAAACTACAAGTCTGTCATTTCTTGATTATTCGTTATGTCGATACAACTTACCCTATTTATTTCTGCATTTTTCGAAGGCTAATTATCTTAGAGCATCTCCAACCCTATTGTCTTGTTAAGTGTTGTGAGTCTTAGGTGGTTTCTATGTGGCATGAGCCACAAAATAATGTCTTGTTTATGTGGCAAAATTATATCTCAAAAGACAATGAGATAGAAAAACTCTCTACAATGCAAAAGTATTGAGGAGACAATAAAAAGTATTTTTTCCAACTTCCAAGACAACTCCTCCACTTCTTTAACTTTTTTATAAGAACATCTCCAATGGGGGTTTCTCTCTTCCCTATTTCTATGGAAGAAATCCATTCTAGAAAAAACTTCTCCCAATGGTGATTTCTATCATCATTTCTATCCTAGGTAGCAATGATGTAGGATGGAAACTTTCTAGGAGGATTTCTACATGTAGAAACTCTCATAGAAATTCTTTTACCTCTCATGACAATTATTATTGGGCCCACACTATTAAATTGGTCCTTTTATTATGTGACACATAGGATAGAAATAGAGAACCATTAGAGAGCATTTTTGTATGTCTATAATTTCTATGTAGAAACTCTTCCAACTAGGATAGAAATCTCCTTAAAGTACAATGCCAAGTAGGATAAGGACTCAATTTTAGAAATCACCATTGGAGATGGTCTAAATATTTCTATTCATAATTGATGATGTGGAGACAAAGTCATTGTGAAGTGCATTGTCTAGATCTAGACAACTAACTTCACATTCTCCTTGCCATGTCAACTTCATGTTTTATTCTATATTTGCATTGGAAAAGAATTTTTAGAATGAAAGTTTGTCAATCCTATGTGGCAACCATTTTTTCTAAACTCACAATAGGGTTGGAGATGCTCTTAGAGCATCTCCAACCCTATTGTGACTTTGGAAAATGCCACATATGAATGACAAAATTTTATTCAAAAGTTCTTCTCCAATGCAATTGTCAAGTCAATTGTGAAGCTTATGTGGCAAAAATTAAAGAAGACATTGTGAAGTTGATTGTCTTGTTCTAGACAATGCACTTGACAATGTCTTCTCTTCCATGTCATCAATTATGAATAAAAAATATTAGAAAAAAGAAAGAAGATGAGTAGTTGTCTTAAAAGTTGTCTTGGAAGTTGAAAAAAATACTTTTTATTGTCTTCTCAATACTTTTGCATTGGAAATAGTTTTTCTATCTCATTGTCTTTTGAGATATAATTTTGCCACATAAACAAAACATTATCATGTGGTTCATGCCACATAGGAGCCACCTAAGACTCACAACACTTAACAAGACAATAGGGTTGGAGATGCTCTTAGACCATCTCCATTGGTGATTTCTAAAATTGAGTTCTTATCCTACTTGGCATTGTACTTTAAGGAGATTTTTATCCTAGTTGGAAGAGTTTCTACATAGAAATTATAGACATACAAAAATTCTCTCCAATGGTTCTCCATTTCTATCCTATGTGTCACATAGTTAAAGGAACAATTTAATGGTGTGGGGTCCAATAATAATTGTCATGAGAGAGAGGAGAATTTTATGAGAGTTTCTACATGTAGAAATCCTCCTAGAAAGTTTCCATCCTACATCATTGTCACCTAGGATAGAAATGGTGATAAAAAAAATCACCATTGGAAGAAGTTTTTTCTCAAATGGATTTCTTCCATAGAAATAGGGAAGATAGAAACCCCCATTGGAGATGGTCTTAGTGGTATTCCAAATGTAGCGTTTGAACATTTTGTTGGTACACTAAATTTTCACTGCGCCATTTTTTACACTCTAATTTTATAAATTGTTCTTTTAGTCCAAATTTAGTTGCAAATAAGAGTTTATCATGAACTAAACAATATTGTTATTCATATAATTACAATAATTTATCCATCACCCAACAAACAAATACAACTATTAAGATCCAAAATTTGACGACAAAATTTTTTTTTTATAAAGTTGGAATGTCAATATCAAACGGTAAAAAAATGAAGATGCTAAAAACGTTCCAGCACGATAGTGAGTTTGCCGAATGACATTCTTAACTTTGTAACATTTATTCAAACTAGTATGTTTCATTATGTAAAAATTGCATTATATGTCATCTTAGTAGTCATGATTGATGATCGTCTATCTAATCTTAGAGCATCTCCAGCACACTGTGAATTTGAAAAAAAAAAAAAAAAATTGTCACATAAAAATTACCACTTTTTATTTCAAAATTCTTTCTTCAATGCAAATGTGAAATAAATTGTGAAGTTGACAAGGCAGTGACATGTCAAAGACAATGTGAAGTTGGTTGTCTAGATCTAGACAATAGACTTCACAATGCTTTACTTCAACATCATCAATTATGAATAAAAATATTTATAAAAAAAGAAAAAAATTGGAAAAATTGTCTTGGAGTTGGAAAAAAGTAATTTTATTGTCTTCTCAAACTTTTGCATTGGAGAACAATTTTTCTTTATCTCATTGTCTTGTGTGAATATCATCTTGTCACATAGAAAATGCATTGTCTTGTGCCTTATGCCACATAGGAATTAAAACACAAAACAAGACAATATGGTTGGAGATGCTCTTAGTTTTTGGTTTCTTGATTCAAGAACGTGTCATGTCACTCACCCCCACGTTTCTTACAGTCAATTTTGGTTGTAAGCTTTACAATCGCCTACGTGGCATCTATTGATTCAGGGAAAGTGGGACCGGATGAGACCATATTAATATGGGATGAGTGTGGGTTGTAAGAAAGTTATAAATATTTAATAGTAAACTTTACATTTTTCTAGGTACATAGAGGACGCATTTTTTTTTTTTTTTTTGCATTTTTTAATCAAATTGAGAACCAACCATGGCAAACTTTCACGGCAAGATGTTCTCTCCTTGAAACCAGTGCACACGAACAGAACATCCAAATCAGGATGAAAATAAGGCCTTTCAATTTGCTTCACTTAGAAAGATGAAAGAAAGTATATAATATCCTTCCAAGTGTTTCTGACTAGTATATAATAGGGGTGAGCAACGGTTTAGTTCGGTTCAAACCGAATCGTATATATGAAAATTGAAATAATCGTAAATCGTACTTCTCAAAACCGAAAACCGAACCGTTTTTATAAAATCCGAACAAAATCGAACTGAATTAATTCGGTTCGATTTTCGGTCGGTTCGATTTCATGGACCAATGTGCCGGACCTTCAAATTTTTAGCAAAATATGTCTATTTAAATAACAATTTATTTTAAAAATATGGTATTATTGTATTAATGAATTATATATTACATAGTGTGAAAAATATCAGTATATATATAGATTGAGGGTAGAGAGAGAGAGAGTGCTCAAAAAAGTACCGATAGAGAATAAGAGGAGAGTGCCCTCGGCTAAGGGTTACAAAACATTAGTATATGTAGATTGAGGATAGTTTGATAAATTATTAAATTTAAATCGGTTTTCGGTTCGGTTCGGTTATCCGGATCAAGAATCGAAAACCGAAACGTTATTTTAAAATTTTAAATTTCCAAACCGATAACCGAAAAGCCGAACCGTTTGTCATATTTCGGTTCGGTTCGGTTCGGTTTTCGGTTTTCAACCGCTATATGCTCACCCCTAGTATATAAGACCATCTCCAATGGTGATTTCTAAAATTAAGTTCTTACCCTACTTGTCATTGTACTTTAAGAAAATTTTTATTCTAGTTGAAAGAGTTTCTACATAGACATTATACACATACAAAAAATACTCTCCAATGGTTCTCCATTTCTATCCTTGTCACATAGTGACGTGGGGTCCAATAATAATTGTCATGAGAGATAGGAGAATTTCTATGAGAGTTTCTACATGTAAAAATCCTTCTAGACCATTGGAAAAAGTTTTTTTTCTAAAATACATTTGTTCCATAGAAATAGGAAAGACAGAAACCCCCATTGGAGATGGTCTAAATTCTAATATCCTTCTGTTATTATAGGAAGAAGCTCCTAGCTAGGAAGCAAGCAGCCAAAAGAAGAAGGAGCATGAATATAAAGTTTAATGTTAATACCAAACTTCATGGATGTGGTTGCTTTGGATGCCCACGACTCTACAGTGCCTTTGGGCTTTGGATTCAAGCCGAGGGCAGCGGTTCCTCCAAATTCCAACTACAAAATTCGCAACACATATTTTGGTGAAGGACTATGGCGAAGATGAAGACGATATTGAAAAGGAGTTGTGCGAGGGTTCGCAATTGCTACATTTGGCTCTGATACCACAAAATAAATCAATATTATTGATTTTATTAATGGATAATATTAAAAATAATACAACGAATAGATATAGAGGGAGAACATATACATATTCGTATAGGAGAAGAAATATGTATTCGTATAGGAAAATGAATCTAATATATGTATCCTTGTAGGAGAGGAAATATAATCAAAAATCCAGGGGCGGAGCCAGGATTTAATTCGTGAGGGGGCCGTGTTACTACATATAAAAATTCTTAAAATTGTCATATTAATTGACTTTAATAGCAAAAAAAAAAAAATATAAAATTCAAACAAGAATGAGCGGAAAAAAAAGGAAAGTCAATATTTCCAAAATTTTAGAAAAGGAAAAAAATTGAACTTAAAAATTTTAAATTTAGCAAAGAGAAGTCTTGAACCCTTGCCTCTTCTTTGAATGTCTAGAGCCTTGTTAGCAATCACCCGAATAAAACTCGTATTATACGCGAATTTTTCCGTATCTTTCGTAAACGTATAATACTTGCGTACTTTTGACAGATCCAAATTAGTACATAAATTTTAAGCATGTGAAGTTTTAAACGTGTTTCGCATAAATTATTGAAAAATTTGGCACAAAAAACGTTCTAGGAACATATTTAATTAACCAAATTTGATAACATGTTTAAGAATGTGAAATTTCTCACCTCAATATTTTTATTTTTCGAATATTTCACCGAATTTTTGAACGTAATTTATTTGCACTAAGCCGATTTATACTCGTACTTTTGTCGTTCCAAATTTTTTTCGTTTACCGAATTGCTAACAAGGGTCTAGAGCACAACCAGTTGAGCTAACTTGATCTTTGTAAATTAGAAGGCCAAACTAGTATATATTAATTGTACAACGTCAAAAATTTTCTATGTGATAATTAACAATTTTTAAAAAAATTGGGGGGACCATGGCCCCCCTTGGACTCCTACTAAATCCGTCTCTGCAAAAAATCTAATTAATCTTAAGAAAGAACATGTCATCTCACTCACCCCCACGGGAGTTGTTGAGATGCTGGAAAGGGTAGAAGCTCCTGCTGCAAGTGTCATGAATTAATCGGAGTGTTCTATTGAAAATACTGATCTCTAATCTTTGGCAGGTCCATTCAGGGATCTTGATGCCTAAATTCATCGCGATTTATAAGCATGTGCAAGTGCGAGCTGTATCATAGCACATGGCCCTAATATTCGAAAGGCTACAAATTTTTTTAGGTTTAATTGTAACTTGATATTCTCAATTTTTTCAGTTTTTCAACCTGATACTTGGAATTTTTTTTTCTTTTGTACAATTTGATACACTAAAAAAATAGACAAAAATATCTATATTTAAAACTTAAAATTATCCCCTCCTTCACCACAGTCCCTTTTGTCACGCCCCGATTCGTAAAGTCATTTATTCAAATATTTATCTCTTGGAATCGATCGTCATCGCTTGGACGTGATGTCGTACAAGTCTGGTATTGCACTTGTACAAGACAAATATGGTACATAATTGATAATCTTCAAATAGGAGAACATCGCAGCGGCAGAAACAGACAAATTGAAGTTAATGAGGACAATCATTCTTATTGAGTAGAAATACATCACTTCTTTATAGCAGCGGAGATAAAAGGATAACTTGAAGTCGCACAGAGATATATAGAACTTTATTCTCTTTATTGATAATTGAAGTAGAGTACAAAACTGGTATTGAAGTACAATGCTTACAACACATCTCACTTCACATTGAAAGCCAACTGAATAGAAGTCATAAAGCTTACATTTGATACTTTGATACATTGGATTACAACCTGATATACCGACTTGGCTTACAACTCACTGTTACAACTGATTACAATGTCCCATACATTATGTCCATCTTGTACAAGAAGAGCTTCTGTATGTCCAACAAATCTTTGATGCCGCGGGACCGATCAAGCAAATCTTTGTGTACAGAATATCCCATGCACGAGCACCTGCCCACAAAACGTGGGCCAGTACATCATCTATGTACTGGCGAGCAGAATCCAATCCACTCGCCTAAGCCAACACTAAGTGGTCATTTAAGCAAACTTTTATTAGAATGATCTTTCTACTTGGGACCAAACATCAGTTTACAGTTCTTGAGCAGAATCCATTGAAGTAAGTAAACATGTTATAGCATGATATCGCATTTCTTTGTGTAAGGTATCATCTAAGCAACATTGAGTTAACACGTTGAGCATATTATGGAAATATTTCTGGACGACATCGTTTAGCATACTTGGTGTTATTGGTCAACAGATTATGTCAATATTCAAAAATACAACATCTTATCATCGTTTGTATTAACATGTTAAGCAATCAAGTTAAAGTTAACATGTAAATAACCGTATCAAAATTAAGTGATTTCTTACCGATAGCCGACTCCCTCGCACCTGCATAAAAATACAGGATAATATGATATACTTATTCTATCTGCACAAAATATTCGTTAGCATGCACCCTGACTACATGGTCGTTGGTAAAACTGCACCATAAAGTACTTTCCAACGGGTATTACGATGCACCATTCCAGGGTAGGTTGCAAGCCTAGTCGAATGTCCCGTAATAACTCGTGCTACCATAGCACGACAAATGTTTCCTCCCGGGTCGAATCGGTCCCAGCGTCCCAGGTACCGTTCGAAAAATCTTACTCAGACTTGTACAAGTACGTCCATGACCATGCGAATGCGTGTCGACTCGATAAACACAAGTGCATGATAAAATAACTGAAAGTAAGCAAAGCCAATAGTTCAACATCTCATCTCAATTCCGAGTCGTGTTCAACGACTAATCATTCCACTTGGTGATCTCCATGATCCCAAGCCTCATCATTCCTCATTCATTGATTCATTGCTTCATTGCACATTTCTCATAGCATTCCTCTCAGTGAGGAACCAACAATATTTTATTCATTTCAAAGGAACAAGCAGCTTTTCATTCATTTCGTTGGGACAATTATTATTCAGTTCATTGCTTATACGAAACATGCAGCATCTCATTTCTTTACAACAATTATACAAAGAGTACATGATTCAAGATCTCATTCAGTTCATTGTGTTAATAGCATTGCCAGTTCTTTTTCCATATATCAATCACACTGCATCTCATTATTCAAGTATTTTATTTGTTTCAGCAGCATTAAACATAAGGGACAATGTTATCAATTCATTCTCAGGCATCAAGTCACATTAACAGTTCAAGTGTGATTTGTTCAGCAATTCCATATTCATGTGTCGTTTATTTCGATATTATGCAACATAAGCATCTCTATCGATTTAGCATCTAAAGCATCACAATTATCCAGCATTCAAGGTATAGGACATTATGGACATATTCTTAGCACTTCAGTATTCATTTTTATTAAGCATGAAGAAGTAAGGAGGAGGAAGGACAGTTCCACTCACTTATATAAAAGGGTCTTCTTATTCCGATCGCATATATTTCTACCAGACATAGCTCCACCAGCGAGCCATATTCCAACACCCATTCCATCCGGCTGGCTAAGAGACTGCATCAGTCTCAATTCTCTTAATCTCCAACATAAGTCTCGGTTTAACATTCTGATAGCATCCAACGAGTCAACCAAATGCCTCGCGCGGAGCGGGGCATTACATAATATACCACTCAGAAAAAGTTTCGTCCTCGAAACTTAAAGGAACAACTCATTCTACAATTTTACTTAGTCACAACAAGTTACTCATTCAGCTTTAATTCAATATTCTTTTCAGTACTCTCGGTCATATCAAAATTACTATCTTATTATACCACTTAACTCATCAATGATTCAATTCTCCGTTCTCTTTTTCACAGTATCTGTACTTCTCATTGATTCACCAAGGAGTAAGGAGGAGGAAGGACAGTTCCACTCACTTATATAAAAGGGTCTTCTTATTCCGATCGCATATATTCCCACCAAACATAGCTCCACCAGCGAGCCATATTCCAACACCCATTCCATCCGGCTGGCTAAGAGACTGCATCAGTCTCAATTCTCTTAATCTCCAACATAAGTCTCGGTTCAACATTCTGATAGCATCCAACCAGTCAACCAAATGCTTCGCGCGGAGCGGGGCATTACATAATATACCACTCAGAAAACGTTTCGTCCTCGAAACTTAAAGGAACAACTCATTCTACAATTTCACTTAGTCACAACAAGTTACTCATTCAGCTTTAATTCAATATTCTTTTCAGTACCCTCGGTCATCTCAAAATTACTATCTTATTGTACCACTTAACTCATCAATGATTCAATTCACCGTTCTCTTTTTCACAGTATCTGTACTTCTCATTGATTCACCAATATTCTTCCAGTATTGTTATCTTCGTTGCAGCCTACCACTTTATTTGGATTCATACACATATCTTAGGCGTCCCCAAAATACATGCATTTCAGCCAAAGTCCGTGCTAGTGCGATTCAATAAGCTATGATTGTAACTCTTTTTCCCAAATCCGACTTAGCCTCTTTTAATTGACTTATCACTTTATTCATTTTCCCACAATCACTATCTTCCAGGCCATAACACTTAACATTAGGGACAACTTGGGTAAGCTCCTTATCCAAGCATAATATTTCTAACATTCAGGCCAAGGGTCTAACTTAAAGCCAACCATACTAGGAGTTACACAACATGCAATCCTATTCCTTTCTGAATCCAACGATATTTCTCACCGAGGCAATTCATCTTTTCTAAAAGATACAATCTGAAGTCACCCACTATCGATTACCCGAGCCAAGGTACAATTCTATGCGATAGTCAAGGTTAACCCAGCTACCCGACTTTAGATACCGATCAAACATTCTCGCTATGAGCAGTCAATTCTATCTCATGGAACAATTCACTGCTCGGTACGCACCATTCAAGTCTTACCCTACGATTGCAATTCCCACTCAAGGCCGACACATATAAATTAATAAGGGTCAAACGTCTCCAAGGCACAAGTTGAAGCATATACTTCCTTAGGTCATACTCATTACCACCATCTGTCACGTCCCGCTCCCGTAGGAGCGATCGTCCTCGCTAAGGCATGATGCCGCACGAGCCTAGATTGTGCTCGTGCAAGGCGAGTTTCATAACGGCCGATTTCAGCGGCTGCGACAGGGTCGTCGCACAGAAGTCCCATGCAGAGACATTGAATCATAGCAGCAGAAATTTAGAACAGACGCAAGTTATTCAAAGAAGCTCTTTATTGATATTGAAACAACGGTTACATTGGGGCGCAAGGCCAAGATTACAAGTCTCTCAAGCTTACTCATCTCACATTACAAGTCACTCAGCTCTCTCTCATCTCTCAACACATGTCTCGAGCCAGCGGATGCTTCGGAAGACGACGTCCATACATTATATCATGTATAAGTCTTTACTCCATGCGGCCGCGCACTTCGAATCGCCAAGGAACTCCGTGCCTCGACGCATCCAAGCGAGCTCCGTGCCACGAGCTTCTACCTGTGCCTGCACATATAAACTATGTGGGTGTCAGTACTCAACTGTACTGGTGGAATGAGCTCCTCACCCACCCATACAAGACCGACACGTTATTTTACTTTGTGCAGCATAGTTCCTTCTTATCAATTGCCTTTCTACTCTTGCCTTAGGATCAGTTTTAGGACAGACGCCTTGGCCTATTTCGTGTCTCTAGACCATCTCGTGCTTACAATAACAATGTCGACTCATACCTTGCCTCAAGACCCTTCTCGTGCCAACAACGTTAACCTATTGAGTCATGTTTGCCTTACGGCCCAAATCAGAGACGCAACTACATGATAGACTCCATTTCTGTGTGACCGTACTATAATCTCTTGCTGAGGCCGTACCTCGCAACTCAGTGAGACTTAACCATGTCGTCGCCTCGCGGCCCTTGCTACTTGATCACCAACTGACCTAATCAAGACTTGTGAATCTTAGTATCACTCAAACAACTTTGCCTTGCGACAGTTTTTCGACTTAAACTCAAACAACTCAACCAACTTATGCAACTCATATGTCGACACTCAAGACTCGACACCACATCTCATGCCGAAGCACATCGCCTACGTTGCAGCCAAATCTTAGGCCCAACATTTTGTGTTCCAACTGTACACACACATTTAACTCAACTTCTTTGATATACTACACTCAATACTCGACTCAATCAAAAGGCATACACGCGGATCGCCGCCCATGCCGACTCATCTATATGAACTAGTCACTAGGGCCCAACCCTATAATGGACTCCCTTTTAGCTTTTGATTAGACGGACGCTCCTTTCCAGCGCGAGTATCCAGCTCCGCTGTAAGTCCCTGCCTAACCCGTGCGGTCATCCAGCGCAGCTATGAATGTCTCTATCACAACGGTTCCTCTGGGCCGCCGGGGTCGCCGTTCGAGAAACAGATTTATTTTACCTTGTACAAGTTATCCAATGACCATGCAAGACTCGACTCGACTCGAACTGACGTCTCACACAGTCAAAGCTACTTCTAGTATTACCATCTCTTTCAGGGCTAAGTTCAACACTTCTCACATCTGAGATCTTGCCTCGACGACCCGTAGTCGCGAGCATTCTTCTTTCTTGTCTCAATGACCCAGTCGTGAGCATTCTTCTTTCTTGCCTCAATGACCCAGTCGTGAGCATTCTATTTGAAACACTTTCCAAACTCAAGAATTCAACCGTGGCCCGTGCCTTAAAATACTAAGTACATGCCATCGTGTCTCAAACCAACGTAAAACTCTATGTGACACCACCGCCCAAGTCATACTCTATATGACGGGCCTTACAATCGTGAGACTATGTGGTTATACCCAACCGTAGAACTCATAGGACCGTGCCTGCTACTACTCCTGACAGCTTAACACAACTTGCCTAACTTACTTTGCAACAACTTGACGAGCAAAGGCTGCGTCAAGCCTTGCGTCGTGGGAACGTGCCGTGCACGCGTTCGACTTGCACAACCAAGTTATTTGACGTTCCTAGACTTATGCCACAAGCCGTGCAATACAACATAACCCGTCGGCGAGCAGAGACTTATGCCACGCCTTGGGCGAAGAGACCGTGCATGCTTTATGAACCATTTATGCGGACGACGCCTATGAATTTGGCTAACTCTTAGCTTGTGGCGAATACCAACTTTTTCTTCTCTCGAGCCACAGGACGAAGGACCGAGTGTCATTTTCAAAGTACGCCGTGCACCAACTCTAAGACGATCGTTGGACCTTTTCATATTCTAACTCAATTCGACCTGTCGGGATTATTCCCTTTAGCTATGTGGATTCGTCTCTTTTATTATCAAGCCTACTTGTGCAAGTTGAAAACATGCGATTTATTATGTGAAGGCAAAGATGAGGCGAGTTCACCGAAACTACCCCACCTGAGCGAGTGGTCGCCTCGACCGAGCGATGTCTCCGAGTAGCCGTTGCAAGGCTAAGTCCGAACGCCGTCGGCGTTCCTATTCCTCCGATTGACCGAGCGGGATGGGACACTACACCATCTCTCGTTCAATACCAAAGGGTCATCCTATGGGTCGTCAACGGTCACCTATTATTCAGTCAAGTCTCTAAGGTTAGCTATGCCAACAGCTAAACCTAATAATTCAGGTGACTCCCCTAGAGTAGATGACTACTAGGGTCATACTCACTTATTATTCTTAGGCCAACAAACAACCGACAGTTCCAAACAACTCTACCCAAACCTATGGGTACCAACTCAGTCTAAATAACTAATCGCCATTGTCGGCTATGCCAACAGTGAGTATTCATCAAACGGCCGCTAGAGTCAAGTCTATCTATCCAGGGTCAAGTCTATCTATCCATGGTCATCCTCAATGATCTAATTCCCACAGAGGCTCATTCTTAGACTTATCCAAAGATCGACTAAGATCGATTTAGCAACATTACGGTCAAATCTCGACCCAACATATAATTCCTAGCGTTCTAATAATCCATCAAGTAAATTTCCAATGATTCAATTTCTATTCCAATTCCTTCGTACCAATACGGATCTATATACCGAGACTAACTATTCAAGGGTCATCAATTCTGATAGTCTCAACAAAGCTATGGAATTATACTATTCGGTCTGTATGACAAAGTCATACCACTAAGTCATAAGCCAATAATCTATATCCCAACCGACAGTCACCTATAGCGACATTATCCAACACATTTTTTGGTTCTACATCCCATTCGTTTCTCAGTCATCAAACTATCGTACGGGCATTCTTAAATCTCATACAACAAGGGTCGAGTAGTTTATTCTATTCAATCCGACAATTTATGCATCACTTAACCATCCTCTAGGCAACACAAGTATTCATAGTCACTACTTGTTATTATGTGATACACTTCAATTCCTCAGCATACCTACACTTATGAAAGGACTATCTATTTCGTCTAGCTCAAGCTCAAACTTTACTTGATTCTATCACTCAACGATCCAGATGGGTTAACATCTATCGCACCTTAGGATCAAGGCACCGCTTTCTAATATTCCTTTGGGTCACCGACAACATTTCCAAAACTTTCAGCTTAGCAACCAACTTTGTATTAGCCACATATGATTTGTATCCAACCAATCGAAGTCAACATTCAGATGTTCTAAGCCACGACATTCTCTAGCCAAATCCATTTACCCATAGCATACTAACTGTCTTACTAGTCTGAGTCATCACTCGACTAAATAATTTCTAACCAAGCCACCCATTACAATTTCTAGAAATCTCGCTACCCAGCATAACATTACCGTCAAGGGGCATTCGAGTCCCAGCTAAGTCTCGGCACTACTCATTATCCACAGATAGTCTCATTGCTATCCGATGGAAAGGGACACGATACATCTCATTCTGAAGTGGTAGAGGTAATATACCACTCAGAAATAAAGCCATTTCCAAACAATACCAACTTAAATCTATTCCGAACATTCGTGATCTATAATGATCACAACACTTAGCCAACATCTCGGGGTCTCAATATCATAAGCCAACATTCTTAGGGTATCAAAAGCACTAGCCAGCATACATGAGTCAACTCACCAGTTCCGTTGAACTCATCCATCAAATGTTTTATTTTCAATTCTTTTCCAACATCACATGCAATTCTCAACTTGTTACAGCATACATAGTCACTTTTCTTTATTCCCACATTCCAAACAACATTCACAATATAGCATACTATGGCATCGAGTCATTGTTGGGTTATTTGTGTCCAACCCAACAATAATCATTCATGGGCATCACATTGTATTTAGACTTATTGTATGGAACATCCAGTGAGCAGCCAAGAGGGTCAACAAACTTTCAGACACAAACAACATAGGATGATTACATAACAACAACAGCATAATCGCAGAAGCAATCTTTGATTTAATCGCGGAAGCAACGTTGAGTGATCGCGGAAGCAACTTTGGTTAATCGTCGATGTAACTTTGATTTAAAACGAATCAAAGAAGAGACCAAGGACATAAAGCCGTGCTCTGATACCAATTTGCACCTCCCGATTCGTAGAGTCATTTATTCAAATATTTATCTCTTGAAATCGATCGTCCTCGCTTGGGCGTGATGCCGTACAAGTCTGGTATTGCACTTGTACAAGGCAAAGATGGTACATAATTGATAATCTTCAAATAAGAGCACATCGCAGTGGCAAAAATAGACAAATTAAAGTTAATGAGGACAATCATTCTTATTGAATAGAAATACATCACTTCTTTATAGCAGCGAAGATAAAAGGATAACTTGAAGTCGTACAGAGATATATAGAACTTTATTCTCTTTATTGATAATTGAAGTAGAGTATAAAACTGGTATTGAAGTATAATGCTTACAACACATCTCACTTCACATTGACAGCCAACTAAATAGAAGCCATAAAACTTACATTTGAAACTTTGATACATTGGATTACAACTCGTTATACCGACTTGGCTTACAACTCACTATTACAACTGATTACAATGTCCCATACATTATGTAATTTATAAACAGAAGATATTATCTTGTACAAGGAGAGCTTTTGTATGCCCAACAAATCTTTGATGCCGCGGGACCGATCAAGCAAATCTTCGTGTACAGAATATCCCAAGCACGAGCACCTGCCCACAAAATGTGGTTCAGTACATCATCTATGTACTGGTGAGCAGAATCCAACCCACTCGCCTAAGCCAATACTAAGTGGTCATTTAAGCAAGCTTTTATTAGAATGATCTTTCAACTTGGGGCCTAGCATCAGTTTATAGTTCTTGAGCAGAATCCATTGAAGTAAGTAAAGATGTTATAGCATGATATCACATTTCTTTGTGTAAGGCATCATCTAAGCAATATTGAGTTAACACGTTGAGCGTATTATGGAAATATTCCTGGACGGTATTGTTTAGCATACTTGGTGTTATTGGTCAACAGGTTATGTCAATATTCAAAAAGGCAACATGTCACGACCCGCACCCGCTTTTCGGATACGAGTCTGTGTCCAAGTCCAGCCTACGTCGCAGTGTCGACGGTAGAACGCTATCTAGTATACACAAGTCACAGGAATCTAGAACATTCGAGGCAATCTATATCTCATCCATAGAAATCAGAGAATATAACTAACTCAAATGAGACTGAATAAAGAATGATAATATAAAATTGTTTGCAAAAAACAAAATTTGTTTATTCCAAACTTGTAAAAGAGTACAAAGTACAATAAATTCTGGAGAAGTACAACTTTAAGAATATGATCAGAAGACGATCACTTTATCCCTTGGACTATGTAAACTTGAAGACTGTAGCCTCTGGAGAATGCATCAGCAATTTTGCAAGAGTTCTTGATCTCTGTCTGTGTATCTGATCTCTGTGCCTATGTATCTGATGATTTCACAATGATTGGAAACTCTATTTATAGAGTTCAGGAAATAACTGTTTTATCAGTTATTCTGATGTACGCGAGGCTGGGTTGCGCCAACCTCCTGTTGCGCCAACTTTCATTCAGTTGTTAGTCGTGTACTAACTGTATTTAGACACATGGCATCATGTGATTGAGATTCGCATGGTCATGTACAGGATAGTAGACACGTCTTGAGAGATTAGTGGCATGTGCGCTACGTCATCCTGCTTTAGAATGTCAGTTGTCTCAACTTCATCAGATTACACGAGCTTCGGTCAACTGCACCTAGCTGGGCCGCGCCTAGACATGTGGCAGCTTTTGAGCAGAAGCCATTCAGATTGCGCCTAGGCGCAACTAAAGATTTTGTCTAGATTGCGCCTGGACGCAACTTACGAAGCGTACAGGACAGCTGTCTACCAACTCTCCTTGAGCGGCACAATTCACGAGATTCGAAGAGATTTTTCTCGTTCACTGTTGTGTCAGTCGTCAGTGTTGTCAGGTAATGATGACCATTAAGTGTCAGATGCCACGTAGATTTTGGCATAAAAAAGACTGGGCGCAGTCTGATATCAGGCGCAATCTGATCAGTGGCGCAGTCTGTTCTCTGAGCTTCATATCAGTGGCGCAACCTAATTCTTGGGGCACAATTTGATCACTGATCAGTATATTTAGGGCACAACTTGATTTTTAGGCTCTATAAGACCCCCTTCAAAGTTTTCAAAACTTAAAAAAACATTGTAAAGTTTTGGAATACTTTGAATTTAGAAAAGTTTTGACTAGGTCAAGTTGCGCCGGACAATGCTCGGTCATCACAATTAAATATCTTTCTCGAAAATACTCAATCCTCTCTTCGTCTTCCGGAGTTTCATTGATTATTTTCAGTTTCCCATGAAGAAGAAGAATACGAAGAGTCAATTTGTTGATATATATGTAGTAGTTGATCTTTGTGCTTTGTTCTTCACTTCTGTTCTTCAATAGCCCCCAAGAAGAAAGAGATGGAGACCAATGCTGACACCACAACCAAGTCTCTTGAAGCGGGATATGATGTTGCGCCTACAACTTTTTTGTTGGAGGCTGACCCAGCTTTGAGGGCAGTGAACTTTTTGAACTGTTTCGGTTTAACCCCGTCAGTCTTCAATCGCTCGAGTGGTGGATCATCCTCTGAGGAGCATATCAATTCGGAGGGATTTCTTAACCTGATGCGTCGCTCGGGGATTCACACCATGTAAGAATTGGCCGTCGCCCTTCGTCAGACTGATGAAGGCAAGGACAAGAAATAATGTTCTAGGCAGAACAACTTTTTATTTTTATGTCCTTGACTGTAGGGGTCCACCTGTCTTTATACAATAAAACCTAGAATTTCTGATTTTGTGTGGCTGTGATTTCGAATGGTGCTCATGGACATATTTTTTTAGCTAATTCTTCATTTTACAGTTTCTTTTGAAAAACACGTGGCAGTCGTTACACGGTTTTAGATGCCCATTTTTAGTTCTTTCCCAAAATAGGATCCTAGAACGACGCACCCATCTCATTTTTAACCTCTTTAAAAAGGACATCCAGAAATGAAAGAACCATTCATACTCTCTCAAAACAAATGTCTTCCTATAAGGTTTCACTTGCGCCACTTCATCCTGATGTTATTTGCCTGCATGCTGTGTCTTCAAAAATTGGTAAGTCTCGACGAAGAATCAATGGTATGAATATTCTTCTTTCGTACCACTTTTGGAGACAAGTATCGATCTGCATGGTGTAGACACTTATTGATATGCGCTAACTATTTCTGAGAATAGGCGCACACTGTGGTCCAGTATTTAGCTCCGATCAGAGACACGTATTGCTGACATACACTTGTTTGATCAGTGCTTAATGCTGATATGCGCCTGTTTGTAGGCGCAATACTGATGTGCGCTTGTTCGTAGGCGTAATACTGATGTGCGCCTGTTCGTAGGTACAATATTGATGTGCGCCTATTCGTAGGCGCAATGCTGATGTGCGCTTATTCGTAGGCGCAATGCTGATGTGCGTCTGTTCGTAGACGCATACTGATGTGCGCCTGTTTGTAGATGCATATGCTGATGTGCGCCTATTTGTAGACGCATACTACTAATCAATTCTGCTAACTTCTCCTGTTTCATTGATATTTGCAGGGACTTGGTTAGCAAGCTTCTTCAGAACTGGCATTGGTGATTTGGATGTTGTAGAGAGCATTTTTCTGACACTCACATCAGACAGCTCATGTGGTTCTGACACTCAAATCAGACAGCTCAGGACTCTTCATGTTAAGAAGGGTCTTCCTCAGATGGTAGGAAGAGCCTATACACATGAGAGTTGGATGGTGAAGACGCAGAACTAGGAATTGTATCATAAGGGTGATCTCGTTCCTAGTTCCCCTGGTGGGCTGTCTTCTCTCCACCAGTTGTATTGACAGCAGCTCATCTTTGGGCTGCTGCACTCTGGGGTTCTCCTCTCGTTTTTCTCAGAGAGAAGACCGGAGTTAATTTTATTGTCTGGCTCGTTGCTTCAGGTCGAGACGACAAGGAATTGCTACCAACAAATAAGAAGATCCAAAGATGTAATAGACCTTCATTATCGATGAGAAGATCCAAAGATGTAATAGACCTTCATTTAGAATGAAAATCCAAGATATAATAGATTTTCATCAAGATGTATCTATGCTTTTAAAGAAGGAATAAAGAAATAATTGTCTCATTATTCTTTTTTTTTTACAATTTGATTTTGCTATACTATCATAGATAACAGAATCCAGAGAGGATTACGAATGTGGCAAATTGCTTTGATGTGAATATTTGGAATTCAAGTTCGTAAAAGACATGACCTCTCACTATGATGAATGAATAGGTGATCATTCACTTCAATTTCCGAGAAAAAAATATTGAATGAATGAATGGTCGTTTAAATTTTCAAAGAAGAAAGTGAATGAATCAAGCACGTCGGTTTCGAAGAAGGGAAGATGAAGAGTCAGTTATGAATGAACCGTTAGAAATGAACAAACAGTTGTGCCTCTTTTCAAGAGTCGCATCAGTTCTCAAGGCTGATTACTTAGTTGTTCTGCCTATAAATTGTCAATCATTTTTCTTTTTGTGCAAAAAAAAATGTCTTCCAAAGATTTGATTGCTCCGAAGACTGAAGAAGAAACCAATACTTCCCTTACTGAGCCTCCAGTGCCTTCTAAAAAAGAAAGGGGCGAAGGCTCAACTGTTTCTCCTGCGCCAGGACAGGATTTGATCTCCAAGTTAGTGGAGCCTGGAAAAACTGCCGAAGAAGAGGCATTGAGGATGGTTGTTTGTGAGTTCCTGGTGCGTTCAGACAATGAGATGTTTGAACGGTTGGCGAACCTTGTTTTTAATCAGGAAGGGTCAGGGCCTCATCCCTGTCCTTAATATTATGTAATTCTATTCTGCTTTTAAATAAAAAATAAAATTTTATTTACATCATGTCACTAAAAATAAAGTACATTTTGTCTTTATACATAATATTTCTTGAGAAATTTGCCATTGATAGGCATCATAGCAACTCTGCCATCCATATCTGTTAATTGATAGGCGCCATTGGAGAATACTTTATTTATTACATACGGTCCTTCCTATTTTGCCTCGAACTTGCCTTTGCTCATATATGTCATAGTCATAGGACGTCTGATTGTAAGAACCAACTCGCCTTCTTGAAATGTTCGTACTCTGACTTTGCGATTGAAAGTTTTTGAAATCTGGGCCTGATAAAGTTCGATATGCTGTTGAGCTAATAACCTTTTCTCGTCGAGCGCCTCCAATTCCTGAAGCCGAAGACGATCATTATTGTCTGTAGTAAGCTCATTAGCAATGGCGATTCTCAATGATGGAATTTGAATTTCCAAAGGTAGCACAGCTTCACATCCATATACCAAAGAAAAAGGTGTGCAACCTGTGGGGTTACGGACGGTAGTGCGATATGCCCATAGACACTCTCCGAGTTTATCACTCCAATTACGTTTGTTAATAGAGATAAACTTTTAAAGGAGTTTGATAATGGTCTTGTTGAATGCTTTAGCCAACCCGTTAGCCGCAGGATTATAGGCTGTAGAGGCGACATTATTGATTCTGTTATCATCACAGAACCTATTAAACTTCTGGCTGATGAATTGTGGCCCATTATCATGGATAATTCGGCGAGGAACACCAAATCTGTATATCACATGATGTTTGATGAAGTTGATGACACTACTAGTTTTTACTTCAGCCAAAGGTATAGCTTCTGCCCACTTGGAGAAATAATCGGTTATACCCAAGATGAACCGATGTCCTTTAGAGGAAGAAGGATTGATAGGACCAATTATGTCCATGCCCCAAGCTTCGAAGGGCCATGAGGCAGCAGTTGGATGAAGAAACTCCGACGGTTGGTGAATGAAGTCTGCACGAATCTGACATGCACGACATTTTCTTGCATAATCAATAGCATCTGATACCATATAGGGCCAGTAGTAGCCCATACGTCGGATACAATCCTGTAGTTTAGGACTAGGTTGATGTGCTCCACAAACACCATCATGAGCCTCGCGTAATATCTGTTTTGCTTTATCACCAACAAGATACGTCAAAAGTAATCCATCAAAAGTTCTTCGATATAGTGTCTTAGTAGTATGATTATAATAGAATCGAAGTGATCGACGACGGATACTTGTAGCTTCTTTAGGATCTTCTGGCAAAATGTCATACACTACAAAAGCAATGAAAGGTACTCTCCAATCCTCGCTAAGGATATTGACTTCAGTTAGGTTGCTGAATTCAATGTTGTGGTTGTTTTCAACACAGAATAGTTCTCTATTAGAGATAACAACCATCTGTTGCCTTTTAACTGGAACTGCCAACACTGCAGCTAGGTTAGCTAAGGCATCAGCTTCTGTATTGCATGCCCGACATACATGTTCGATGAAGAGTCCTTTAAATGAAAAAGCTATCTTGGTTGCTGCTTCATAGTATGGTACTAGATCTTGATGTCGGACTTCATATATGCCTCTAACCTGATTAACAATCAGCTTAGAGTCACCATATACTTCGAGATATTCAATACTCAATTGTTTGGCTAATTGAAGTTCGATGAGCAAAGCATTGTATTCTGCCACATTATTAAAGCATGATTCGTCTAAAGAATAGGCCCTTTGAATAGTTAATCCATCGGGTGAAACAAGAACAATTCCTACTCCAGCAACAAGAGTACCTCCAGGTCCAATTCTAGAATCTCCATCAAAGAACAACCTCCAGGTAGGAAATTCTTCTGAGATCATATTTGATTCTAATATTTCGTCCGAAATCTCATCATAGAGTTTAGATGTCTCAGGGACAGGATGAGCTGCTAAGAAGTCAGCAAGTGCTTGGCCTTTTACAGACTTTTGAGGAACATAAACCATATCATATTGTGCTAGTAATATGGCCATTGTGGCAAGCCTAGAATTGAGTGTACTTGGCTTCTTCATTAGAACTCGAAGAGGATTGACTCGAGATATGACATGAATAGTTTGGCCTATGATGTAATGTCTTGTCTTCTGAATAGCAAATATTAAGGCTAAACATTCCTTTTCTACTGGGCTATAACGATGTTCAGCTCCAACCATCGTTCGGCTAAGATAGTAGATGGCTTGTTCATGACCTTCCTTGTTCTTTTGAGCCAGCAAAGCTCCCAATGAATGATCCATTGCTCGAACATACATTAAGAAGGGTATTCCTGAGATCGGTGGTACAAGAACCGGTGGACTCATTAAATACCGCTTTATGTCGTTAAATGCTCGTTGACATTCTTCCGTCCAATCGAAAGATACACCTTTCTTCATTAATTGAGTAAATGGTCTGCAACGTCCAGATAAATTCAAAATAAACCGCCTGATGTACGTAAGTCGACCTTAGAATCCTCGTAGCTCTTTTAGGTTACGTGGAGGACGCATCTCTTGAATGGCTTTGATCTTCTCGGGATCAACGTGTATACCCTTAGAGGTAATGACGAAACCGAGAAACTTACCACTAGAGACACCAAAGAAAGACTTGGTGAGGTTCATTTTAAGTTGATGCTGGCACATTAGATTGAAGATAGTTTTTAAATCTTGAATGTGATCTTCTTTGAGACGACTCTTGACAGCAATATCGTCAACATAGCATTCGACAGTCTTTCGCAGATGATCTTGAAAGATAGTACTCATAGCCCGCTGGTAAGTTACACCTGCATTGTTAAGACCAAACGACATAACCGTATAACAGTACACACCCAGAGGAGTACGAAATGAAGTATGTTTTTTTATCTTCAGGATTCATCCGGATTTGATTATATCCAGAAAACCCATCCATAAAAGAAATTCGTTCGAATCCACATGTATTGTCGATCATAACATCAGTAATTGGGAGGGGGAATTCATCTTTAGGGCAAGCATCATTGAGATCCCGAAAGTCTATGCAAACTCGAACCTTTCCGGTCTTCTTCAAGACTGGGACGACATTGGCCACCCAGTCAGGATGTTGTTCTTCTCTGATAAAACCGCAAGCTATAAGCTTTTTGACTTCATCATCAATTGCATCCATCATTTCAGGCTTGAATCACCGTTGTTGTTGTTTGACCGATTTGGCATTCGGTAAAATATTAAGCTTGTGAGTTGCAAGTTGAGGATCTAATCCTGGCATATCTTCGTAACTCCAGGCGAAGACGTCAATATATTCATGAATAAGGTGAATTAATTCTTGTTTATCATCCTCTGGAAGATTTTTGCTAATAAAGATTGGTCGTGATACGCCTTTCTCTCCAATATCAATTTGGACCAGTTGATCCTCAGTAGGTGGTTCTCGTTGTTCAAAACAAAATTCCCACTGATTGTCCATCCTTTGTGCCCAAGGGTCCACTTCAGGAGCTTCTTCAATGTCATCTTCATCATCTTCCGAGAATTCAGCAGACACCATGTTAGAAGATACCATCACCCTATGAACATGACCAATGCTGGTATCAGAATACCATGAGATAGAATCAGAAGAGTTAGAACGTTCTTTTTTATCAGATTCAGAAGGTTCTGGAGTTGGAAGTGGTGAAGCATAACCTAGTCCTTGTTTCGTTTTACTGTGGTATTGTTGTGATTTTCCTTTTGGAACAGCAATACGAAGAGGGGTTCGCCTTCCTTTACCGTTGTTGAGACCTGTTCTGAAATCATAGCCCATTTTATAGATGATAACTTTAGATTGTGGACTATAGCGTCGTAATTGTAGCCTTCCTGTATCATCTCTATTATCATTATAGAGCATAATTTTTGGTTCTTCTCTTTTATTGAAGAATATAGGCTTTTCATCTTTCTTTTGAGACGGTACTAAGAAGTACGACTCTTGTATTGAATCCAGTGATACCACATTTCGTCGAGATGATACAACTTCTATTGTAAGTGGTTTAAAGCTATCTAGCATATCCAGATAACACTAAGTATAGTAAAATATATCTGTATACTGCAAAGGAGATGCTTTATTGATTTTTACACCATCATTTACAACAGGGACTTTAGCCTTAGCAGGCTTTGTCAGATTGATAACAAGAGGGGAAGAAGAAGAACGAGAAGGCGGAGGGAGCTTCTTGCGATGAAGATCGATTACAAGTGGCTCAGAAGAGGTGAGCTCCCTTTGTTCTTGACTATCACCTTTAGGTTGCTTCTCATGGGAAGGTAGATAGATAGTCAGAGGTTTAGAAGACTGAGGACAGGAGATACGTCCTTTGACCGAAATCACCAGAGTATTATTAGGTATACTCTTCTGTTCTTCATTTGTATTCGTTTCTAGTACCACCTTCATGAATTCCTTTTTGTACATACGAGAATCATTGCAGTTTGCTTCAACTCCTTTGAAAGGATTCTGATCTGCAACCTCTTTTTGGACTTCTCCATTACCATCTACATATTTGAAACATTGGTGGAGCGTAGAGGGTACAATATTGTGTTCATGGAGGAATGACCTTCCCAACAAAGCATTGTATAAGCCATGATTGTCAATAACATAGAAAGTTACCTTTGTACGAAGATTACTAATTTGAAGTTTTAGGCGTATTTTTCCCAAAGGTTCACTTCTTCCTTGATTGAATCCCAGGATGGTAGTGATAGTTGTAGAAAGATTGTGTACTGGGATTTTCAAAGCATCCAGTAAGGACTTCGATATGATGCTAAGTGCAGACCCGGGATCAATCAGAATACGGTCGACTTTTATGGTGTCCACATACCCCGTGAAATAAAGAGGACGATCATGACGATTGTCTTCTAACAACATGTCATCTTGTGTAAAAGTGATATTGGGCATTAGATCGAATACACTATGACAATGTGCACAGCTGACTGGCTCCTTTTCGGGCTTCTTGAGAAGAGTCAGACAAACGTCAGCCTGCATCAAGGCTTCACTTAACGTCTCACGAGTTTCTTTTGAGAGACGTAAAAGTTCAAAGATTAACAATCTTGCCGGAGTATTGGCCAATTGAGCCAATATGTCAAAATTATAAGGCTTTTCAAGTCCAAGATATGATAACTTCTTCAATGCTTTATCAAAGCGAACATGTTGCTTTTCCTTGTCTGCTGATGTTGGTTTAGGAGGAGATGGCTCGACCACTGGCAAGAATGTAGATGGTATATCTTCGACAGGAGAAGATGATGTAAGAGCATCCGGGGATGGAGCAGGGTTCTCTTGATTTTCGGAATACTCCCGAAGATAGGGTTTCCCAGATCTAGTGCCCATTAGAATTTCTTCTGCTGTTATCGGTTCAAAGGATACCATGTTGCAGTTCTTAGATTTAGACTTGAAATGCTTCTTTTGCTTAGAAGAGGAAGGCGTTTCAAATTCTGCCACCAGATCTGGATGAATCCACATAATCTCTCCTCTGTCAGTTGACAGTGGAACAAGACCTTCATTTTGAGAAGATGGGATATTCACAATTTCCAGAGTAGTCCTTGGAATGGGGACAACACCATCTTGTACGAGTTGTGGTGGAAAATCATCGAATTAGAGAGAAACCACATTAGCAGTCACCGTTTTCTCGTCCTGCTGTAGAGTAATTGCTCCAGAGTTGACCAACTCCTGGATTTTGCCCTTGAGCATATAACATGCTCTGGTTGGATGCCCTATGAATCTGTGATAAACACAGTATTTAGGGTGATCAGTTTTACCAACTTCTTCTGGTCGCTTTGTCTCTGGAAGCTGAAGCTTATTGCTTTTGATCAAGCAATCGAAGATGCTTAAAGTATCATCTTCATCGAAAGAATACTCTTCTTTTGGACGAGTTAACTTTTGCAGCGGTGCTGATGGAGTGGATGCCGTCTAAGTAACATTGACAGCCAATGACTCTTTGCCTTTGAGATTAATGGCCAGCGTTTCCTTATTCTTACGGTTATTCTAGCGATTACTACCCCCGGGTGTAGAATGTTCATCTTGGTTAGGATGAGTCATCTGGACTCCTAACTGCTTGAACTTTTCGGTACTAACTTCTGCCGCCTTTGCATTAATAATGAAAGAAGGCCAATCCTGGAATTGTGTAGATCCCATCCACATACTGATAATAGGCAACAAGTTTGATTTGTAAGTGTCTATTGTTACAGCAGATGGAGTACCTAAAGACATTTTGAGTGCCTCTCGGCGAAATCTTTCAATGAAACTCTCTGTGGATTTATTGTGCCTCTGTTTAATTTTAATAAGGGCAGACATCGTCATGTCATTGACTCTCTCATAAAATCGTTCCAAGAACATTTGCTTGAAACCAGCAAAAGAAGTGATACAGCCATCAGGTAGGCTATGATACCAGTCATATGCTGCACCGGCTAAACAACCAACGAACACTCTGGTAAGGAGGGTATCATTTGGCTGTAATTAATCAGTCATCACCTCAAATGATTGATGTATTGACTTAGAGAAGTGCTGCCATCAAACAGCATAGTGGTTGGAAGCTTATATTTAGGAGAAAATTGAACTTCCTTCCACTCTGTAGGATATGGTTGCTTTATGCCCAGTCTTTGTAGGCCATCCTTCTGCTTAAAGGCCTCAAACTGAGTGCGTAAGAGTTTTACAGCTTCATTAGCATCCCCTGATGTTTGGGAATTGGTAGGCTGGTTAGAAGTGTTAGGAGGAGGAACAGCATGGTAATTACCACCCCCAGCACCAGACTGACTTGGATCAGCTTGAATTGGCATAGAAGCAACCTGAGGGGCTGGTACCCCCAGACTAACAGGTACAGAAGATACTATAAGCTCAGGATTTATAACAGGGTTTACAATCAGAGGCACTGTATGTTGAGCCACCATTATGGTGTGCATGCTTGCAACCATCTCTGACATGGTTTTCAATTTGTCTTCTAATACAACAATTCGTTGCTCTTGGCTGGTTGACGTAGAGGCATCTTGATCTTCCGTAATGATATATGCCGTCACTTCTCTTGCATCTGTTGATGAGATATTTTGTTCAGAACTTTCACTATCTGCATCATACTCCGAAAAAGAGTCCTCTCCTACATGGGCAATAGGGAGATCTTCTTGATTAAAGACACCTTGGTTCAAATGTCGATTTCTCGATCTAGTGTACTGAAAGACACCTTCAATGGATGCATGGATCCGATCTAAGTATTGCTGACTGGGATTACGGGATGCATTACGTCTTGGACGTTTCCCACCCCCAGTGCCTTGAGAAGTCATGTTAACAGAAACATATAATAGCTCACTTTCGTCTTCTATTATATGTTCAGGAGTTGAAGCATAGTTCAGACGATCGAAGATAGATCGTCGAGCCGATTGGCAACAACAGTTGATGACAACTTCATGTAGGCAGTAGCGATTTGAAGCGCGATTTGGAGGTAAGAAAAATATTCCTGTAGTCTCCCGCTTTTGTGTAAGACGTTGTCGGAGATCAGTTACAACCACATGACGAGAAGAAGTCAGAGGAACATATTCCTTAATGATGTTAGAAACATGTCTCCTATTCTTCAGGTGTTTAGTTCCTTGAGTGTACAAAGATGTACTCAACTCATTAGCATAGGTAGATTGGTCTTTCTTTTCAAACTTTGGCTTTTGGTGCGGATTAACCTTTGGCATAGGGTTCTTGCGTTTTGCCAAAGTTGATATTGGTTGACGCCTATTAAGATAAGTGCGTAAATCTGAAAATTCTGCTCCCAGTGTCTCTGTTTGTGATACCTTCAATTTTCTTTGCTTGGATCTTGAAATTTATAAGGTAGGAAGGTCTTGACCAGACACCATAGGGGTTGGTAAGATACCTCTCTGATCAGTATTCTTTCCGATATCAGAGATCCGAGGACCTCTGTTTACAGGAATAGAATCTGATACATCTTCTTCTGAGTCATAGACCAGGGAAGTTTGAGGAAAGACCAAAAGGTGCTTTCCCTTATTTTGAATAGGGTTAGCTAAGAAGCGTTTTCCTTTATTCTGTGGTGTAACCATTTTAGGCATAGTTGTGCCAATTGAGGAAATGTTAAAGGACTTTTCCCTTTGTTTTGTCTAGTGTTGCCACTAGGATATGAATTCTCCAAGTTCAGAACTTGAGAATTGGAAGAGAGAATAGCCAAAAGACTAGTTCCCTTGAGTTGTGCCAGAGTAGCAGATTGCGCCTGGGTTGCCGATTGCTTGGGTTGCGCTATAGTCCTACGGACTACTGTTGGCGCCTTGGCAGCAACATTGGTAGACTGTGCCTCGACAGTAGCTTGAACTGACTGCGCCTTGGCAGCAAAGATAGTAGTAGACTGCGCATGGGCAGCAGAGCAAGCAGATTGTGCCCTAGCAACAGAAATATAATGTACTAGAGCCACTGAGGTGGATTGCGCCTTGGTCATTGAGCACTCAAGTTGCGCTTGGACAACGACGATTATGGGAGATTTAGGAGTCCACACAGTCCTGTTCTTGGCGATAGCCACCGTACGCTTGTTGCTCTTGGTGTTGATCATATTCTCGTAGGCTGTCTAGTTGACTTGAACAACTATAGTCTTCTGCGTCTTGCCGATCGACGCAATGTCATATTGAGTTGTCACTTTCTCGTCGGAGGAGAAAGTGATCTCCAACAGAGTCGCCATTTTGTTTACAAAAAACAAAATTTGTTTATTCCAAACTTATAAAAGAGTACAAAGTACAATAAATTTTGGGGAACTACAACTTTAGGAATCTGATTAGAAGACGATCACTTTATCCCTTGGACTATGTGAACTTGAAGACTGTAGCCTCTGGAGAATGCAGCAACAATTTTGTAAAAGTTCTTGATCTCTGTCTGTGTATCTGATCTCTGTGCCTATGTATCCGATGATTTCACAATGATTGGAAACTCTATTTATAGAGTTCAGGAAATAACTGTTTTAGCAGTTATTTTGATGTGCGCGAGGCTGGGTTACGCCAACCTCCTGTTGTGCCAACTTTCATTCAGTTGTCAGTCGTGTACTAACTGTATTTAGACGCGTGGCATCATGTGATTGAGATGCGCGTGGTCGTGTACAGGATAGTAGACACGTCTTGAGAGATTAGTGGCATGTGCGCCATGTCATCCTGCTTTAGAATGTCAGTTGTCTCAACTTCATTAGATTGCGCGAGCTTCGGTCAGCTGCGCCTAACTGGGCCGTGCCTAGACATGTGGCAGCTTTTGAGCAGAGGCCATTCAGATTGTGCCTAGGCGCAACTAAAGATTTTGTCTAGATTGTGCCTGGGCGCAACTCACGAAGCGTACAAGACAGCTGTCTACCAACTCTCCTTGAGCGGCACAATTTACGGGATTCGAAGAGATTTTCCTCGTTTCCTATTGTGTCAGTCGTCAGTGTTGTCAGGTAATGATGACCGTTAAGTGTCAGATGCCACGTAGATTTTGGCGCAAAAAAGACTGGGCGCAGTCTGATATCAGGCGCAATCTGATCAGTGGCACAGTCTGTTCTCTGAGCTTCATATCAGTGGCGCAACCTAATTCTTGGGGCACAATTTGATCACTGATCAGTATATTCAGGACGCAACTTGATTTTTAGGCTCTACAAAAATGAAGTATCAAGTTCATCGAGAATTCCAGTTACGTCCGGTGGACACAAATCTACTACCAATAGACGAAAATAAAATAGAACATAAAAATAAAATAACTGAGTCAACTGCTAATCATCAAGATACACTCAGCTGCAGTGGTATCGTGGTCCAATGCTGGCTCAACCCTATTCGTGTGCACCTGGCTCAATATTCGGCTAAACCTGAAGAGATCACCAGGTCCTCAGAGGACTAGCAAGATACATAATATATATACACGCCTTTCTAACAGTTTATCATGCATGAAGGAAATTTCGGATATAAACAGAAAAAGACTAAGAAATCACGATATACGAATATAAGAACAACTACGCATAAATGAACTGCTGGAAGAAAACAAGTATAACACATGTCAAGAGATCAACGAATACCAAACCCTCGTCCCTAGTGTGGACTCGCAGGTTTGAAACTAATCACTAACCCTCACCCCTAGTGTGGACTCGCAGGTTAGTTCAAGGCAATCACCCTCGCCCCTAGTGTGGACTCGCAGGTGCAAACAGTCAACCCTTGCCCTTAGTGTAGACTCGCAGGTTGAGAAAACGATAAATAAAAAATAGCAGTTCAACTATAGCACATTCGTTCTATGATACGACTCAATCAAGCACAAGTGTGAACACGACCAATAAACCACAAGGCTAATTGAAAATAAGGGCTATGTATCAATGGAGTAAACTACTATGATAAATCACATGTCAGCAATAAATGAAAGCGACTGGATAATGAAAGGCAGTGCATATAAATAAAGCTGTAAAGAAAGGCAAGGTATACTTGCCTGTGGTCCTGAGCCGCGGATACGGTCGAGTACTGAGTCAAAGTCCAAGTAACCTGTTTTTAGAGATTTACCATGTCAATAAGTGATCTTAAGTAAGGAGTAACCTACCTACTGATCTTAGGTCATCTCTTAGCTAATTTGGATTTAGTTACCTTATAGATCCTGTTATAGATCCCTTCCCATACTTTGTATGGTTCCATTGATTTCCTATAGCAAAAGTCACCTCATGCCTTACCTAACCTGGTTTACCTACTATATTCTTACCTCTTTACTTGTATAGGTATTATAGGCATAAAGTTGGTACTAACCCTTAGTTCTAATTGATCCTTATTAAAAATCCTTTTAAAACTAGACTTGCATTCCCTGCTGCCATACTTTGTAAGACAGCATTGTGTTGGTTACTATCCTGGCTGCCCTCACATCATGTATATCTGGGCACTCCCTCTTCCTGTCATACCCCTTTAACTTTACTTACATGTTCAAGACACTATGGTCCTCTATTAGCTCTATACTAGTACAACAGTACACCCTTGCATACTGCCCTGCCCTGAACCTAGCATACATGGACTACCTTTCCTTTTGACACTAATACACCCATATCCTGGACACACATGCAACACACACTCGTTTCCATCAAGTCTTCCATAGCAAGGTCCACCTTGGCACAGATGTAGCATGCCCTCACAGATCAGGTACTCATAACCATCATTATCTACCTATACAGCACATTAGACGATTTATTTGTTGCAATAAAGCAGAGCAACTGCTGCTCAGGTTTACCCCAAAGCTCAAACCAACTTACACTACTAAATATACCTAATAACTTCAACTCTGATACAAGGCATTCATAGGATTAACTAACATAACAGTATCAAAATGATACAAGAGAAAGTGTAATCATGACAGTACCAATTGAAGGCTCACATACAACACTTAGTTGATCTCAAAGAAGGTTCACACTTCATTATCTAAAAGGATTCCAGGAAACTCTCATAGCAGTATTTCATGGATACAAGAAGGTTCGTATGGCAGCATCATGACAATATCTAAAGGGGTTACAAGGACAGTTCATATATCAATATCTAATGGGTAGCAAGGAAAAAGGGTCCACTATAGGTGAGGATTTGATGTACCTTTGCTTCCCTTGTTAGCTACCTCTACCAACCCTTGGATACTTTTCCTCTAGTGTCTATACCTTACTGACAATACATGTAAGGTGTACTTTGAGTTGACATGTAGTCTCATGTACTAAGTTTTAGACTTCACGGAGATGAAATTCTCCAGGTCATGGACAGGTTCTCTCATAGATTTTATACTAGACTTCTACCCTCCTATTTGCTTGAGTACTCTCCTATGTCTACAGGTCATGTCTTCTATGAAGGCTAACTGGTCCCATTGACTCATCCTATAAATCTATTCATATCTACCTGTATCCTACTGAGCTACCCCTCTAAGTACTGACATCCCATGTGCAACTAATATGTGATATACATAACTTATATACCAGTGTAACTTAATATATAGGTGTGCCCCGACCAATTTGCTCTCAGGTTATCCTATCTACATATGAGAGACAGTGTCTAGTAGCAGCTATCCTCAACAAAACCCTGTCCATGTGTTTACCTACTCGAGTACTCTGTTACTATCTACCTCTGATATCCTGACACTTACCTTCCCTTGGATACTTTGATTTCCTTGGCAACAAGGAATAGGTGCAGGTTAGACACCCCCCTTGTAGAGCTTAAAAATCAAGTTGTGCCATGTTTGTACTACTCAGCAATCAAGTTGCACCCAAAAAATCAAGTTGTGCCACTGTTATAAAGCCCAGAGATCAAGTTGCACCAAATATCAGATTGCGCCCAATCACATTGTGCCTAAGCCTACGTGGCGTATGACAATAATTGTCATCATTAACTGACAGCACTGACAACTGACAGCACGTTAAACGAAGAAAATCTCTTCGAATCCTGTAAAACGTGACGCTCGAGACGATTTGCTGTCATTTGATGACAGCTGTTCCGCGTACTCTGCAAGTTGCGCCTAGGCGCAACCTAATCAAACTCTCCTCACAAACTGACACGTAACCCAAATGATGCCATGTGTCTATGTACTGAGTTGCGCCTAGGCGCAACCTAATCAAGCTGCACAATTTGACTCGTTGATTGAAGCTCGCGCAACCTGCCAAACTTAAAGCAACTAACGTTCTAAAGCAGGATGATGTGGCGTACATGCCACTAATCTCTCAAAACGTGTCCACTACTCTGTACACGATCATGGGCATCTCAATCATATGATGTCATGCGTCTAAATATAGTTAGTACACGTTTGAGTAACTGAATAGAAATTGGCGCAACCCGAAGTGGCGCAGTTCGACCTCGCGCATATCAGAATAACTGCTAAAACAGTTATTTCCAAAACTCTATAAATAGAGTTTCTAATCATTATCAGAGGATCAGAGATCAAGAGTTCTTACAAAAGTGCTGCTGTATTCTCCAGAGGCTTTAGTCTTTAAGTTTACATAGTCTAAGGAATAAAGCGATCGTCTTCTGATTGGATTTCTAAAGTTGTACTTTCCCAGAATTCATTGTACTTTGTACGATCCTTTTTAAGTTTAGAATAAACTTTTGTTTTTACAAACAAAATGGTGACTCTGCTGGGGACGACTTTCTCCTCCGGCGAGAAGGTGACAACTCAATGTGATATCGCGTCAATCGACAAGATGCAGAAGACCATGGTTGTTCAAGTCAACCAGACAGCCTACGAGGATATGATCAACACTAAGAGCACCAAGCATACTGTGGCTATTGCCAAGAACAGAACTGTGTGGACTCCTAAGCCTTCTACAGTTGCTATTGCCCAGGCACAACCTGAGCGCTCAGTGGCCAAGGCGCAATCTGCCTCTGTGGCCCAGGCGCAGCCTGTTTCTGTTGCCCACACACAACCTGAGCGTTCAGTGGCCAAGGCACAATATGCCTCTGTGGCCCAGGCGCAGCCTGCTTCTGTTGCCCGTGCGCAACCCATTCACTCTGTTGCCAAGGCGCAAACTGCCTCTGTGGCTAAGGCGCAGTCTACTTCTGTTGCTCGAGCGCAACTTACTCACTTTGCTGCTAAGGAGCAACGAGTTGCCCATTCTATCATGGCGCAACCTATGCATTCTATTGCCCGAGAGCAACTTACACACTCTGTTGCCCTGGCGCAACCTAAGGAAAATAGCCTTTTGGCTATTCCCTCTTCTTCTCCAGTTCTGAACTTGGAGAAGCAATATTCTAGTACTAGTACTAGGCAGGACAAAGGGAAGGGCCCTTTGGCACTTCCTCAACTTGCGCAACCTGCGCCTATTATGGTTCAACAACAAAACAGAGGAAAACGCTTTTTAGCTAACCCTTCACAAAATAAAGAAGAGCACCCTTTGGTCTTTTCTCAATCTTCTCCGATCTATGACTCGGAGGAAAATATCTTAGACTGCACACCAGTCAAAACAAGAATTCCCTTGAACAGAGATTCATCTATTCTCAACAGATGTCTTCAAATCTCTGCTAAAGGGAAGAATGTTGTGTAGAAGCATGGAAAATACTAAAGAAATATCCATGCGGCCAGGAAACCCCATGCGGCTCAGAAAGCCCATGCGGCTCAAAGATTCATGCGATACGAGGAACTATGCGGCTCAAGACATCCCATGCGGCTCAGAAGAGAAGACATGTGGCTTGCAAACAGTTCTGCCTCCCGCCTTACACTGCATTAATTACTTTGACGGCTGACAGCTCTGATAAAGTAAAAGCCCTGACACAAAGAGGTAATGATGACTCTGTCATAATGATAGACCCCTAGGGAAACGAAGGAGATCTCTGACACGAATCCCCCCGAGATCCAGAAAATGCCACGTAGCCTTGACACGTGAGCATTTCGTATGCGGCTCAAGTAGAGGCTCCCTCTATGCGGTTCAAGCAGACACTTTCCCATGCGGCTCGCAAGGATCATCTCTATGTGGCTCTCTACCCATTATGTGGTCCAGATTATCATGTGGTCCGAAGGTTCGGGGGCCACTCTCCAAGCAGCCCTGACACGTGGCCGGTCTTATGCGACTTTACCCTTATGCGGCTCCATCCTTATGCGGCCCAATCCTCATGCGGCTCAGATCTCCTCAGTGACTCCCAGGACACGTGTCATAAAGCCAATCAATTTCCAAGATTTACTACGATCAAAGATTGGATCAAATCCCAATAATCTGGGACACGTGGCAGGAGAATGAATTAAACTTATTCATTCAGATTCGCAGACATCAGCAAATCATCATCACGGAGATTTATTCCAATCAGCATTAATTACTGATAGGATTTGGTACAATCTACATTAAATGGCCCAGATTCATCACACTCAAGATTAATGGCCCAGATTGATCGATCAACAGGCCGCCGCCACTTCAAGGGACAATCATCGCAAACCCTAATGATTGCATTTCCCTTCTTATAAATAGCAAGGTGCCATTCCCTTGCAGAGAGGACCCCTTTTCGAGATGAAAGAGCACCAGAATACTTGGAGAGAAAGAGCCAAGAGAGAGCAAAGAGAGCATTTCTTCAACGCCAAGCAATCTTTTGGAGCCAAGGCTGCATACCGATCGTCCAAGGAGTAAGGCAGAGCGGCCGTCGCTTTCCCGAGCCTCTATCGTCACCCCTCCAGAATCTAAAATAAACAATTGTACTTAGATTGCTGTACCTAGGTTTTCGTTCCTAGGCTTTCTTTGTACAAGCGAGTTTGTAACGTGAAGTAAAAGTCCAGTCCTCCGATAATTGTTCTGCTCTTTTATATTTTATGGCAAACACGATGGCAACTCTGCTGGGGACAAACTTCTCTACGGCTGAGGAGTTGGTGATGCAATCGGATGCAGCCAAACTTGGCTCCACGCAACAGAAGATGGTCGTCCGCATCGACCAACAGGCGTTCGAAGAAATGCTCTCCGAAGGAAGCGTTGGCCCGGTCCAGAGGCGCATCCGTACAATGAAGGCTCGCAAAGAATGGAGGCCAAAATCATTTGCTCCTTCCCAGGCCCTCGAGGGAGTACTCTCTGCTACCCAAGACGGCGAAGGCGACTTTCGTACGGCCCTACTTAGAGCCATAGAAGACTCTGCTATCCCCAAGTTCGGCAGAGGAAAGCACTACGATGCTGGACTTGCAGGGGCAAAGAGCGATTCTATGGGCTCCAGGAAGAAACCGAACAAGGGCACTAGCCGCAAAGCGAAGACTCATGCGGCCAAGATTGCCAGCCGCATGAATGATGACCATGCGGCTGAAACTGCTAGCCAAATGCATAGTACTCATGCGGCTAGGATTTCCAGCCGTATGGAGAATAATCATGCGGCCAGGGTTTCCAGCCGCATGGAGAAGACTCATGCGGCTACGATTGCCAGCCGCATGAGGGTTGATGGTTCCAGCCGCATGACGCCTACTCTACGAGGTTCCGTCTTCGACCGCCTCACCTATGGTCCTGATCTCCTGTGCTCCCAAGAAGACATGTCTGATTCTCTCCAGCACTACTTAGACTCTTCCTATTATGTGCCCTTACGCACTAGAGCGAAGAAGTCTAGGACGGCACAAGCTTGGCAAACTCGGTCCGTTGATCCGACCTCTGACCATCCGAGCATCCCATGTACTGTTACGCGGGCCTCTGATGGGAAGTTGTACAGAGCCACTCGAGTCCAGCCCCCGACGACAAACGGACAGAGAGGTTCCCAAAAGTCTTCCAAAATCCAAGGAGCAAACATGGTCGATCCAGACCCATCTGACTTGCGTGAGACCATCCTCCACAAACGCAAGGAAAGAGAAGATGTACCGGGGTGCAAAGAGTCCTCCCACGGACGTCACTGTACCCAAGTCATCGTCAACTGCTGTTGCAACAATGTAACAGTAAAAGAGGACCGGCGGTTCGTCTTCCAAAGACTACAACGATCAAGCTTAGAAGACGAGGCGCCTTCCGTCGTTTCCTGTAACTCTGCTCAGAAAGTCCATGCCGATGGAAAAGGGAAGAAGACGAATGTTCCTAGCCCAAAGATTTCAACCACTTTGACCAAAAGACTGTCGTCTAAGCGGGTGCCCACCACCGGAGTTTTCCAAAGCACCCGTCCTAAGACGAAATCTGCTACAGTGGAAGACTCATCGTCCGCAACACTGGGGGTTGCTGGGACTAGGGGTAGCACTCCTCTGAACCTCCATGACAATCCGGTGTTCCAACAAGACGAGCCAGGGGAAACAACTTTCCCATCAGATGCAATAAACCCTGACGTCCCCGACGACATCCACAACTCCCAAGACGAGGCGAGCTCGGAGATTGGGGGTACTGTTCCTTCCGAGTCCGAACCAGAGAAGAACATTCCCATATATCCCGATGACTTCTCACTACAGGGGTATGATTCAGAGGGCGCTTCCTCCACCGTTCTGTCTATCTCTCCTCACGTAAGGACAGTATTTATGACGGACAGCAATCAAGGTGGTTCCAGTGATCGCCAACGCATCGACACTTTGGAGGCCATACTGCTTGCCTTGGTCAAGTCTGTAGACGAGATCAAGGCGGCTATTCCAACTCTGCAGGGAGGAACGCCTGGCCAAACAAGCACGGGTCCCGCGATCAATGCGGACTCGAATTCAGCGGCACCAAACCCGGACAACAATCCTCCTGAAAGAACGGCCCCCACCGCCGTGGATGAAGCCCGCGAAGCGAGAAGAGAGGTCCAGGAGCTCCGAGCCATGTTTCATGCTCAAAAAAATTCCCAAGACCTCACAATACGGCAACCGTACCCTGCTGCCTGGAGAGATGTTCCATTCCCACCAAGATATAAGCCGTTCAATATCAATCCTTATGATGGCAAGACCTCAGCAAGTCGGTATATCACTTACTTCGAGGTCACCACCGACCATTTGCCCCACGATGATGCCATCCTCACACGATTATTCATCGGGGCATTGGAAGGAGTTACCTTCGACTGGTATCGCAACCTGCCAGACAACTGCATCCACTCCTTCGCCGGCTTCAAGCACATTTTCTTGGAGAGGTTCTATGAAGTAGGGCAGGATATCACAATGTCCACCCTCATGGACGTCGTCCAAGGGGAAAAAGAGCTGACGCGGAATTATATTGAGTGGTTTCGCCAAACCGCAATGAAGCTGCCATCTGGAAATCCGGATTCCTTCCTGATTAAAATTTGCCAAAAGAGATTGCTCCCAACAATCAGTCTTTGGATGGGCGAAAGTCAATTCAAGGACTGGAAGACGTTTATCATCAGTGCCACTAGCGCCGAAGAACGGTTGAAGAAGGCTCGCCAACTGGGATTGCACATCTCGGACGGAGAGAACAAGGGCAAGCGTCCCAACACCAACAACGACAATGGGGGTAGCCCCTCCAACAATCGGGACAACTGGGGAAAGCAGGCTATGGTGGCCGACACAGCACAGAAACCCTAGCCAAAGCCGGCAGACAAACAATGGCCGCAAATCACTTACTCCTTCGAAGACGGTCACGTCAAGCCCATCTTGGACATGCTCATACAAGGAGACATAATTCAGCTTCCTCCACCAAGACGGAAACCTCGGCCGGCGGAAATGGAGAATCCAAAGTACTGCCATTACCACCGCTACGTCCACCATGCTACGCACGACTGCTACCAACTAAAATGGTACATCCAAAATCTCATCGATTCGAACGCTTTAGCCATCGATTTCGAGGAGGTAACTGTGGCAGCCAATATGGTGTCAGTACAATTTGGTAGCTTCCCTCCAACGATGGCTCAAGACGGTGTGGTACCCACCCCTCTGGCGACGATGGAGATTGCTAACCTTCCACCTCCCCGAAATCAGGTGGTTGATCTTGTGCCCCTCACCACATCACGAGGAGAAATCATGTGGGTCCATCCAGACTTGGTATCAGAAGTGACTCAGCCCACACCATCTTCCATTTGCAAGAAGAAGAGTGGAAAAGTCAGGTCCTGCCACACAATCTCGGCAGATATCAAAGAAGCTACAGCCGTCGTCACTCGGTCTGGGGCACAGTCCCAACCTGTGGCTGATAACTCAACTGAAGATCCTCAGCCCGCTACAACTGACGCTCCGGGACCGGCTCAGCCTCCGACGACCGACAAGCCTAGGCCGAAGGAGACTCGCTTTGACAAATCCCTCCGAAAAGAGGCACCGCAAGGGCTGGAGAAGCCCTACAACTTCGACATCTTGGCGCAATTGGCCAACACACCGGCCAAGTTGTCATTATACGAGCTTCTGAGACTCTCAAAAGATGTTCGCGCGGCTTTGAGCGATGCACTCCAAAACGCCGACGCGTACCTGGCTCAGGTCAACCTCACGGGAGAAAACCTGCCTGCAGATCTCCAAGACAGCGCTTGTACGGGAGCGATGCCCAATATTGTCTTCACTTCACAAGACATGCTCATCAAGACCAATCTGTATGATCGTCCGTTATACTATACTGGATACATCGGGGACGTGAAGGTGGACCGAATGCACATTGATCCAGGCTCTTCCATAAGTATTATTCCGAAGGGTCTGCTACATCATCTTCGTATTTCGATGCATCGCCTGACGCCAACAAGCACCGCCATCAGCGGTTTCAATTCGGGCAGGAGCTACCCAATTGGGAAGAGTCGTCTGAAGTGTCAGAATGGCGATCTCCAATCAGAAGTCACCTGCTACGTCATAGATGCAGATACTTCTTACAACATCCTCTTGGGGCGCACTTGGATACACGATTATATGATCGTGCCTTCCACGCTGTACTAGTGCTTCAAATATGTCGACAAATATGGCTTCGTGAGGACAGAATTTGCTGATATTGATCCCTTCAAAGGGTCTAATCCTACTACTCAGACTCCTGCCTGTACGAAAAGTCGAAGAAACACCTCGATGAAGGAGATATGCAAGCTCGTACCGAGACAGCCACAGGATCAGAAGAACCTCTGACGATCCACCTCCAAGCTCGTAAACCTGGCAAGTCGGCACCCCTTACAGCCACTCTGCGTAAGGACGCAATCAGCCTCTCGGCGCAAGAAGAGCAGATGATAATCCGGCTGCCAAGGTCTGGCCAAATGCCAAAACCCACAACGGAGCTACTAACAATCAGGCTGCCGAGAGTCGGCCAGCCGCAAACAGAGAAACTCAATCCCTCCGATAAGCCGATGACGATACGTCTTCCTAAGAAGAGTCGTCATCCCGATGCAGGGTCTGGGACTTCTAGCGAACCAACCACTCCCCGCCCAACATCAAGTGTCAAACTGGGGGTCGCTAGCCTGCCAACAATTCTACGCTCTGCTTCACCAGCTGAACCTCTGACGATCAAGCTGCCCAGGTCGTCCTCTTAGTCTTCGTTTATACAGGGGGTAGCCGAAGAGGAACCGGAGCTAGCCAAGTATGTGGCTGCCCACACTGATGTTCCCTCCACAGATGATGTAATCCCCCTAGAAAAGATACCTTACTTCATCAATAAAGGGCTATCTTTGAACTACCTTGAGCTCAATAAGCTATGTACAATGTATGCTATGGAACATGGTATAGGCACTCACCTACACACACATGTGACAAATGAGCACACCACAATCCAACTTATTCCAGTGGAAGACACCTACCGCATAATCGAGGGAGGTGATCATCCAATCATCTTCGGCCGGAAGGACGATCCGCATCCCTTCACCATAGAAGAAGCCGACCTTGGGTCAGACGCCGGAAGACTGCCTCTGTATCTTTATAGCCCTCAATCCAAATATCTCATGCAAAAACAGGGATATGATCTGGAGGCTACGCCAGGCTTGAACTACGGCACCGGGCGACGATTACCTTTAAAGCTACCGGTCCCGGCTGGCAAACCATGGGACTACTATAACAAAACTTGATGTGGATTAGGGTATGTAACACCCACGACGACCCCTGAGAGTTCAGATGAAGAATGTGACTGGCAATCACATTCAACCGGGTTACTAACTTCTGACTCGAATACCAGCATCGGAGACATATTCAGACAAGTCCTGTCAGTCAACATGGCATTCGCCGACGCTTATGAAGAAGATGAAGACATTCCTGAAATCCTCGAGCTAGAGTCGTGGGCCCAACAGTTGGATGTATAATGGAAAAAGCGATTTGAACTGAGAGAACCCCCTACTGAAGATGAGGTTATACAAGTGGATCTTGGCAGCGAATCTTCTCCAAAACCAATCTTCGTCAGTAAAAGCCTAACAAACGAAGAGCGAGAATCGCTGCTGGAACTTGTCAAAGAATATATCGATGTGTATGCATGGAGCTATGAAGACATGCCGAGATTAGATCCCGATATTGCTCTCCATAAACTCAACATTCGGCCAGATGCAAAGCCGGTCAAGCAACAACAGCGACGCTTCCGCCCAGGCATCATGGATGCGATCGAAGCCGAAGTCAAAAAACTGATAGCCAGCGGCTTCATTCGTGAAGAGAAACATCCGGATTGGGTCGCCAATATAGTTCCGGTCCTCAAGAAGAATGGGAAGATCCGAATCTGCATCGACTTCCGCAATCTGAATGAGGCGTGTCCAAAAGATGAATTTCCCCTCCCGATCACAGACATCATGATCGACAATACATACGGCTTTGAATGTATGTCATTCATGGATGGCTTCTCGGGGTACAACCAAATCAAGATGTCTTCTGACGACGAAAAGCATACATCATTCAGAACACCGATTGGCACATACTGTTACACAGTCATGCCTTTCGGTTTGAAGAATGCGGGTGCCACATACCAAAAAGCCATGAGTATCATCTTCAGAGAACATTTGTGCAAGACGGTGGAGTGCTACGTTGATGACATCGCCATCAAGAGTCGCTGTAAGGGAGACCATCTGTAGGATCTGAGAACAGTATTCGACCTGATGCGAGCACACAATTTGAAAATGAACCCTACGAAGTCCTTCCTGGGCGTATCCAGCGGGAAGTTCTTGGGTTTTATCATCACCGCCCAGGGTATCCATGTAGACCCTGAGAAGACAAAGGCAATTATGGAGATGGGTCCCCCGAGAAATCTCCGCGAACTCAGAGGCCTCCAAGGGAGGCTAGCTTATATCAGGAGGTTCATTTCTATCCTCTCCGGGCGATCTCGACCATTCACCCATCTCATGAAGAAAGGTGTCTCATTCGTATGGGACGAAGAATGCCAACGTGCCTTCGACAGCCTCAAAGAATATTTGTCGAACCCTCCAGTCCTGGTGGCTCCGGTGGCTGGAAAACCATTCCTGCTCTACGTACGAGCAATGGAACATTCCCTCGGGGCTCTGCTGGCACAGAACAACGATGTAGGCCATGAACAAGCTATATATTACCTCAGTCGAATGATGATTGGGCCAGAGCACCGATACACCGCTGTAGAGAAGGAATGCCTCGCCCTGGTGTTCGCCATTCAAAAGACGCGGCACTATGTTACTGGACAAACCATACATGTGATCTCACGAGTCAACCCTCTCAGGGTCCTCATGACTAAACCAGGGGCACTCAGCTCCCGCCTTGCTATATGGGCAATATTGCTGTCCCCCTATCATATGATCTTCGTCCCACAAAAGGTTGTCAAAGGCCAAGCCCTGGCAGACTTTTTGGCAGCCCACCCGGGCTCCGAATCGTCCAGAATATATAAAGAAATCCCAGATGAGGTCGCCGACTCGCACACAACCTCTCACGATGATATATGGCGAATGTTCTTCGATGGTGCTTCGAGAACTGGACCTAAGGGCAACATCGTCGTCGGAGTCGGAGTGGTGCTGGTTTCTCCTTCCGAATTGGTGATCAATCGCGCTTACTCTCTCACAGAACCCTGCTCTAACAATGTGGTCGAGTACAACGCTTTGGTCATTGGCCTCCAACTTGCAAGAGAGCTGGGAGTAGAATATCTTGAAGCGTACGACAATTCCCAGTTAATCGTCAATCAGATCCGGGGCTCATACGAGGTTCGCCACGAAGACATGATCCCCTATCACCAAATAGCGATCAACATCATATCATCGTTCGAGGGGTTCTTCATCGAGCACGTTCCTAGACTCCAAAATATCGAAGCCGATGCCCTAGCTGGCCTTGCCGCTTCCCTAGCGGTTCCAAACTATGCTCATCAATCGGTAGATGTGATAGGCCACGAACTGGTCTGTCCCAAGAACAACGTTCAGTTTGTGGCGAGTTATTCTGCTCAGACGATCGACGAAGCGCCGGACTGGAGACAACCATTCATAGACTTCGTGGTCTACGACATCCTGCCCGAGAACCCAAAGGAGGCCACTTCCATCAGAAGGCGTTCTCTCAGATTCTTCTACGATACAGAGACGAAAATGCTGTATCGTCGATCTTATGATGGATTATTACTTCGGTGTCTGTCAAACGTAGAAGCCAAGGAAGCCGTACGCGAAGCTCATGACGGTGTCTGTGGGGCCCATTAGCCTGGCCCTAAATTACAGGACCATCTTCGCCGAATGGGCTACTACTGGCCCACGATGGTAGCGGATGCGATAGACTATGCAAGAAAATACAAAGCTTGCCAAGTCCACGCAGACTTCATCCACCAGCCATCCGAGTTTCTACATCCGACGATGGCGTCCTGGCCGTTTGAAGCATGGGGAATGGATATCATCGGTCCAATCACTCCACCTTCCTCCCGAGGACATCGCTTCATACTCGCAATCACAGATTACTTCTCCAAATGGGCGGAAGCTGTCCCGCTTACAGAAGTCAAAACTTCGAACGTGATCAGCTTCCTCAAGCATCATGTCATCTATCGCTTTGGACTGCCTCGAAGGATCATCCACGATAACGGTCCGCAGTTTGCAAGCCACGCCTTCTATCGGTTCTGCGACAAGTACCGCATCCAGAATATTGCTTCGACGCCATACAATCCAGTAACGAATGGGTTGGCAGAAGCGTTCAACAAAACCATCATCAAGTTACTCAAGAAGTTCGTATCGTCCAACAAACGTGACTGGAACGAGAAGCTTGGTGAATGTTTATGGGCGTACCGTACCACGGTCCGAACAGCCACAGGGAATACACCATTCTCCCTGGTATACGGGAGTGAGGCAATTCTCCCATTGGAGACTCAAATACCCTCATTCCGTATTGCCCTCACTTATCAATTGACGATGGATGATAACTACCGTCGCCGGCTACAAGAGTTAGAGGCCTTAGATGAAAAACGCCTCCTGGCTCAGCAAAGGATCGAGCTATACCAAGCACGCATCTCTGGAACCTTCAACAGGAAGGTCAAAATCAGAACATTCCAAGTGTACGATCTCGTTCTGGCAGTCCGAAGACCGATGGTCATGACTCACAAGACCGCTGGCAAGTTCCAGCCAAAGTGGGAAGGCCCATTCATCATTGAGGCTGTATTCTCCAACGGAGCCTACCGCCTCGCAAAACAAAATGGAGACTTGCTCATGTTGCCTGTCAATGGCAAGTTCCTGAAGAAATATTATGTCTGAACGACATTCCAGGTCATCGAGTCATGTACCCGCTGGTGCCGCTGAACTCGCATCTTCAATATTTTCCAAATTATAGAGTCACGTACCCGCTGGTACCTCTGAACTCACCCTCACATTCTCCAGATCATCGAGTCATATACCCGCTGGTACCTCTGAACTCACCCTCACATTCTCCAAATCATCGAGTTACGTACCCGCTGGTACCTCTGAACTCACCCTCACATTCTCCAGATCATCGAGTCATATATCCGCTGGTACCTCTGAACTCACCCTCACATTCTCCAAATCATCGAGTCACGTACCCGCTGGTACCTCTGAACTCACCCTCACATTTTCCAGATTATCGAGTCATGTACCCGCTGGTGCCGCTGAACTCACATCCACAATATTCTAGATTTATCGAGTCATGTACCCGCTGGTGCCGCTGAACTCACATCCACAACATTCCAGATTATCGAATCATGTACCCGCTGGTGCCGCTGAACTCACATCCATAACATTCCAGATTATCGAGTTATGTACCCGCTGGTGTCGCTGAACTCACATCCACAACATTCTAGATCATCAAGTCATGTACCCGTTGGTGCCGCTGAACTCACACTTTCACAATATTTCAAATTATCGAGTCATGTACCCGCTGGTGCCTCTGAACTCACATTTCGGTCACTCTTTCGGATAGTAAGTCATGTATGATCATACCTCTGAACTTTCTTCCTGGAAGAGATCCTCCCTCATGATCCACTACCCGCACTTCCAGTGCACAAAAAGGGTAACAGATCTACAAATTTCCAAAACGGCCATGTCCTTATTACCTCTGAGTCGTTCCACTTCCGCCAAAAACAAATCACCCCCTACATAGAACTTCCATGTCCTCATTACCTCTGAGTCGTTCTATGTACCCCCTCTTCATTGAGCCCATTCCTGCCATGTCCTCATTACCTCTGAGTGGGAAGGCTCCGTCGAAGAAACCTTCATGCTTGCCATGTTCTTATTACCTCTGAGTAAGTATGTTGGTTCCTTTTTAAACTTGTTGCCCGTATCCAAAACCAGGGTACGTTAGGGGCAATGGGTCCACGCAAAATGTCCCAATAAGATGACTATTACAAAGCAAAAAGAGTGAAGCAAATATATTCCATTCATTCAGAAATTGGTTACATCCACACGATTACAAGCAAGTCAAAAAAGTTCTTCATGTAGACAAGAAGAAAAGCAAAACAAAACAAGGACTACGGACAAAAGATAGACATTTACGAGAAACCCCTAAATCCTAGTTGCAGAAGCGCGTATACCATTCCTTCAACCACCTTACATATGAAGGATGCAATTGAAGAAGATCCTCGTCCGGAATAGGAGAATCAGAATTCCCAGCGCTGCCACCCTCAGCAGTTTCGATAGTTGGAAGGATGCCATCCCCTTCAGGCGCCGGTTCTTCTTTTATCGCCTCCTCCTTAACAGAGGAAGACCCCTGGTTGATGAAAGGAGGCGGCGGCTCCTCTGTCACTACGATCTCAGCATTCGGTGGAGATACTGCAAAAACCAAAGACGAAGAAAATGAACACAGTCAGAAGATATTCAGAAATATTCATGCGGCTCGTTTAAGACAACTTTCATGCGGCTCGGACATGGGGTATACTCCATGCGGCTCGGTCATGGGACGTGTATGCGGACCGTGTAATCTGAAAAGTTCACATACAGCAGAGCAGGCTCTGTTAGGGTTTCAAAATATCCAATCTTCCACACAGTCATTACCTTCGATGGCAACGTGAACGTCAAAACGAACGGGGGGCGCGATAGTCGAAGACGAAGCCGATTTCTTACTCTTCACCACAGCCTTCTTCACAGCCTTGGAAGCCCTAGGTGCCATTTTTGTCTGTCGGTCAGAGGAAGAAAATAAGACAGGAATTTTCAGTCAAGAAGAGTCTAAGAGAGATGTCCGTCCAAATACCCTTCTATTTATAGACAGAAAAAGGAGGACCACGGATCGATGCTTCGTACAACGTAATCGACTCTTCGTCTATCGAGACAAACTAGCCAAATTAAAGACTAAACTCTTGGGATCCTGTCCCGAAAAGATTTGCACGCATAGTATAATGACGTGGCAAAGAGCCTATGCGGTTCAGATGGCCATGCGGCTGAAACAACTCCGCGACTCGACAGTTCCTGCGGCTAAGCCATCCATGCGGCTGAAACATCTATACGACCAGGACCTCTTATGCGGCTAGAAGAGCCTGCACACAGCCATGCTTCTTATTTAAAGTATTTCAATTTTGCAAATTAAAAACTTTGAAGGGGGTCTTGTAGAAGCATGGAAAATACTAAAGAAAGATCCATACGGCCAGGAAATCCCATGCGGCTCAGAAAGCCATACGGCTCAAAGATTCATGCGGCACGAGGAACTATGCGGCTCAAGACGTCCCATGCGGCTCAGAAGAGAAGACACATGGCTTGCAAACAGTTCTGCCTCCCGCCTTATACTGTATTAATTACTTTGACGACTGACAGCTCTGATAAAGTAAAAGCCCTGACACAAAGAGGTAATGATGACTCTGTTATAATGACAGATCCCTAGGGAAACGAAGGAGATATCTAACACGAATCCCCCCGAGATCCAGAAAATGCCACGTAGCCTTGACACGTGAGCATTTCGTATGCGGCTCAAGTAGAGGCTCCCTCTATGCGGTTCAAGCAGACGCTTTCCCATGCGGCTCGCAAGGATCATCTCCATGCGGCTCTCTACCCATTATGTGGTCCAGATTATCATGTGGTCCGAAGGTTCAGGGGCCACTCTCCAAGCAGCCCTGACACGTGGCCGGTCTTATGCGGCTTTACCCTTATGCGGCTCCATCCTTATGCGGCCCAATCCTCATGCGGCTTAGATCCCCTCAGTGACTCCCAGGATACGTGTTATAAAGCCAATCAATTTCCCAGATTTACTACGATCAAAGATTGGGTCAAATCCCAATAATCTGGGACACATGGCAGGAGAATGAATTAAACTTATTCATTCAGATTCGCAGACATCAGCAAATCATCATCACGGAGATTTATTCCAATCAGCATTAATTACTGATAGGATTTGGTGCAATCTACATTAAATAGCCTAGATTCATCACACTCAAGATTAATGGCCCAGATTGATCGATCAACAGGCTGCCGCCACTTCGAGGGACAATCATCGCAAACCCTAATGATTGCATTTCCCTTCTTATAAAATAGCAAGGTGCCATTCCCTTGCAGAGAGGACCCCTTTTCGAGATGAGAGAGCACCAGAATACTTGGAGAGAAAGAGCCAAGAGAGAGCAAAGAGAGCATTTCTTCAATGCCAAGCAATCTTCTGGAGCCAAGGCTGCATATCGATCGTCCAAGGAGTAAGACAGAGCAGTCGTCGCTTTCCCGAGCCTCTATCGTCACCCCCCAGAATCTAAAATAAATAATTGTACTTAGATTGCTGTACCTAGGTTTTTGTTCCTAGGCTTTCTTTGTACAAGCGAGTTTGTAACGTGAAGTAAAAGTCCAGTCCTCCGATAATTGTTCTGCTCTTTTATATTTCATGGCAAACATGTTGATCAAAGAGGCATTCTGCCTACCCCTATGGTAACTTCTCAAGATCTTCCAACCTTGCATATCTCGAGATCCAAGCAAGAAAAATTGTTGGTATCTCAAACAGATGTACCGGGAGTAAATTATCTGATTTGTGCGCCTATCTCAACAGGTGCCAGTCAGTATCAACCTCGGTAAAACGCAAGCATCCTATGCCAAGGGCTAACTTGCGCCAGAAACCCAGATTTGAAAAGAAAGACCCAATCACTTATGCCAATGAGTTAAGTACTTCTCTGTACACCCACGGAACTAAGCATCTTAAGAATTGGAGTCATGTTCCTAACATCATTAAGGAATACGTTCCTCCGACTTCTTCTCGTCCCGTGGCGGTAAATGATCTCCGGGAACGTCTTACACACAAACGGGAGATCACGAAGACATCTCACTCACCTCTAAACCACACATCAGAACGCCACTCCGTTCATGAAGTGGTTATCAAGTATTTTTGTCAATCAGCTAAACGATCTGTCTACGATCGTCTGAACTATGCTTTAACTCCTGAACCCATGATGGTAGATGATGATGAGCTGTTATATGCTTCTATCAATATGACTTCCCGGGACACTAGGGGTAGAAAATCTTCAAAGCGTGGCACGTCTCGCAATCCTAGTCAGCAGTACTCGGGTCAACTCCGTGAATCCAATGAAGGGGTCTTTCAACATACCAGATCAAAAAATCAGAATTTGGACCAGGATGTCTTTAATCAGGAAGATCTCCCTATCACTCATTTGGGAGAGGATTATTTATCTGACTTTGACGCAGATAGTGAAAGCTTTGAACAAACTATCTCGTCAATAGTAGCAAGAGAGGTGACAGCATATGTTGTTACAGAAGACCAAGACGCTTCTAGTTCAGCCAGTCATGAACAATGGATTGCTGTGCTGGAAGATAAACTGAAAACCATGGCTGAAATGGTCGCAAGTATGCACACCATAATCGTGGCTCAACATGCAGTGCCACCGGTTATGAATCCTGCTACAAATCCTGGGCTCATAACATCTTCTGTGCCTGTCAATATTGGTCTAGGGGTACCCTCTCCCCAGATTGCTTCTGTACCGATTCAAGTCGCTCCCAGTCAGTCTGGTGCTGAGGGTGGTAATTATCATGCCGTTCCTCCTCCTAATACCTCGAATCAACCTACCAATTCACAGTCATCAGGGGATGCTAATGAGGCTATAAAACTCTTACGCACCCAGTTCGAGGCCTACAAGTAGAAGGATGGTCTACAAAGACTTGGGATAAAATAACCTTATCCTGTAGAATGGAAGGAGGTTCAATTTTCTTCTAAATACAAGCTTCCTACCATTATGCTGTTTGATGGCAGCACTTCTCCAAGTCAGTATATTAATTACTTTGAAGTGATGACTGATTAATTACAGCCAAATGATACTCTTCTTACCAGGTGTTCGTCGATTGTTTAGCCGGTGCAGCATATGACTGGTACCGTAGTTTGCCTGATGGCTGCATAACCTCCTTTGCTGGTTTTAAGCAAATGTTTTTGGAATGAATTTATGAGGTGGTCAACGACATGACTATGTCTACCCTCGTTAAAATTAAACAAAAACACAATAAAACCACAGAGAATTTTATTGAAAGATTCTGCTGTGAGGCACTCAAAATGTCCCTAGGAACTCCATCTGCTGTGACAATAGACACTTGCAAATCAAACTTATTGCCTATTATCAGCATGTGGACAGGATCAACACAATTCCAAGACTGGCATTCTTTAATTGTAAATGCCAAAGGTGCGGAAGTTAGTACTGAGAAGTTCAAACAATTAGGAGTACAAATGGCTAATCCTAACCAAGACGAACATCCTACATCCGACAACAATAATCACCAGAACAATCGCAAGGGCAAGGAAACGTTGGCTATCAATCTTAAGGGCAAGGAATCATTGGTTGTCAATGTTGCTCAGCTTACAGCCACTCCATCACCACCACCACAAAAGCACCTCGTCCAGAAGAAGAGTACTCTTTCGATGAAGATGATAACATGAGCATCTTCGATTGCTTGATCAAAAGCAATAAGCTTCAACTGTCGGAGGCAAAATGGCCAGAGAAAGTTGGTAAGACTAACCACCCTAAATATTGTGTTTATCACAGGTTTATAGGGCATCCAACTCGAGTATGCTACGTGCTCAAGGGCAAAATCCAAGAGATGGTCAACTCGGGTGCAGTTACTCTCCAACATGACGAGAAGACAGTGACGACCAATGTCATCTCTATACAATTTGGTGATTTCCCACCGCAACTAGTGTAAGATGGTGTCGTCCTCATTCCGAAGGCTACTCTTGAAATCGTGAATCTTCCACCTCCCCAAAATGAAGGTCTTGTTCCGCTATCCACGGATAAAGGAGAAATCATGTGGATTCATTCAGATCTCGTGGGAGACTTTGAAGCACCTTCTTCTTCCAATTAAAAGAAGCGTTCTAAAACTAAATCGAAGAGCTGCAACATGGTATCCTTTGAACCTGTAGCAGAAGAAGAAATTTTAATCGGCACCAGATCTGGGAGACCTTACCTCTGAGAATATCATGAAACTCAAGAGAATCCTACTCCATCTCCTGATGTTATTCCTGCATCATCTTCTCCTGTTAAGAATTTTCCATCTACATCTTCGCCAGTAGTGGAACCGATTCCTCCCAAACCAACATCAGCAGATAAGGAAAAACAACATGTTCGCTTTGATAAAGCGTTGAAGAAGTCCTCATCTCTCGGACTTGAGAAGCCATATAATTTTGGCATACTGGCTCAATTGGCTAACACTCCAGCTAATCTTCGAACTCTTACGTCTCTCAAAAGAGACTCGAGAAACGCTGAGTGAGGCCTTGATACAGGCTGATACTTGTCTTGCTCTCCTCAAGAAGCCTGAAAAGGAACCTGTCAGTTGTACACATTGTCATAGTATATTTGAACTAATTCCTAATATTACTTTTACACAGGATGACATGCTGTTAGAAGACAATCGTCATGATCGTCCTCTCTACTTCACGGGATATGTGGACACCATAAAAGTTGATCGTATTCTGATTGACCCAGGGTCTGCACTTAGCATCATGCCGAAGACTCTGTTGGATGCTTTGAAGATCCTGGTGCAAAACCTTTCTACAACTATCACTACAATCTTGGGGTTCAATCAAAGAAGAAGTGAACCTTTGGGGAAGATACGCCTGAAACTTCAAATTGGCAATCTTCGTACGAAGGTGACTTTCTACGTGATTGATAATCATGGTTCATACAATGCTTTGCTGGAAAGACCATTCCTCCACAAACACAATATTGTACTTTCTACTCTCTACCAATGTTTTAAATATGTGGATAGCAATGGAGAAGTACAGAAAGAAGTTGCAGACTTAAATCCTTTCAAGTGGGTTGAAGCATACTGCAACGATTCTCGCATGTACAAAAAGGAATTCATGAAGGTAGTATTAGCAATGGATACTGACGAAGAATAAAAATGCGTGCCAAATGACACTCTGGTGGTCCCTGTCAAAGGACGTACTTCCTGTCCTCAATTTTCTAAGACATTGACTATTTACCTTCCTTCTCACAAGAAGCAGCCTCCTGGTGTTAGACAGGAACAAAGGGAGCTCACCTCTTCTGAGCCACTTGTAATTGACCTTCGTCGTAAAAAACCTCTCCCTCCTTCTCGTTCTTCTTCTCCTCCTCTGGTTATTAATCTGACTAAGCCTTCTAAGGCTAAAGGTCCTATTGTAAATGATGATGTAAAGAACAATAAAGTAGCATCTCCTTTGCAGTATACTGATGTCTCTTATTATACTCAATGTTATTTGGATATGCTAGATAGCTTCAAACCACTTACGATAGGAGTCGTACCATCTCTCTAAAATGTGGTATCGCTGGAATCAATATAAGAATCGTTCTTCCTAGTACTTTCTCGAAAGAAAGACGAAACTCCTATACTTTTTAGTAAAAGAAAAGAACAAAAAATCATGCTTGACAGCGATAATAAGGATGATACAGGAAGGCTACAACTACATCGTTATAGTCCACAATCCAAGGCAATCATCCGTAAAATGGGCTACGATTTCAAAATTGGCCTTAATAGAGGTAGAGAAAGACGAACTCCTATTTTTATTCCTGTTTCAAAAGGAAAATCACAACAATACTACAACAAAACGAAGCAGGGATTAGGTTATACTTAACCAATTCCGACTCTAGAAGCTTTCGAATCCGATGAAGAAGAACGACCCAACTCTTCTGATTCTGTCTCATGGGATTCTGATACCAGTATTGGTCATGTCCATCGAGTGCCCTATCTTCTAATATGGTGTCTGCCGAGTTCTCAGAAAATGACGAGGATGATATTGAAGAAGCTCCTGAAGCAGATCCTTGGGCACAAAGGATGGACAATCAGTGGGAACTCCGTTTTGAACAATGAGAACCACCTACCGAAGATCAACTAATCTAGATCGATATTGGAGAGAAATATGTACCGCGACCGATCTTCATTAGCAAAAATCTCCCAGAAGATGATAAACAAGAATTGATTCACCTCATTCGTGAATATATCGATGTCTTCGTCTGGAGCTATAAAGATATGCCAGGTTTAGATCCTCAGGTCGCAACTCTTAAACTTAACATTTTGCCTAATGCCAAGCCAGTCAAACAACAGCAACGACGATTCAAGCCTGAGATGATGGATGCGATAGATGACGAAGTCAGAAAGCTTATCGCTTGTGGTTTTATCAGAGAAGAACAGCATCCTGACTGGGTAGCCAACGTTGTACCAGTCTTGAAAAAGACCGAAAAAGTTCGAGTGTGCATAGATTTTTGAGATCTCAATGATGCTTGTCCTAAATATGAATTCTCTCTCCCAATTACTGATGTCATGATCGACAATACTTGTGGATTCGAACGAATCTCTTTCATGGATGAATTTTCTAGATACAATCAAATTCGTATGAATCCTAAAAATGAAAAACATACTTCATTCCGTACTCCCTGCAGAATATACTTCTATATAGTCATGCCTTTCGGTCTTAAAAATGCGGGTGCAAATTACCAACGGGCTATAAGTACTATCTTTTGAGATCATTTGCGAAAGACTGTCGAATGCTATGTTGACGATATTGCTGTCAAAAGTCGTCTAAAGGAAGATCATATCCAAGATTTAAGAACTATCTTCAATCTAATGCGCCAGCATCAACTCAAAATGAACCCTACCAAGTCTTTCTTAGGAGTCTCTAGTGGAAAATTTCTCGGATTCGTCATTACCTCTAAAGGTATACACGTTGATCCCGAAAAGATCAAAACCATTCAAGAGATGCGTCATCCACGAAACCTAAAAGAGCTACGAGGATTCCAATGTCGACTTGCTTACATCAGGAGGTTCATTTCGAATTTGTCTGGACATTGTAGACCATTTACTCAGTTAATGAAGAAAGGTATATTTTTCATTTGGACAGAAGAATGTCAACGAGCATTTGATGACATAAAGCAATATTTGATGAATCCATCGGTCCTAGTACCACCGATTTTAGGAATACCCTTCTTGATGTATGTCCGGGCGCTAGACCATTCATTGGAAGCTTTGCTGGCTCAGAAGAACAAAGAAGGTCATGAACAAGCCATCTACTACCTTAGTCGGACAATGATTGGAGCTGAACATCGTTACAGTTCGATAGAAAAGGAATGTTTAGCCTTAATATTTGCTGTTCAAAAACAAGATATTACATAATTGGCCAAACCATCCATGTTATTTCCCGAGTCAATCCTTTACGGGTATTAATGAAGAAGCCTAGTACACTCAATTCTAGGCTTGCTACATGGGCTATATTATTAGCACAATATGATATAGTGTATGTTCTACAAAAGTCTGTGAAAGGCCAAGTACTCGCTGATTTCTTAGCAGCTCATCCTGTCCTTGAGACATCTAAACTCTATGATGAGATTCCAGACGAGACATTAGAATCAAATATGATCTCAGAAGAATTTCCTACTTGGCATTTATTTTTCGACGGAGCATCTAGAATTGGACCTGGAGGCACCCTCGTCGCTGGAGTGGGAATTGTTCTCGTTTCACCAAATAAATTAGCTATTCAGAGAGCTTATTCTTTAGATGAGTCGTGCTCCAACAACGTGACAGAATACAATGCTTTACTCATTGGACTCCAATTAGCCAAACAACTTGATATTGAATATCTTGAAGTATATAGTGATTCTAAGCTGATTGTTAATCAGGTTAGAGGTACATGCAAAGTTCGACATCAAGATCTGGTACCATACTACGAAGCGGTAATCAGAATAGCTTTCTCTTTCAAAGGGTTCTTTATAGAACATGTACATCGAGCATGCAACACAGAAGCTGATGTCTTAGCTAACCTAGTAGCGGTCTTGGCAATTCCGGTCAAAAGACAACAAATGGTTGTTATCTCCAATAGAGAACTGTTTTGTATTGAAAACAATCATAACATCGAATTTAATAATTCAACTGAAGTCAATGTCATCAGCGAAGATTGGAGGGCACATTTTATCAACTTTACAGTACATGATATACTACCTGAAGATCCTAAAGAAGCTACAAGTATTCGTCGGTGATCGCTTCGATTCTATTATAATCATACTACCAAAACTCTCTTTCGACGAACTTTTGATAGATTACTCTTAAGATTGATGGCCCATTGGTCATATGGTCAAACTAATTTTAATAATTGATCAAACTCTGTCTCGATATATGGAGCTAGTCAAGATATCTCGGACTCTTGGACATGATCAAGAACGGCTATCTACTCAGTTCAAGACCGAAGCATTGTTTGCCTGTTCAAGTCTGTATTTCTTTGAGCAATGTAATCTTTTATTTTATTGAGTCTAGAATACATTGTACACCGAGTCGTACTGGCAAATAGGCTATTCCAAAATAATTTCAAAATGTTTTTAAAAATGTCCTTAGTTTTGAAAAACATTCGTATTTACAAAAGTTCCAAGAAGGTTTTCAAAATTCTCCAAAATCTATTTTGAAAAATCCTAACCAAACCCTGACAGAACTCGGCCAGAGTTCGGTTAGTAGCCGTTTTGATTTTTGAATTCCTTGGAACTTGGTCCTCCTGCAGTTGCGGATTTGACCGAGATTTGCTCATCGAGTTCTGCCCGAATTCTGCCCGAATTCTGCCAAATTCTGTCTTGGGAACTCCTATAAATAGAGAAGGATTCGATTATTTTAACTCACTCATTCACTTTCAATCTTCTCTCTACTTAAAGCTTTTTGTCTTCCAAAGAGTTTTTCTCGAGCTTTAATTTTTAGATCCCAAGCCAGTTACAATCCTCTAGTCGATTTGCCAGTGCGGTACGGTCTAGAAGTTTCTGAGAGATTGTAATCAGAAGGCTTGATAGAAGAATACCTCTTCACAATTGAAGTTGGACAAGTTCTTCGTATCAAAGCTCGCATTGTAGAAGTTGCAAGAACTTCGTAAGAAAACTTACGGTTTTGCAAATAGTGGATTCAACTGGTAGCAAGAGTTCTACCGACTGGACTAGTCCTCAACAGAGGGAAACCAGTATACATCGCTGTCTTTGCGTTTGCTTTCTTATCTCTGCTTTTACATTATTTAGTTGTGATTATTATTCTGTGATCTTGCTGCTAATAATTTTTAATTAGCATTATTCCGCTGCCTACTCTATTCACCCCCCCTCTAGAGTATTCCGCTTTACGATTTTGTTCCTACAATTGGTATCAGAGCAGGTGTTACAGATAAAGCAAGGTAACATTACAATTACTTATTCAGTTAATTAATTGTTATATAGATCACAGCACAACACATGGCAACTGTGAAATTCACAAGTGAAGGCCAGGCCACAAACAGACCTCCACTGTTTGATGGTACAAATTATACCTATTGGAAAACACGGATGAGTTTCTTCTTGAAATCTCTTGACTTTGATTTATGGTCTATTGTTATTGATGGCTATCAAAAGCCACCTCGTATAAATATTGATGGAGTTTTAATTGAAAAACCCTATAACAGATATACAGAGGAAGAAAAGAAAAAAGCCAGTCTTGACGCACGTGCTATTAACGCTTTATTTTGTGCTTTAGACAGAACTGAATTTAATAGGGTGTCTATCTGCACAACTACTAATGAAGTGTGAAAGCTTCTTGAAGTCACACATGAAGGCACAACTCAAGTCAAAGAATCAAAGGTCAGCAGACTTACTCAAGAGTATGAGGTGTTCAAGATGAAGCCCAATGAAACAGTTACTCAGATGTTTGAAAGATTCTTGGATATTATAAATCCTTTGTCCTCCCTAGGCAAAGATTATAGTAACCATGAAAAGATTCGCAAACTCTTGCGAGCACTTTCCAAGAACTGGATTCCAAAGGCTACTAGAATCATTGAAGGGAACGACCTCACAACTATGTCCCTCGAAGTACTCATGGGTAAGCTACTCACTCATGAACTGGAGCTACAAGATTTTGAAGAGCCTGCACCAAAGGAGAAGACTATTGCTTTCAAGGCTCAGCACAGAAAAGCCGCTGAAGGTGATTCAGATAGCAGTGAATCGGATGCTGAAAATTAAGCACTCCTAGCAAGGAAATTCAAAAGATTTATGAGATATGAGAAGAAAGCCAAAGAAAACAATAGCAGCAATAACTGGTATCAAGATGACGCTGTCTGCTACGGCTGCAAGAAGAAAGGACACATGAAGAAAGATTGTCCTACAAACTCATCATCAAGCAAAAAGAGCAACATGTATGAGAAAGGGAACCTGAAGAGATCAACATCACGGAAGTATGCCAATACCAACATATGGCATGAAAGTGAAGCCAGCGACTCAAAAGATGAACAATCAGAAGTCGCTGCAAACGTATGCTTTATGGCATCCGATCAGGTACTCTCTGAACCTATAATTGATACATATGATGACTTCACCTTTGAGCAATTAGGAGAAGCCTTCAGTGAACTGATAAGTGATTACAGAAAACTGCGTAGCAAATATCAGACCTCTAAGAAGGTACTCAAAGAGTACAAAGGTGAAATAGAAAGACTTACTGACCAACTAGCTGAGGTTAGAAATAATGTTAGTGAGTCTGGTGAGCTTTCATCTGTCAAGCTCTTATTACAAGAGACTACCAAGTCATCTGAAGAGAAAGACAAAATTATTAACCAACTGAAAGAAGAACTTTCTAAAGAGAAGAAAAGTCTTCAATGTGCACAAGTCAGAATGGAAGCACTCACTTCTGACTATACTAAGTTGTATGACACTTCCAAAAGTTTAGAAATTAGGTTAGGAAAATAGCCTGAGACTGCTGCTTCCTACCCTAACACGTGTCACTTACCGAATAATCGGAACATTCCCAAACCAAACACTGTCAGACCTAACCATATCAAACCTTTACCCCAAAAGGTTAAGTCCAAACAGGATTATAGGTATGCTTTCTTCTATACTAGAAAACCTAAACCTACCAACCATGCACACCACTCAGCTTTCAACACTCAATATGCACAATGTCATTATTATGGCCACACTGGTCATATTTCTCCTGCATGTAGAATCAGAAAGCTTGTTGATTTAAATATTTATGCATGGATACCAAAAGCTAACATTTCAGGACCCTACAAGAAATGGGTACCAAAAGTTTTATCTGCAAACTGTTTTGTAGGTGGAACACCTTTCACATGCTAAAAGCAAATGGATCCTCGACAGCGGTTGTTCACGGCATATGACCGGTAACGCTACATTATTTACAGCACTGTCGAAGAAGAAGAAGGAAGGTTATGTCTCCTTCGGTAACAACTTGAAAGGGTATATCATTGGTATCGGTGATGTTGGTAAGTCTCCCTATCCCGTGATTAAGGATGTCTGTCTGGTTACCGAGTTGAAACATAATCTACTCAGCATAAGTCATTTAGCTGATCATGGTTATGGCATCAACTTTGGCAAAGACAAATGTACTATAGTTGATAGCTCAACTGGTAGTACTATCTTTGAAGGTATCAGGGAAGACAACATATATGTTTTCTATTTGTTGGAAGAAACTAACATTTCAGGTAGATGCTTAATGGCTAAAAGTGATGAGAGTCATCTGTGGCATATGAGACTCGGTCACGCAAATATGGACACAATCTCAAGATTATCCACGAAGAAGCTAGTACGCGGTTTACCGGACATAACATTCAAGAAGGATTCGGTATGCAGCCAATGTGAAAAGAACAAAGCTACCAGATCCATATTCAAGTCAATAAACGTAGTATGTACTACTAGACCTCTACAATTGCTACATATGGACTTATTTGGTCCTAGCAGAGTTACTAGCCTCGGAGGTTATGCGGCCAAGAGCAAAGGATACAGAGTCTTCAACAAACGAACTATGATCATCAAAGAATCAATCAACGTCACCTTTGATGAATTGAATCAAATGACTATCGATGACAATGACGAAGATCTAACTGTACCAAGCTCAACACCAGCTGATTCTCCAAGAGAAGAACCCGGAAGCAGCTACCTTCAGAGTCTGCCTAAAGATTGAAATTTACGGCTGATCATCCAAAGGATTTGGTAATTGGTGATATTACCAAAGGTGTAAGTACTCATACATCCAGTAGAGATATTGTTTCTAGTGTTGCATTCATTTCACAGCTAGAACCCAAAACCATTGATGAAGCATGTAGTAATCATTTTTGGTTAGATGCTATGCATGAGAAATTAAACCAATTTGAACGGAATCAAGTTTGGGAACTTGTTCCCAGACCTATTGACCATCCGGTCATTGGCACCCGTTGGGTATTCCAAAATAAACTTAATGAGAATGATTTAGTGACTCGTAACAAGGCTCGACTCGTAGCTCAAGGATACAATCAGGAAGAAGGTATCGACTACGATGAGACTTATGCCCCAGTTGCGAGATTAGAATCCATTCACATGTTATGTGCATTTACATATTTTCATAATTTTAAATTATTTCAAATGGATGTCAAAAGTGTATTTTTAAATGGTTTTATAAAAGAAAAAGTTTTTGTAACACAACCTCCAGGTTTTACAGAATTTAAAAACCCTGATCATGTTTTCAAGTTGAAGAAAGCTTTGTACGGTTTAAAACAAGTCCCTCGTGCTTGGTATGATCGTCTAAGCTCTTTCCTACTTGACAACGGTTTTTCAAAGGGCAAGGTTGACACTACTTTGTTTATAAAGTCTTTGAATAATAATTTTCTTTTAATACAAGTCTATGTTGATGATATTATATTTGGATCTACTGATGAATCTCTTTGTCAAGAATTCTCTAAGTGTATGCAGAATGAGTTTGAGATGAGCATGATGGGAGAGCTGAAATTCTTTCTCGGACTGTAAATCAAACAAACTGACAATGGGACATTCATAAATCAAGCTAAGTACACAAAAGATTTGCTAAAAAAGTTTGATCTGGACAAAGTCAAACCTATTGGCACTCCGATGGCAACTTCAACAAATCTTGATATTGATGAACAAGGCAAGCCGGTCGACACACGTAAGTATCGAGGTATGATCGGTAGTTTACTTTATTTAACTGCTAGTCGTCCAGATATTATGTTTAGTGTTTGCATGTGTGCACATTTTCAAGCTAATCCAAAGGAATCACATCTGTGCGCAGTCAAGCGTATCTTTTGATACCTTAAGCGCACTTCTTCTGTTGGCTTATGGTATCCCAAAACTAAGTCCTTTGACCTTATTGGTTACTCGGATACAGATTTTACTGGATGCAAAGTTGATAGAAAAAGTACCAGCGGCACATGTTATTTCTTAGGCAAGGCTTTAGTCTCATGGTTTAGTAAAAAGTAAAATTCTGTAGCCCTATCAACAACAGAGGCTGAGTATATCGCCGCAGGACGTTGTTGTGCTCAGATTTTGTGGATGAAACAAACCTTAGAAGACTATGATTTATTTTTCACACACATTCCCATTTTCTGTGACAACACGAGCACAATTAATTTGACTAAGAATCCAGTATGTCACTCTCGTACTAAGCATATCGAGACCCGACATTATTTTCTTAGAGATCATCATCAGAATGGAGATATTGACCTTGTATACATAGACACTGAGAATCAATTAGCTGACATCTTCACAAAACCTCTAGCAGAAGATCGTTTCAATTATTTACGTCGAGAATTAGGAATTTTGGACGTCAATAATGTTAATTAATTTTGTTTTATAATTATATTTCAATACGCAAAAACTGTGTTAGAGACAAGCCAATAAAGAGTCTGTCTGTCACCACAACTACGGTTGAAGCGAAGCGGTACTTAAGAGTTCCTCGGTGAACCTCCGCCAGCTGGGACAGTACTCCTATAGCTAATCTGAGACAGTCGCTGTGTAACAAAATTTAATATATAAAATACTATTAATTATATTAATTGAAGGTTGAAATTACTAATCTTTGAATTAAAATTTTGAAATGAGTCAATGAAAAAGAAAGTGGCCCAAACCAACTAACAGAACCCCTAGGCGAATTCGGCCAGAGTTCGGACCGAATTCGGCCCGAGTTCGGTTAGTGGTATCTGGTTATATAACCAGAACCCGAGAGCCTCTTCTTACTCATTACTTCTAAAACATCTTCCACAGCAACAGCAGCCGCACAAAGTTCTCCAAACCCTAGTTCTTCACCACTTCGTTTCTCCCAATCTACGTGGTGAAATTCATCCTAATTTTGGATTCGTGTGGAGATCGTTGTCCTCTACGGCATACTTGAATCTCGGGAGGTATAACTCTGTATTTCTTCTCCTTTCAAATTCGTGCATATTTACTTTATTTGCACAATGCCGCCTAAGGGATTCAACCCCTTCAAGAGGAAGAAGACGACCAATCCTAGTGAGGAAGGATCATCTTCAAATCCACACATGGATTCCCTCTTTTTGCCAGTTCAATCGAGCGATGGCGCGTTCGATGGGTTTTTTCAAACCCTAGATCAAGTCCTTCTGTGGTATGGAGACTTTTCTATGAGATCCATATGCACAGGCGCTCCTATCAAATGGACTGTGTTTCCATAGTACCGCCCTTATTTTGAGGCATTAGGGTTATAATACTTTGTTAAACTTTGTTTTCCGGTAGCTACTAATGCCATTAGACTTTTCTATTGCAATATCGTACTAAACACGTTTGACGTAAGTACTCGTGTTGGCGGACTAGATATCGAGTTCAATGATGTCCTCTTAGCGAAAATCCTTGGTATTTCTAATGAAGGTGCACCTCTTGATGTTATTACTGAATTTGATTTCTCCGACGGCACGACACTTGCTAGTTTCAAAGCTGAACTCTGTGCCCCTGATCGAGTTCGCTCTGGAAAGTTCAAGACCAATAACTTGAACTTGTTTAGTTATGAATTGCATCGCATCATCTACTCCACTCTCCTTCTGAAGTCTACTTCAAAGGATGATGTCACATCACTTGAGTTGTCTCCTATGTATCATATTCTTAAGGGGATTCCTTTTTCTGCCCCTAAGACTATTATCCAGATGATGGGACGTTGTCGTGCAAGAGATAGAAATCTCTCTTATGCGATGATTCTCCCACGCATCTTCCAGCATTTTGATATTGATCTGTCAACTTGTACTCAAGACCCTGAGCCTAAGTTTTTTAAGCTATCTCGTCGTAGTATGACTGCTGCTGCTCCTCCTACTCCTCCACCCCCTCCACCTACTCAGCAGTATGCCATGACCTTTGATGGCATACACCAGCATCTTTCTGATTTGCACGTCTCGATGACGGATATGGCCCGCGAACGTGAGTTTTGCGATGTCACTCGTTATCAGGCGATAGCAAATTCTCTAGCTGATCTCCGATTTGCTCAGACTGGACATTCTGCCGGTTCTATTCCTAGAGATCCAGCCTTTTCTGGTTACCGCTGTGAGGATGAGGCTGTTCATGCTTACTTTCAGCCCGGTAACGCATATGATTGGTATCGCAGTTCTGGCGCCCCTCCTCACTCTTCTGGTGTTGGTACTTCTGGTGTTGGTCCTTCTGGACATGTCGGTCATGCTGCTGATGATGATGATGAGGATGATGAGGAGATGTGATGATGATATATTAGCTGATTTTGAGACTTAGTTATTGTCTACTGTACACTTGAAAATACTCCGACATTCCAAGTTTCTTTCTGTAATGCCTGTGGTTCGTATTACGTATTTCTGGAATATGTGTACGTATTTTATTCTGTATTGTATGATTCCTTGTTTAGCTTACATCTTGGCTTGGTTCGGCTTGGCTCGGTTTTCCTTGGTTCAATATGAACCAATGTGAACCCCCTACCTACCACCACCTTGGTATTTATTAGCCCTCTTCATTCTCTCTCTTCATTTATCATCTTCTTCTTCCTCATTTACTTCTTACCTACCAGAGAGAGGAGAGAGATGCCTAGGCAAGTGCAACTTGCTTCATAGAGGAACTCAAATTTTATTACTTCATTCTCTTCCTTACTACATTCTAAAACACTTTAGTACTTGGCATTTCTCATTACCATGGCTAGATTCTTGTAGATCTAAGTTTATTTTATTTTCGGATTTCTTGGGTTTTGATCTACTTAATCTTGTTATTTCTATGTTTTGATGGTTCCATGTTGTAGAGAATTTCGTTCTACCCCATTTTGACCTATGGAAGTTCAGATTTGGACTCCGGATGAAGGTTTCATGGAGCTTGGAAGCATGGATTCTTGGCGTTCTTCTTCCCGGAAGCTTGGAGAAAAAGAACAGTGCTAGACTTGACCGCATGAATACTTCATGCGACAAGTGATTCCGAGCCGCATGAGCCTTCATACGACAGTTCTGGCCGCATGGGCTTGACTTGACCGCATGACAATTCATGCGGCAAGTGATTCGGCCGCATGAGACTCTCAGCCGCATGGACATCTTAGTCCGGGCCACATATGTGCCCTTGCCTTTCCTGGCCGTATAGACGTGTATCCTGTCTGGCCGCATAAAGTCTCGCTTCCAAGTCGCATATGCATCAGCACCCTTGGCCGCATGAGGCTAAGTCCATACTTAGCCGCATATGCACCCTTCACTCCCAGCCGCATGATACTACACTCGCGAGCCGCATAGACCACAGTCTCCCAGCCGCATGGGTTTTGCTTTCCTTGACCGCATAGTCATTGCTCCCCCGCCAGCCGCATGAGTTCCCTATCATTTTTGGCCGTATGTGTCTTGCCCTTCTCTTGGCCGCATGAGAATCCCTCTCCTGCGAGCCGCATGGGTCCTTAGTTCCTCCGACCCGCATGAATCTCTCCCCAGCCGCATGAGATCCATCCTGGCCGCATGTGCCTTAGCCGCATGGCTCTTCTATAGCCCTGTATATTGATATTTTATTAGATATTTAACGTCCATTTTATATCCTTACGCCTTTTGTCCTGAACTTGAAAATCATGAATTCATTTGATATGTTTGGAATTGATAATTGAGCATGACCTGATAGTAACCCGTAGTGGTGCACTCCTGACATAATAACCTGACATGACCTGATAGTGGCCCGTCGTGGCATACTCCTGACTAGTACACTTGATATGATAACCTGACCTAATACATCTTGAATAGCTGTTACGATGGCTACCTGACATGACATGACTTGTATAATTAATCCAGACACCGTGGGCGATTGTACTTGTACAAATAATCCAGTCCTGTCTTGCATCATGTCTAGGAGGGGACTCCTGAGTACCACGGTCAGGAGTACCTACTGAAATGGACTAAGGTTAATGACTAGTATAATTCACTAGACATGAAGAGATGTTCCCCAGTTACAGACGATCCCGTTATCCCGGCCGCAAATGTTTGGACTTGTAGCCTGCCGACGAGTATGGCACATTTCCAGCCCACTGTTATGTAGGGCACCCTCTATTGTCACTTTAATAATTAAACTCTATTGTCACTCTAATGTATTGTACTCTCCAGATTGTCACTATAATTGCCTGGATAACCTGGATAGCTGCAGGACCTGTGACTACTTGGAACATCTCATTGCATCTTGCTAGTAACTAGGATTGTGATAACCCTAGTTAGTTAATGTAGAAAGCCGTAGGGAATGATTGGCCGTGATTGATTGGATGGAGTCCAGTCCAGTATAGTATTGTCTAGAATTGATTGATTGCAAGATTGTACCAGAATGCTTGAATGATTGTCACTCCAGATTGTTACTATAATGATTGTACTCTATTGTCACTCTAGCGTATTGTACTCTTCATTGTCACTTTTATCATTATACTCTCTCCTTTTTACCTTAATGATTGCCACCTTTAGCAATAAATGATCAGAGACCAAGTTCTATTCAGGCGAAGGGTTACAATCTCGGTCCTTGTTTGGTTTAAGGATTGTAACCTGGCTTCCGGAATAGTACCTTCGTTTTCTCTTCATATATTGTCCAGTTATATTTTATTTAGCATGATTCTCCAGTTCTTTTATGTCAATGATGCTTCTCTTAATTATTTTCTCTGATTGGGACAAGTGCATTGGTAGTGCACAAACCTCAATCTGTGTTACTTATTGATGTTTTCTTACATGCTGAATGCTAATGATTTGCTGGTTTTAGTTCCTAAGTGAAGCCTCCTTTGTGGCACTTGCTCTTTCTGGGGTCTGACCCAGCTGGTTTTGTATGACCAGATACCGGAGCAGCACCAAAGGATCTCCCTGCTTTCCAGCCCGATGGTGGTCACTAGGCGTAACCAGGGCATCGAGTGGGTTTCTTTTTGTTCACCCACTGTAATATTGTGAATTATTCTTTTGAGGCGTTTAGCCGACGAGCAAGTGTTAGCTCGATTGTACTTACTTACTGTCTGCCTACGGGCTGTAACATGATTGACAAGCCCCGAGGGTTCATCATGTATGACTGAACTTTTGCTAGTCCTCACATTTTGTAACGACTAGCTTCATGATCATTCCAAATATATAATGTATGTGACGCCTTACTATTGTGTATTTGATGGTCTGATATCTTGAAACTATTATTAGTTGGTTGAGATTGAGACAATAGGCTATTTTATGACCTTAAGAGACTGATGGATTGTAGTGAAACCCTCACATATCTAGACAGTCGTGACAGTATAGCGGCGTGGATTCCATTCCGTTATACGTAGCTGGCTATGTCTGCCCCCGCTCTCCAGTATTCTGGTTCTGGGGCGTGACACTTTTTTTTAGCTTTTATTATCAGTTTTTTGGACTTGTACTGGATATTTCTTGATGTCTCTTGAATATCATTTTATTTTTATGGGATGCGTAGTTTATCTTTCATATCAGTTTATTTATTCTTTAAAGCATCTTTATCTGCTTCTATATTATAAACTGCCTGTGAAATACTTCTCTGTTATGTCTTGTATATTCTCACTGCATGAGATATTATTTTCTTGTGTTTCTTCACTGTTGTAACTTATGCATTAATTGCGGGGAAGCCTATTTCTTTGCAATTATTTTGCTAAGTGACAACGGGGGAAAAAAATGATCTAACATTTTGTTTTGAGAATAATACAGGGGTTGAATAATTTTGAACAAAAAAAAGGATCTAACATTTTGTCAATTTTGAATAATTTTTGTGGTATCTTATCTCAAAAGATGTTATATCATTCATAGTTTGTCAATTATCAAAATGGGGAAGATTGATGGCCCATTGGTCATATGGTCAAACTGATTTTAATAATTGATCAAACTCTGTCTCGATATATGGAGCTAGTCCGGATATCTCGGACTCTTGGACATGATCAATAACGGCTATCTACTCAGTTCAAGACCGAAGCATTGTTTGCCTGTTCGAGTCTGTATTTCTTTGAGCAATGTAATCTTTTATTTTATTAAGTCTAGAAAAACATTATACACTGAGTCGTACTGGCAAATAGGCTATTCCAAAATAATTTCAAAATGTTTTTAAAAATGTCCTTAGTTTTGAAAAATATTCGTATTTGCAAAAGCTACAAAAAGGTTTTCAAAATTCCCCAAAATCTATTTTGAAAAACCCTAACCAAACCCTGACAGAACTCGGCCAGAGTTCGGTTAGTGGCCGTTTTGATTTTTGAATTCCTTGAAACTTGGTCCTCCTGCAGTTGCGGATTTGACCGAGATTTGCTCATCGAGTTCTGCCCGAATTCTGCCCGAATTCTGCCAGAATTTTGTCTTTGGAACTCCTATAAATAGAGAAGGATTTCGACCATTTTAACTCACTCATTCACTTTCAATCTTCTCTCTACTTAAAGCTTTCATTCTTCCAAAGAGTTTTTCTCGAGCTTTAATTTTCAGATCCCAAGCCAGTTACAATCCTCTAGTCGATTTGCCAGTGCGGTACGGTCTAGAAGTTTCTGAGTGATTGTAATCAGAAGGCTTGATAGAAGAATACCTCTTCACAATTGAAGTTGGACGAGTTCTTCGTATCAAAGCTCGCGTTGTAGAAGTTGCAAGGACTTCGTAAGAAAACTTGCGGTTTTGTAAATAGTGGATTCAACTGGTAGTAAGAGTTCTACCGACTGGACTAGTCCTCAACAGAGGGAAACCAGTATACATCGCTGTCTTTGCATTTGCTTTCTTATCTCTGCCTTTACATTATTTAGTTGTGATTATTATTCTGTGATCTTGCTGCTAATAATTTTTAATTAGCATTATTCCGCTGCCTACTCTATTCACCCCCCTTCTAGAGTATTCTGCTTTACGATTCTGTTCCTACAAAGATGTCTTGCTGGTGATGAAGCAAAGCAGATATTACGCGAAGCTCATGATGGCGTTTGTGGAGCACATCAACCCGGTCCTAAATTACAGGATCGTATTCGACGTATGGGCTACTACTGGCCCTTTATGGTATTAGACGTAATTGACTATGCAAGGAAATGTTGAGCAAGTCAAATTTATGCAGATTTCATTCACCAACCGTCGAAATTTCTTCACCCGACTGCTGCCTCATGGCCCTTCGAAGCTTGGGGCATGGATGTAATTGGTCCTATCAATCCTCCTTCGTCTAAAGGACATCGGTTTATCTTGGCTATTACCGATTATTTCTCTAAATGGGCTGAAGCCATACCTTTAGCTGAAGTGAAAAATAGCACTGTTATTAACTTCATCAAACATCATGTGATATACAGATTTGGCGTACCTCGTCGGATTATCCATGATAATGGACCACAGTTCGTCAGTCAGAAATTTAATAGGTTCTGTGATGACAACCGAATCAGTAATGTTGCTTCTACGGCCTATAACCCTGCAACCAATGGGTTAGCTGAAGCATTCCACAAGACTATCATCAAACTCCTCAAAAAGTTTGTCTCTACTAACAAACGTAATTGGAGTGAGAAGCTTGGAGAATATCTATGGGCATATCGCACTACAGTCCATAATCCTACAGGTTCTACACCTTTTTCTCTGGTATATAGATGTGAAGCTGTCTTACTTGGAAATTCAAATTCTATCCTTAAGAATTGCCATTGCTATTGAACTTCCCACAGAAAACAATGATCGTCTCCGGCTTCAAGAATTGGAGGCGCTCGATGAGAAAAGGCTGCTAGCTCAACAACATATTGAACTTTATCAAGCCTGTATCTCAAAAGCTTTCAATCGCAAAGTTAAAGTGTAAATATTTCAGGAAGGCGAGCTAGTTCTTACAGTCAGACGTCCTATGACTATGACCCACATGAGCAAAGGCAAATTCGAGACGAAATGGGAAGATCCGTATGTGGTAAACAAAGTTTTCTCAAATGAAGCCTACCAATTAACAGATATGGATGGCAGAATTGCTATGATGCCTGTCAATGGTAAATTTCTCAAGAAATATTATGTATAAAAATAAAATGTTTTTCATTCAGAGAAATGATGTAAATAAAACTCATTTTATTTAAAAACAGAAATAGGTACATAATATCAAGGACAGGAACGAGGACCCAACCCTTCCTGGTTAAATACATAATTTGCCAGCAATTCAAACATCTCATTGTCTGAACACACTAGCAACTCACAGGAAGCTGTCCTCATGGCTTCTTTTTTAGCAGTCTTCCCAGGCTCCACCAACTTAGCAATCTGGTCCTGCTCTGGTACAGGAATAGTTGAGCCTTCACCCACTTCTTTCTGAGGAGGCACTGGAGGCTCAGCATGAGGCATCTCAGTCGTATGTTCAATCTTCGGAGTGAGCAAATCTTCGAAAGACATTTTATACTGAGAGAAAAGAAGTTGACAATATCTACAGAAGTTCTATTCTATTTATAGATAGAATGACTAGATAATCGACTTCGAGAACCGATGCGACTTTTTCTCCTCGAAAGAAGTCCAACTGTTCATTCATTCACTTTTTCTTCCTAAAAGAGTCCGATTGTTCATTCATTCTCATCCTCGAGAACCAAGGTGACTGTTCATTCATTCAATTTCTCCTCCTCAAGAACCAAGGTGATTGTTCATTCATTCACTTTCTCTCCCCTAAGAAGTCTGACCGTCCATCCATTCATCAGTCTTAGCATTTATTGTCTTTTATTTACTTTCTCGTAAATAAAGCCATAGATGATAAATTCTCACATCTAAAATAGAAAAAAGAATTCACGTCCTCCGCACCTCTGAATTCCAATTATCTACGTCAGCAACTTATCACGTCCCTATCACATCTGACAAGGTTGTCTATTGAAATAACAATATTTTAAACATTATATTCTGTCACGTCCACATTACCTCTGAGCAGATATAATAAATATCGTTATTTTCTAATCAAGAAATATATCACGTCCAGTACCTCTGAATATTTTCTATTCTATTACTTATATCTATAATAAGGTATGCAACAAGTAATGGAAACACACAATTTTTTTTATTTCATTTCTTTTTGATTAAAATGTTCAAAAAGATATATCATAAAGAAAAAGATAACAATTTTTGATCATTTTATTCTGAAGAGTAAGTGATGAGTTCCTTAATCCGCTTCTTCAAAGCTTTGGCTCTTTCAGTACAAGAATCCAGCACCCGTTGTCTGGCTTCAACCCTTCCTGACTCTGGGTCAAATGGATGCAGAGCGGCTGTTTGACGGGCTAGTTCTTCGTTTTGTAGCCGATCAAAGTCATCCTTTTGATGCTTTAAAACGTCTAATTGGTTGATAGCAGCTTGATGTAGCTGAGTTTCTTTTTCTATACCCTACTTGATGACTTTGAGCTCTCCATGAAGCCGAGCGATTTCAGCCTCCAGATCAGAAGCTTTCTTTTCCTCATCCACAGCTATAGCCTTATAACACTCAGCAGTAGAAGCTACTTCAGAAATCTGGATATCCAGCTCAGAAGATTGTCTTGTGAAAGCCAGTAAGAAAGCTTCAAATTTGGCTTTATTAGTCTCAGCCTCTCGAGCTATAGCTTCGTATTCTGCATTCACTAGCAGCTCAACGTCTCCTCTGTTAAGGTCTTTATAAGCCTTAATTGACTCCTCCAGCTCGTCCAAAATATGTTCTAGGAAAATGGCCTGAGCTTCATCTCCTTGGCTGCGGATGCCTCCAATTAAAAATGAGGAGGGATTTCTGACTGTACTGAATGGAAAATCCTATCTCTCCATTACCCGATGAATTAAGGGCTCTAAAAATGTGAAAAAGACTCTGGTGAAGGAAGCCACCACAAAATTGTTAGCCACTACAGCACTTGGGGTGGCTACCACTTCTGTCGGAGTCTTTACAACTTTAACATGTGGAGGCTCTTCCTCTTGTGCGCTGATATGGGAAGAACTCCCCTCTTCTGCTGGAGTTCCTTTGTCCAAGGGAGCCATTGTTGAGCTGGTGGTTCCTGTAGGTCCTTCTGCAATTTACATATGCCATTTTTAGAGCGATGTACGATGTTGAAGGAGTTAAAATAAATAAATCATTTTTTTACCTGAGCCGGCCATTGCATGTGGAGTCTCAAGAGGTCTGGATACTTCCATCTGGAGCCTCGACATAGTGTCCGCAGACATCGTAGCTTGACTACTTCCAACTCCTGATTCGGTTTGAGGTGGCAGAGTAATTGGAGTTTGATCTACTAAATTTTTAATATTTTCTACTCCGGAAGCCTCAAGTTGAGTTACACCTACTTTTTCGGGAATTATGGGTTCATCGATTCTGGGATTAGCATGCCCTTCATCGATAACCATGTTTTTCTCAACCAATGCACCAGAACAGATAAAATGTTTATTCTTTCTAATAACAATATTGTCATTAAAATAAACTGAATATCCATCCTTAACTAACATAGAAACAGAAACTAAATTCCTTCTAAGTGAAGGTGCATAAAGACAATCTCTCAATGTCAAAGACTTATTTCTACCAAAAGATAAAGTAACATCTCCTAATGCAACGACTGATACTTTTGTAGCATCACCCATGAACAAGCATATCTCTCCATCACTGAGCCGTCTGGTTTCCTGGAACCCCTGCAATGTATTGCAGACATGATTAGTGGCTCCTGTATCTACACACCAGGTGCCGGTAGATAACACCGCTAAACATGTTTCAACTACTGGTAAATGAGATATACCTTCTTTGTTCCCTTGTTTGAGAAGTGGACAATCAGTCTTCCAATGTCCTGACCCTTTGCACTTGAAACATTTGCCTTTCGGCTTTTTCACCGCGCCTTGAGGTCCATGCCCTTCTTTGCTGAGTTTGCATGTTTCTGAATGTTATTCTTCTTCTTACCGCCTTTTGGCTTAGAAGTAGAAGCCTTTTTAGAAACAAAAACATGACCACTCTGCCTAAAGAGAGATTCAGCATCCTGTAGCTCTTTTGCAAGTTCTGCCAAACTATACAACCTTTTGTTCATGTTGTAATTAAGGCAGAAATTGTCAAAACTTTTAGGCAGAGTCCCGAGAATGATATCGACCTGGGTTTCCCCATCGATTTCAGCTCCAAGGATCTCCATCTCATTCAGATGACCCATCATCTTGAGAACATGATCCCTTACTGGTGTACCCTCAGCCATTTTTGTATTCATCAAACATTTCATAGCAAACTGCCTAGCTGCTCTACTCTGATGTCCGAAGAGTTCCTTGAGGTTATACATCATGTCATAAGCTGTGGCCATGGCCTGATGCTGATGTTGCAGTACATTTGACATAGATGCCAGAATGTAACACCGTGCCATCTCATCTGCCTTTTTCCACTTCTTATAAGCCTCTTTGACCTCTTCATCAGAGTTAGCATCAGGCTTAGGTGGACATTCCTCAACAAGTACATATTTGTACTCCTCAGCAGTCAGAACAATGTCCAAATTACGTTTCCAGTCAATATAATTAGGTCCAGTAAGTTTGTTTTCTTTAAGAATCACCATAAGTGGACTGAAAGAACCCATTTTTGAAATTCTGAGAATTACATAAATAAAATTTTGTAGGGCAAAAAAAAACTTTTTGAATTAACTAAATATTGATTCCCTCAAAACAATAATAATAAATTCACCAACACCTTGAACACCATGAATTTAGCATGCCACGATAGTGTGGACGTATACAAATTCAACTTTGTTCAAGTAGATTTTTCTTATTAATTTTACTATCATGTCAATATAACTTTATGACAAATAAAATTAATATGCTAGTCTTGCTCTGGTCATACAAATAATAGCAGTGACTCCGATGGGGAGGATACCATTATTTGTATCTAAGTGTATACCATTACTTAATACTAAGTCCATTACCTTGTAATGAGTTCCTTCAGATGGAGAAGTGAACACATACTAGATAACTTTCTACAATTATCCCTAAGGAAGTTTGTACTGGTGATCCATAATTATACTCATCCGATATGGAGGAAAGCACTAAAGCCAACACGCAAGTATAATTACATCACCTACAAACCAGTAATGGAGACCATAGGATTTAAACTAAATAAAAATCCTCTCCCACTTAGTTATTTAACAATGAGAGTTTTTCTACTAGTTGATATTATGTCCATGTTGTCCATTATTAATGTAGGCTTGATTTTTCAAAAAAAACAACCACACAATAATAAACATGCATAATCAGAAGAAGCAAAATGACAAAAATAAGAGAAAATATCCAACTATTATGGTCATCTTTGGTGCTCCGTCCTCAACTATCCGAATCAAAAATCTGGCGCTGCGCAGATCTATTCGGGGTTCGACCTGCCCGGTCAGGTCGCGGGGTTCTGGGCAGCGCCCCGTTTTCTTTTTTATAAAGGTTTTGGCTGTCGATTCCTTCATCGAAAATCATCTGTCTGCCTCTGGACTGCTTAAAAGCAACATCTCGTCCGGCGTCAGTAAAAGCCACCACCGCCATCACGATTAATCAAAAGTAATTAAAATTACATCAATCCTACGCCTCCCGATGGAGTTCACACATAATCTAGATTGAAAAATTAAAATAATAAGCACGATCAACCCTCATGATTTTAATTACATCCACAGCAACAACAACATCCACGATATGTCCGTGGTTTAAACAACACAATCAAAAACATATATTGGACCATAATAGTTGGATCTAAGATGCCTGCAAAATCGAGTTAGAACAGATCTACATCTACCGACTATTACACAGCGCAGGTTTTATTGGACAACATGGACGTATCAATCAATACGTAGATCCAAAGTTGCTCTGATACCAATTGATGGAACTGGGGATTCCCAGGACCCTTCTTTGGTGTGCGTATTGATCGATAGAAAGTTAAAAAGATCTAATACGTGTTCTAACCCTTCATAGGCGGAAATTAGGGTTCACGAATTATACCTGCGGCAGAAAGGAGACAAGTAATTCCTGGCAATCTCGAGCGGACGACCCCAAGATCTTCTGCACGTATTCCTTCCTCGAGTTGGACGTCGTGTGGGCGACGATCTCCCAACCTTTTCTTCTCCTTGGCAGCCCTCTCTTTCTCTCCTTACGTGAATCACGAATTTAGAGAAAGTTTCTGATTTCTGATCAGTAATCTGGCGGCCAGAGAATAGAGGTTATATATAGGCTATGGCAGGGACCATGAGGAGAAATTAGGGTTAGGCCTCCTAACCGATCTGGATATCCCGTGTTCAGCCCGAACACACAATCCAGGCCCATTAACAATAGCTCGGTCCACTAATGAGCTATTGTTGCACTACCTCCCTAATCCCTAATTATGTTTGTGGGCTCCTTTTATTATATGCTCGTTTGGCTCCCCATGTTAAGATATCGTATGTCCGTCGATCAAATTAAGTTACTGACAATTATATTGATTCGACATCTTTTATCCTTAAGTAGTACCGCTCAACTTTATTTGTCATGTCGGATATAATCCACCTGCAGGGTTTACATGACAATCCTTATGAGCTCCTTAAGAGGACATCATCAACCCGATGTATCGGGACATGGATTCCATTTATAATCAACAACCCATCATACATACAATGTTATTACCCAATTCATAGAGGTTGTTGATCCATAATGAATCTCACTCTTTTATGAGTCAAAGTAATGCACACTGCATATACATGTCCGTTATTATATCCGAATTAAGAGCACAAGCATCCATAATAACAGAGGTATTTGTTCTCTTATGTAGTCAGTACAAAGAGAACAACCTCTAGTGGTCCTGTTCAATACACACAAAGTGTACTAGTGTAAACCTATAGTCAAGATAGACTAATACCAGATTATACTACAACCTTTCCAATAGATTGTCCAAGTCCATCTAGGTTGTGAACTATTTATATACTCCATAGGAAACTGATAATATGATCTTCTGTGTGACACCACACACCATATTATCTACAATATAGAATATCAGACATTTGCATTAACACTTGCAACAAACACAATATGCTAACATTTGCCCATATGATTCTTATTAAAAATTTAAGAAAATAAGGTTACTACAAAAGTGATGCTTTTAGTATATAACCCTAACATGACCATACAATACGTACCATAGCATACAAATCATATCATTCCAACCAATCTCACGTTCTATAAACATAGTATCGCTCCATAAACATATTCGCGTTCCATAAACATAATCCACCATCCCTATCTCAAGCTCCGTCGGCGTTATGCCCCAACACATCCATATTGATGCATGATGCCCAACGGCTTAGTCATATCGTACTCATATTCAACGCGTACCATTCGTAAGTCAATTCTCATAGCCTAATTTCGTAGTTACGTAGTTATTCCTTAGCTTCCATGCACGAGGGCACGCTCAGCGCCATAATCAATGTTCTACACCTAGTATTCAATGTTCTCGGAATCGTGCACGTGATGCACATCTCAATATTGTCTTTCAATGTTCTACCATCATGCCCTACCGCGACCCGTACATTTGATGCACATCGCTTCAGTTGTTCAATATTCTATCTTAATATTCAACACATACTTAAACCCGTAGCCATTCGAGCCACGCTCGTTAACTCAATAGCAACTTACGCATACGAAGATATGATTTATTAGGCGTGAGTGAATAGGGAGAGAGAGTCAAGAACCCGCCCACCTTAAGCCGATACGCCTTGCCGTTTCGCCGATTGAAGCGGCTCGCTTTCATAACTTGGTCGCATAGATAACTCTCGGACTTAGCCACTCCTTTGAACTACTCGGTTGATTTGGCCGATCGTGCCCAAGCCAAAATCCGTTGCAAGGCCACGATTTGGTTTCGCGGACACTTCACTGCATAAGGCAAAATGCCGACCTCTTATCGTCCAGCATAAAAGCATAGCCTGCACACCAGGTCAACTAAATCAGCACTTGCTCAAATGGGACTTATCCTTTGTACTGATTCGATTCATATATTTTAACCGACTCAAAGCTTACCTTTGGCCAACATAACTCTTGCATCGATTCGCATCGATACTTCATCGGGTTAACGCAACTTTTCGAGTCAACGACTCATCGTAATGCTCCGTGCGAAGCGGGGCATTATACGTACCACCAAAGTATCTGATCTTGGGGCCTCTACAGTTGTGGCAGAAGGCTGGATAGCTGCTGAAATAGCCACTGTAAATAAAGTAATCAATTAAATATACATCTTTAAGAGAAAAACTTATATCGATGTATATCAAAATCCTGATATTACCTTCCAGAGGTGGTAAATCTTGTTCCAGATGGCTGGTAGATCCCGTCGGTGGGGGAGGGACAAAAGATGTATCAGTTCTTCGAAGAACTTCTCGGTGCACTAACAATTTTCTCCTGACTTCTCTGTGTGGTGATGCAACCGGTTCTTCAGCAGCTCCAGTGCGATCATCATCCAGATTGATCGAGGCAGTAGATGTTCCCTCTTGAGTAACCCCTCCTTGTTTTTGAATAGAAGAAGGGGTGACTTCCTTCTCTCCTGGAGATGTACTAAGGAGTATCTGTTTAGACTGAGAACGAGCTATTCTCGTAGTCGTTGGCTCATTTATGACCAATAAAGTTCTTTGTTTCTGAGCTCTAGGCGAAGCAGGCCTATCATCAAGATGAATGAGGGTCGTTGTCTCCTTAGTTTTTCTTTTTCTTAACCCTTTGGCAGGGGATTTCTCTTTCCGTACCTTTAAAGATACATCCAAAGGGTCATGTACCTCATCTGGATAGTTTTTGAAAATAGAAGCTTCCAGCGGTGGATGTGCGGGATCTCTATCCTCTACATCTCGAAAGGATTGTGTAGTGTGTTCTTCTAATTTAGATCTCTTCTCACTCGCAAAGCTATGAGCGAGATGGAAGCTTTCAGTAAAAGTATTTGCCGAAGTATAAAAATTAGCGTATGTATATAACATACGCGGGCCTGGTTGAAGATTAAAGGGCATGAAAAATATAGCTTTCGTGCCCCTGGCGTTGTAATATCTCCAAGCCCTAGCCCCATCATTCAGAAAGTCTTTGGCCTGCAAACAAGTAGTGGCATTACCCACATGTAGTTTATCATAGCCAAACTGTCATGCAAATCTACTTGGCAAATATGGCTCTAAATAGCAGTCTTCCTCAAATCGATAGACTAAGTGAGATGGGCGGATCATCTGTAGCCATGAAAAGATAGGTGGACTTAGGTGAAGTGATTCTGCATCCAGATCCATCAACTGTGGAGGGATAGTCTCATATCCGTGAGGAGGCAGGACACACTAAAATCTCTATCCAGATCCACAATTCAATACAAACTTGTATTCTGAAAGAGCAGTGTAATTCCAATGAGTGCTGGAGTAACGTCGGATGAAATCTCCACTGACACTTCCCATATCGGGATTCATCAAACATGGATGGTGAAGCAATAACCATCCAAATAAATATGTGTAAGGCATCTCAGTGTGAGGAAAATCTTGCCTCGTCGTCTTATCATGAAGCACGGTGTGCACAAAAGAACGTAGTCCTGCATTCAAGCGGCAGGTCATTGCTGATAGGAGATCCATCTTATACCCAAAGAAGAGACGTACTGCAGCAAATAGAACGCATCGGTGGAATCTATCAACAGTACTGGCTCCTGGAACTATGAAGCATCGTAGCCATAAAGATAGAAAACCTGCTAGCTGGGCCTCTTTAGACATGGATCTGTAACCCCGTCTGAGATATCTTTGGAGGGTGTCACCAGCCTTAAACGGATGCCAGTCCTCATCCAGTCTGATATCTCCATGCTTGTGTTTTTCCATCAAATATTGCACGTCACTTTGACTGAGAGGCTCAAAGAAACGAGGAGCACATGCTTGGCTCTCAAGTGGCTTATCCTCTCACGCATGGCCCAGGAAGAGGTATGGAATCCATTTGGTGATATAACAAGTACCTGCAGTGGCACTTTTGTAGTAGAGAGAGCAGATCTTGTAATGACATAATAGTTCTTGGAAGACGGAGATCATCTGAGGATTTTCTTCTGTCATAGCATCCAATTCTTTATTTGTGGGCACGTACTCTTCATATGGATTATCACCCATTAGAAGATGAGAGAGATATCTCATCTCATGAAGCGCAAATCCCATTTCTCCATGGGGGGTCATGAAAGTTACAGTATTATCGTTATATCTCTCTACTAAGGCCAGAAACATATGAGCATTCTGGCGAATGCCGTAGACTGTGGTCCAGATGGCATCATAAAGTTCTAGTTCTAGGAGTATGTCCTTTAACTGATCCAAAATCCAGATGGTTAAGCTACTTAAGCGTCTAATATCTGGGTTAACCAGACCTGTCATACGCATGCTGCGATCTGGATATCTTCCTTCAGCCTTTGCGAATGCATTTGCAAAGATGGTACTCTGATTGGAAGGAGTAGAGATGAATCCTCGGGAGGAATACAGCCTGGTCTCAAACCTCTCAAGTGAGTGATGTATTTCTCAGAAGTACTGTAAAAGATGTCCTTGTGCTGCGGACCCATTCTATAGCAAATTGTTTTTCGACTCTGGCCTGTTGGATTGGAGTCAGGTCCGATGACATTCTTCGGAGGTAGCTCGCAAATTCATATTGAGATAAAGCCATAGACCTTGATATTTCTGTGAGGTATATGATTTTGTCTCCACATTGGTATATTCTATCCTCTTTCTTTGTCTTGGGTTAGGAAGCCTTCTTGATGGCATCCCCAAATAAGAAAGCAAGCTTTTTGTGGACCACACCATCAACACTTTCTAGGGGTTTCCCGTTCATTAAACTCAGCAGAGTATGGCTTTTTTGGGACACAAGAATGGTCTTTCGCGCTTCAGGGCCGTCATACTGAGGAAATGAAACATGGGATAAATTCTCTTTATACTTTAGGACATTAAATGCTGAAGCGAATCTCTCAGCATGAGAATCTTCTCTGAGATCAACTGCAAAGAAATACATGAACAAAAGTTAGAAAAAACAAGAGTGTACAACAATCATAAATACAAAGAGTTATCCTTATGATGAGCAACAATTAGGTTATGCAACATCCTGGGTTGCGCGACAATTAAGTTGCGCAACATCCCGGGTTGTTCGATATTCTGGGTTGCACGACATACTGGATTGCGCAACAATTAAGTTGCGCAATATCCCAGGTTGCACGATATACTGGATAGCACAACAACTTGGTTGCACAATATCCTTGATTTTGCAACAACTAAGTTGCACAACAGCATGCGCAACACAGTTCGTAAGACAATTAAGGGGTGGCGCAGAGTCTGTGATGCGCTAAACACTCTGAGAAGTGGGGTGCAAGTCAATTAGGAACCATGTCGGCCACCATGGTCAAAGTTGTCCATTCTCGGTCACCTTCCAAACCAGGGTTAGCCATCTCTCGTCGTGAAGAAGGTGGCGCATACTGCGGCACATGGGTCGGCAGAGCACGGATTGAGGGTTTAGAACACTCTTTCCTTTGTCGGCAGCGGTCTTTTTGGGTGCCATTACGTCGAGGAGATGGTCGGAAGGAAGATCGAAAGAGCTCAAAGAATTCTCTCAGAAGATTAAAGCAAAAGTAAAGAGTTAAAGTCGGTTAACAAGGGGTTATTTATAGCCTAAAATAGAATCCTAACAGTCACCCTAGTTGCGCATAAAAAATCGTAACAGCTCACAACAAACTGCCCGAGATAGGCGCAACTTGACTCAGTAATTGCCACGATTCAAAGTATTTCGAAGTTTTGTGACATTTCAAAATTCAAAAACTTTGAAGGGGGTCTTGTAGAGCCTAAAAATTAATTTGTGCCATGTTTGTACTACTCAGCAATCAAGTTACGCCCAAAAAATCAAGTTGTGCCACTGTTATAAAGCCCAGAGATCAAGTTGTGCCACATATCAGATTGTGCCCAATCATATTGCGCCTAAGCCTATGTGGCACCTGACAATAATTGTCATCATTATCTGATAGTACTGACAACTGACAGCACGTTAGACGAAGAAAATCTCTTCGAATCTTGTAAAGCGTGGCGCTCGAGATGATTTGCTGTCATTTGATGACAGTTGTTCCGTGCACTCTGCAAGTTGCGCCTAGGCGCAATCTGATCAAACTCTCCTCACAAACTGACACGTAACCCAAATGATGCCATGTGTCTATGCACTGAGTTGCGCCTAGGCGCAACCTAATCAAGTGCAGTTTGACTCGTTGACTGAAGCTCGCGCAACCTGCCAAAGTTAAAGCAACTAACGTTCTAAAGCAGGATGACATGGCACACATGCCTCTAATCTCTCAAAACGTGTCCACTACTCTGTACACGACCATGCACATCTCAATCATATGATGCCACGCGTCTAAATACAGTTAGTACACGTTTGAGTAACTGAATGAAAGTTGGCGCAACCCGAAGTGGCGCAGTTCGACCTCGCACACATCAGAATAACTGCTAAAATAGTTATTTCCATAACTCTATAAATAGAGTTTCTAATCATTATTAGAGGATCAAAGATCAAGAGTTCTTGCAAAAGTGCTGCTGCATTCTCCAAAGGCTTTAATCTTCAAGTTCACATAGTCCAAGGGATAAAGCGATCGTCTTCTGATTGGATTCCTAAAGTTGTACTTTCCCAGAATTTATTGTATTTTGTACGATTTTTTTTAAGTTTGGAATAAACTTTTTGTTTTTACAAACACCCCTAACTGCTGTACATTCCCAGGCTATATGGTCGTATGTTTCAGGGACTTGGCCCCAATTTGTATGAAGCTCTAGTAGGGACCATACTACCTTACTCATACTGGTGTGGATCTGATGCACTATTCCCATGTCCCTGACTGAATAATTGACATGAGTTAATGAATCAACCACAGTCCATACTTTATTTGTAATAAGTGTTCTATACATGTATGTTCCTATCCTCTGTGTCAATAGAGACGTTCTTTTCTAGGCTTAAATCTTCCAATTGGCTACTAATTAGCTCGTACTTAACTGTTACTTGGGCCAATGTTAACCGATAATGCCTATTGCCTTCTTAAGGACTTCCCATTTTGATTTCCTGTCAGTATTAACCCGATAATGAAGGAAGGTTCACCCACAGAAATCTAATGGATACTTAGGGAAAGGTTCATATAGGTATCATGTTAGTATCCTGACACATCTGATTGCTTAGTTGTCCCTTCTTCTTTTTCATTCACATCTGGTACCTGGCTTTAGTACAGTAATACGAAGCAGCTGATAATGTGTAATCTAGTTTCAAAATATGATTAATCACTATAAAGGATATGATTTCACTTGATATCTAACACAATGGTCGAAATAACAAGTATCACCCTGAATATCCGGATGCGAGTATCAGAAACACTCTCGTATTGGTATACAGACTGCTTTAAGAATCGAGCATGATATCCAGATTTGAATGGGATGCTCATAATTGGGTATGATACCAAAAATCGAAAGTGATACCAGGTATCATCTGACAACCAGATGGCCTCGACTTCCTTTAGTTGTCGAAGTTTGGGACGGTGCATTAATTCAAACGCCTGGATCATTATTTACGAACGGTAAAGTAGGAGTAGATTGGTGTACCTTTTTGATTTTGAACTCGATGTTTCTTGACTCCCCTCTGGTTGCTCCTTGTGGCAGGGAAGAAGTAAAGAATTAGGGTTCCAAGAGGGGTAGATGGCTGCTACTCACAAAATTATGTAGGAGAGTTTTTAGAGTTGTTTAAGGGAGAATTTGGTAGAGTGTAAAATTGTTTGAAACAGATTTGAACTGATCTTGATCAATCGAAGGATCTGGGAGGGATTCCTTCCATAATTTTTTGGTTTAACAACAGAGATAGTTCCAAAAAAAGGATCGGCCAATGTGGGTTTGAATTTAAAATTTTCCACTCAGCCCCCTTGACAAATTGGGTTTTACAAAACCCACATTTCATGAATTATTTTAAACTGAAATAGCACTGAGAATAGATAATAGCAAAAAATTTAAAAGGGGATTTTGGTCCAAGGACTCACAAATCTACCCTCCTTAAAATAATTTCGTACTCGAAATTCAATAAAACTATGATATACTATAACAAGTAGTCTAACATATTGCTATAAAATTATTGCGAATACTCGTAAGTCAAAATTGAATATAGTACCAATTAATAATGCTACTACTATAATCTACTAAAAATTTCTGCCATCTGCTCCTTGTGGTATCGTCGCATCCTCCGTGATCATGGAAAAAGCTTGCCCTCCTTCTGCGGTTGGTTGTGGTGGGGCACCCGCATTTCTCTTCGGACAATTCCACATGTCCAACACAACCCTAATCTGCCGCGACAATTTTCTTGTGTGTGGCCTTTCTTCGTGCAATATTGGCAGGTGGGAACATCTTGGACTTGATATGGGGCTGCTCGTGGCTGCTGAGGGTACTACTCTGCTGCGGTCTTCACTGGGGTATTGGATCGCTTCGCCGATCCCGATTGGTTGTTGCCTCCTCCGTATGCGTCTCTGTCCCTCTTTTGCTTGGGCTTTAACTCTTTCTCTACCGCCTGCACGACCTTCAAGATTCTCTCGTAGGTTGTGGCCTGGCTGGTGGCGATGGCTATGCGAATTTCATGTGATAGCCCTTTTCTGAACTTTATGGCTTTGACTGCAGGGGTCAAGGCATATGCGAAGCGACTGAGGTGGAAGAACTCTGTGGTGTACTCGTCAATAGAGTGGTTGCCCTGCTCCAGGCTCTCAAACTCGTTCTCTAACTCCTCTCTAGCCGCGTCGGGGTAGAACTTCGTCTTGAACAGCTCATTGAATTCTTCCCAAGTCATATCTGGCGCGGTGAATCGAGGCTCGTCTCTATGCCATGTGCGGGCGATGTCATAAAGCTGCATGCTAGCTGACTCGATCTTCAGGTCTTCAGGAACTCGAGTCATCCGAAGAATTCGATCCACGTTCTCTACCCAATCATCCGCGTAGAGAATCCCTTTCGTTCCCTTGAATTCCCTGGGCCTAAGGTCCAAATTTTTTTGGAAGTTCCAGGGCGGTCGTGGAGCATCTCTAGTCTGGAGAGCCTCTCTCAAGGTGTCACAAAAAGTGTTGGCCTGCTCTGTCTGGAAAGTGGTGAGCTGTTGGAATATCCCAAGAAGCGTAGCGTTGTCCAGTGTAGGTGACGGAGGCAAAATATGTGCTGGATATACGGCAGGTACTGGATACGTCGCTGGTGCTTAATGCATAGTAGGTGCTGGATGGAGAACATGTGCTGGATGCTGAACTTGTGCTGGTGGTAGGATAGATGCTGAAGGCAGAACGGGTGTTGGTGGTGGAGTCTGCGGAGGAAACTGCGGGGGTGGTGGAATGTCGTCGCTGCGAAATCTCGAGAATTGCGGCTGTGACGGATTGCCCATATAAGTAAGTTGGCCTCCCTGCGTCGGTGGGGTCATGTACGTGAAGAATCCTTCTGTAGTTGGTGGGGTGCTCAGGGGAGCGTTGTTCCTGTCTGAGAATCCATTTAACTGTAACAAAAGAAAATACTTTAGTCGTTGAAGAATTTCAAGCAGGATGCAAGTCAAGGCCTTAATAAAAAATCAAGGATAGAGATCAATAATGAGTCAAGACATGTGGATGAGATCCTAAGAGTCTAATCCTATTCGCAGGCTCACGTCGGTACAGTGACGTAACCGAAGTGATTAACGTAGACCTGCGTGGGCCACCAAACAACATCATATCATCGTTGGTATTAACATGTTAAGCAATCAAGTTGAAGTTAACATGTAAATAACCGTATCATATTTAAGTGATTTCTTACCGATGGCCGACTCCCTCGCACCTACATAAAAATACAGGATAATATGATATACTTACTCTGTCTGCACAAAACATTCGTTAGCATGCATCCTGACTACATGGTCGTTGGTGAAACTGCACCATAAAGGACTTTCCAACGGATATTACGATGCACCATTCCAGGACAGGTTGCAAGCCTAACCGAATGTCCCGTAATACCTCGTACCACCATAGCACGACCAATGTTTCCTCTCGAGTCGAATCGGTCCCAGCGCCCCAGGTACCGTTCGAGGAAACTTACTCAGACTTGTACAAGTACGTCCATGACCATGCGAATGCATGTCGACTCGATAAACACAAGTGTGTAGGAACGAAATCGTAAAGCAGAATACTCTTGCTACCAAGATCACAGAATAATAATCACAACTAAATAATGTAAAGGCAGAGATAAGAAAGCAAATGCAAAGACAGCGATGTATACTGGTTTCCCTCTGTTGAGGACTAGTCCAGTCGGTAGAACTCTTGCTACCAGTTGAATCCACTATTTGCAAAACCGCATGTTTTCTTACGAAGTCCTTGCAACATCTACAACGCGAGCTTTGATACGAAGAACTCGTCTAACTTCAATTGTGAAGAGGTATTCTTCTATCAAGCCTTCTGATTACAATCACTCAGAAACTTCTAGACCGTACCGTACTGGCAAATCGACTAGAGGATTGTAACTGGCTTGGGATCTGAAAATTAAAGCTTGAGAAAAACTCCTTGGAAGACTGTAGGCTTTAAATAGAGAGAAGATTGAAAGTGAATGAGTGAGTTAAAATGATCGAAATCCTTCTCTATTTATAGGAGTTCCAAAGACAGAATTCTGGCAGAATTCGGGCAGAACTCGATGAGCAAATCTCGATCAAATCCGTAACTGCAGGAGGACCAAGTTCCAAGGAATTCAAAAATCAAAACGGCCACTAACCGAACTCTGGCCGAGTTCTGTCAGGGTTTGGTTAGAGTTTTTCAAAATAGATTTTGGGGAATTTTGAAAACCTTTTCGGAGCTTTTGTAAATACGAATGTTTTTCAAAACTAAGGACATTTTAAAAACATTTTGAAATCATTTTGGAATAGCCTATTTGCCAGTACGACTCGGTGTACAATGTATTTTTAGACTCAATAAAATAAAAGATTACATTGCTCAAAGAAATACAGACTCGAACAGGCAAACAATGCTTCGGTCTTGAACTGAGTAGATAGCCGTTCTTGATCATGTCCAAGAGTCCGAGATATCCTGACTAGCTCCATATATCGAGACAGAGTTTGATCAATTATAAAAATCAGTTTGACCATATGACCAATGGGCCAACAATCTCCCCCATTTTGATAATTGACAAACTATGAATGATATAACATCTTTTGAGATAAGATACCACAAAAATTGTTTATCCTGTATTATTCTCAAAACAAAATGTTAGATCCTATTTCTCCCCCGTTGTCACTTAGCAAAATAATTGCGAAAAATAGGCTCCCCCGCAATTAATGCATAAGCTACAACAGTGAAGAAACACAAGAAAATAATATCTCATGTAGTGAGAATATACAAGACATAACAGAGAAGTATTTTCAGATAAAGATGCTATAAAGAATAAATAAACTGATATGAAAGATAAACTACGTATCCCATAAAAATAAAATGATGTTCAAGAGGCATCAAGAAATATCCAGTACAAGTCCTAAAAAAAACTGATAATAAAAGCTAAAAAGAAAGAAACTTGGAATGTCGGAGCATTTCCAAGTGTACAGTAGACAATAACTAAGTCTCAAAATCAGCTAATATATCATCATCACATCTCCCCATCATCCTCATCATCATCAGCAGCATGAACGGCATGTCCAGAAGGACCAGCTTCAGAAGTACTAGCGCCAGAAGTGCGAGGAGTGGCGCCAGAGCTGCGATACCAATCATATGCGTTACCAGGCTGAAAGTAGGCATGAACAGCCTCATCCTCACAGCGGTAACCAGAAAAGGCTGGATCTCTAGGAATGAACCGGCAAAATGTCCAGTCTGAGCAAATCGGAGATCAGCTAGAGAATTTGCTATCGCCTGATAACGAGTGACATCGCGGAACTCACGTTCGCGGGCCATATCCGTCATCGAGACGTACAAATCAGAAAGATGCTGGTGTATGCCATCAAAGGTCATGGCATACTGCTGAGTAGGTGGAGGAGGTGGAGCAGTAGGAGGAGCAGCAGCAGTCATACTACGACGAGATAGCTTAAGAAACTTGGGCTCAGGGTCTTGAGTACAAGTTGACAGATCAATATCAAAACGCTGGAAGATGCGTGGGAGAATCATCGCATAAGAGAGATTTCTATCTCTTGCACGACAACGTCCCATCATCTGGATAATAGTCTTAGGGGCTGAAAAAGGAATCCCCTTAAGAATATGATACATAGCAGACAGCTCAAGTGATTGTAGGCCTCAAAAAAAATGAAAGTCACGCTGAGTTGATTAGGACAGAGTCAAAAGTCACGCTCAGTTGATCCAGACAATATAAACAAATCACGCTGGGAGACAGCTCATCATTTGTCAAAGAGTAATTATGACTGACAACACGACAGTCGAAGAATATCTCTTCGTATGCCACGTATACACAGAATTCGAGAGATCATCGCCGTCTATTGCGTGATTTTCGAAATCTTCTTCAGCAAGACTCAGCCTTCGTCGAGTTGGCGTACCAAAAGGGGTTTCTTGTCATTTAATGCGACTGACAAAGCAATCACTGTCAGAGATTTTGTGTCAGTCGAGACACGCCGAATCAAGACAGCTGGCAATTCTATCTCAAGTCTGCGTGTATTTGTGATCTTCATCTCAAGTTTACGTGGATTCTGAAGTTTTCTTCCTCAAATTTGCGTGGATTTTGAAGCTCTTTGCCTCGAGTCTGCGTGGATCCTGAAGCTTCCTGCCCCAAGTTGCGTGGATTTTGAAGCTTTCTACACCGAGTTCGCGTGGATTTCGTCTTCAACAAGTCTGCATGGATGTCATCAAATTGGAGTACGTGGCAGCCATGCCACTGATCTCTCGCCTGCGTGTCCTGTAACTTACACACGACTGATACATGATCGCCATGTGTCCAACAGTTACAAGCCACGTCCAGTAACTGCTCACAGCCTTGCGTATGTTAAATCCTGCATGATTTTCAACTAAGCACAGGCTGTGAAGACAGTTATCTTTTCAGTTATTATTTTTGACTCTATAAATAGAGTTCTTTTTCTCATTCATTGTACAGATACACTGATATCTACTATCAAAATTTTGAGAGCTTTTCTTCTTCGCATAGTCCAAGGGATAAAGCGATCGTCTTCTAGATCGGATTCCTACAGTTGTAATTTTCCCAGAAACACAACAAATAAAGAGAATTTCTTTATGGAAAACAAATTGGCGACTCTGCTGGGGAAAACCATCTCCTCTTCTGAGATGGCAACAACTCAATGCGATACTTCGTCAGTTGGCTCGACGAAGAAGGTGATGACGATCAAATTCGATCAACTCGCCTATGAAGAAATGCAGCGGGCTAAGGGTGGCAATCCCACTCCAGCCTCCATCATCACTGCCAAGTTGAAGGGATACTCTGTCTATGTCCCTAAGAATCAGTTGGCAGTCAATGGTGAAGTCTCTGCCACAGTGTCTACTCCTAACACTGGCAAGAACTCCACTGCAAGCACGCACACTCTTGTGCGCTCGAAGATGACAATAACCAAAAGTCACGCTGACAGTACTGGTTCCTTAGCCAAATCTGTTCCAGCTTGCAAATTCAACTCTAAAAGTCACGCTGACAGTACTGGCTCCTTAGCCAAATCTGTTCCAGCATGCAAATTCAACTCTAAAAGTCACGCTGACAGTACTGGCTCCTTAGCCAAATCTATTCCAGTGTGTAATCCCACATTCAACAGTCATGCTGACAGTACTGGCTCCTTAGCCAAATCTGTTCCAGCGTGTAATTCTAAAATCAAAAGTCACGCTAACAGCTCTGGTTCTTTAACCAAGTCTGTTTCAGCATGTATCTCATCAGAGAAGAATAACTCCTTAGTTATCTCTTCTTCTTTACTGAGTTCTACTAGAACTGGGGGTGGTCTTCCACACAAAGTCCCTTCGAAAAGGAATAACTCTTTAGTTGTTTCTTCTGCTCCTGTAGTTTTTACTTCAGGAACAGCTTTGACTGATACTTTTGTTAGTCAAAGGAAAGGAGATGGTCTTTTGACTACTCTTCCTTCTGGACATTCTATGTCTCAAAATCTGAATGAGTCTAAGAAGAAATATTCCTTAATATCTTCTTTTATGACTTCTTCAAATAGGGCACAGAATCTGTCCATTAAAGAGGGTCTGTTACCAACTCCTAATCAAAGGAGTGGTTCAACTCTTCATTCTCTGCAATTATCCAGATCAATGGAAGGAAAACTCTATGTTTCCAAAATTAATGTGTTACCTTCCACTGATTTAAGAACAAAACTCAGCACTTCTGGTGTTAAGAAACCATACCAATTGGATATGAAGATAAATGATCCAGATGCAGAGTATGCAAGAAATTATGTGGCTCATATTAATCACTCTTTGTATAATCAAGAGCCATCAAGACCCAAGAATAGGAAGTATACTCCTCAATCTTCACAAACAAATTTACGGGAATATCTTCAACAGAAGAGAAGGAGTAATTCTATGTCAAAGGAACATGCTAAATGTGACTTCTATCCAAGAGTCATAATTCAGTGCAGATGTCAATCAACGGTTCAAGACCATGGTGATCATGAATGTGACTTCCAGCCAAGAGTCACAATGTAATGCAGATGTCAAACTAAACGACAGTCTGTCTTCAATCGGATTCAGTATGAAGCTATGCCTGATGAAGATGAGCCTTTGTTTGCCTCTGTCAACATGACTTCTCGGGACACCGGGGGTAGAGTTGATAGTCCAGATGGAGTATATAGAAACACCAGAGCAAGAGTCCTGGCTTCTAGTCAAAGAAATTTGATCCCTGAAATTGATTCTGAATTCCTTGGAGAATCTAACTTCCCACCTCTTCCTACTGGGGGTAGTTCTCCTATAGTTGACTTTGATGCACGAAGCAATGATTGAGAGCATACAACATCCACTAGTTCATCAATAATCCCTCATACAGTCACGACTTACATGGTTGATGGGAATACTGATGAACCTTCTTCTTCCTTGACTCCTCAAGATCAAAGAATTGCTTCTTTGGAACAGCAAATGAAGTCTATGACTGACACAATGAAGTCGATATATGAACTCATGACAGCTCAGTTACAAAATCGACAGACTGTACCAGATGCCATACCAGTTGATACTGATATAAGTCCAGTACAAGTTCCTCCAGCAGTACAATCCAATACTCCTGGACCAGCTCAACCAAATCCTAGTCTCTCTGGAGCTGGGGGTAGTGCTTACAATGCTGTTCCTCCTCCCAACTATTCTCTACAAGCCACAACTCCACAATCTTCGGGAGTTGTCTTTGAAGAATTGAAGAATCTCAAAACTCAATTCGAGACATTCAAACAGAAGGATGGTTTACAAAGGTTAGGCATCAAGCAGCCTTATCCGATAGAATGGAAGCAAGTATCATATCCTCCTAAATACAAGCCTCCTACTATCTCATTCTATGATGGAACCACTTCTCCAAGTCAGTTTATTAATCACTTTGAAGTGATGACTGATCAACTGCAACCAAGTGATGCCCTCCTTACTCGGGTATTTATTGGATGTCTCAAAGGAACGGCTTATGAATGGTATAGGAGTCTCCCAGATGGGAGCATTACCTCATTTGCTGATTTCAAACAGATATTTCTTGAACGGTTCTATGAAGGGCTTAATGACATGACTATGTCTGCTCTTATTAGAATCAAGCAGAAAAATAATGAATCTACAGAGGAATACATTGAACGGTTTCGAAGAGAAGCTCTGAAGATGCCTCTTAGAACTCCTGATGCTGTCACCATTGACACGTGCAAATCAAACTTGTTGCCAATCATCAGTATGTGGACAGGGTCCACTCAATTTCAAGACTGGCCTTCCTTCATAGTCAGTGCCAAAGCTGCAGAAATCAGTGCTGAAACCTTCAAAGGTTTAGGAGTGCAGATGACTCCTAAAAAAATAGGACAAGGTGCTAACAATAAAAATAATGCTCGCAAGGGAAAAGAAACTCTTGAAGTTAATCTTCAGAGCAAAGATGCATCAAATGTTCAAACTCCTGCCTCTACAACTCAACAATCAAGAACACCTCGCCCCAAAGAAGAATATTCTTTTGATGACGACGATGTCCTTGGTATCTTTGAATGTCTGCTGAAAGGTAATAAAATACAATTACCTGAGATCAAGAAACCTGATGAAGCTGGTAAGACAGATCATCCTAAATACTGTCCATACCACAGAATGCTGGGTCACACAATTCGTACATGTTATGTACTGAAAGGAAAGATCCAAGAAATGATTAAGTCTGGAGCTATCTCTCTTACTCCAAAAGAGAAGACTGTCACTTCTAATGTCGTCTCTATGCAATTTGGAGACTTTCCTCCTCAATTTCTTGAAAGCGGAATTGTTCCTATTCCCAAGGCAACTCTTGAAATAGTGAATATTCCTCCTCCACAGTCTGAAAGATTAGCACCAATCACTTTGGAGACTGGAGAAATCATGTGGATTCATCCTGATCTAATAGCAGACTTTGAATCTCCTTCTCCTCAAAAGATTATTTCTCGAAAGTCCAAGAAGGCTGGAAAGATCAAGTCATGTCATATGACTTCTCTTGGGTCTACCTCTGACACAGAGCCAAAAGACAAAGAAGAAGCACTTGTTAGTGCTACTCGAACGGGGAAACCTTATCTAAAGGATTATTCTAAAAATTCTGAAGATCCTACTGATATCCCTTCAGCTGCTAAAGATGCTCCTAATGTTCCTCCTGAAGAAGAATCATCTACTACACCTGTTTCTTCAACTACACCAGTTGAACCTGTTCCTCCCAAGCCCACAACTCTTGATAAAGGCAAGCAACAAGCTCAGTTTGATAAACCAATCAAGAAGACTCTTCCTTTTGGACTTCAGAAGCCTTACAACTTCGACATTTTGGCTCAACTTGCTAATACTCCAGCTAGAATGTCCCTCTTTGAACTTCTACGTCTTTCTAAAGAAACTCGGGAGACGTTAAGTGAAGCACTTCTACAAGCTGACTCTTGTCTTGCACAATTGAAGAAGCCAGATGCGGAACCTGCCACTTGCTTACATTGCAACAGTGTATTGGAGATTATCCCCAATATCACCTTTACACAAGATGACATACTACTGGAGGATAATCGACATGACCGACCTCTCTACTACACTGGTTATATTGATACGATGAAGATAGATCGTATCCTCATTGACCCAGGGTCTGCTATAAGCATAATGCCAAAGAGTTTGTTGGATGAACTAAAAATCCCTCTTCACAAGCTCTCCAAGACGGTTACTACTATCTTGGGATTCAATCAAAGCCGAAGTGAGCCTTTAGGAAAGATTCATCTGAAGCTTCAGATAGGCGATTTCAGATCTAAAGTCACTTTCTATGTGATCGAGATCGCGGGATCCTATAATCTTCTTCTGGGGAGGCCTTTTCTTCATGAAAATAATGTGGTGCCCTCTACTCTTCATCAATGTTTTAAATACATTGATAGCAATGGAAGAGTACAAAAAGAAGTTGCTGATATAAATTCCTTCCATGGGGTTGAAGCTTATTTCAATGATTCCCGAATGTACAAAGAAGAGTATACAAGGATCATACAAGCTATGGAGAAAGAAGATGCACAAAGTGAGACTTTAATAATCCCTGTTAAAGGTCGAACTACTCAGCAACAATCTCCTAAACCCTCTGGAGAAGATTCTTTCATCATTCCAGTGAGTGGACGGATCTCTCCGTTACCTCAGTCATCTACTCAAAATATACTGATCATTCCTGTCAGTGGGCGTACTACAGTTCCTGTATCTTTACAGGATACTCTGCTAATTCCAGTTGGAGGGCGGACTACTCTTCCATCTCAAGCTTCAAGGAAGCTCACATCTTCTGAGCAATTTGTTATCGATCTTAATCGAAACAAAGCTTCTTCTTCTTCTTCTCCTTTAGTCATTGATTTGGCTAAAATCTCTAAGGCTCAGCCTTCTCCCAATGTAAATATTGCTGCTTTTACATTTAATGAAAAGTCTCCACCTTTGCAGTACGTTGATGTGTGTAATTATGTTCATAGTTATTTACATCTGTTAGATGACTTGAACACAATAACTATAGGAGTTGTACAGACTGTTCATACAGATGTATTTCTAGAACCTGTACAATCTTCGTACTTTCTAGTTCCCAGCAGAAAGCCAGGAGACATTCCAATATTCTTCTACAAAGGGCCTCAAAATCCTTCTGATCTTGAAGATGATGACAAAAATGATGATACTGGAAGATTACAACTACGTCGTTATAGTCAGCAATCTAGAGACATCATCAAAAATATGGGCTATGACTTCAGGACTGGCCTCAATGATGGAAAAGGAAGAAAAATGCCTATTCGGATTCCTCCTTTGAAATATGGAAGGACGAAATGCGGATTGGGTTATACTGCTCCTACTCCTTTCATCAATATTATCCATGAAGATCCCGAGTCTGACGAAGATAAGAGATCTGATTCTTCTAGTACCACTTCTTGGGATTTCGATACGAGTATCGGTGACTTCTATTGTAATCTTCTGTCTTCCAATATGGTTTCCATTGACCATTCTGAAGAAAGTGATGAAGACGAAGAAGAGTTTGAAATCTCACCTGAATCAGAACATTGGGCCCAAAGGTTAGATAATCAATGGGAATTTCGATTTGAGCAAAAAGAACCTCCGACTGAAGATAAACTTGTTCAAATAGATGTTGGTGAAGAGGGATCTCCCAAACCAATATTCATCAGTGAAAGTCTTTCAGAAGCTGATAAACAAGACATGATCAAACTCATTCGTGATTACATCGATGTCTTTGCTTGGAGTTATGAAGATATGCCAGGGCTTGATCCTCAAATTGTAACTTACAAGCTCAATATCTTGCCGAATGCTAAACCGGTCAAACAACAACAGCGACGATTTCGTCCAGACATTATAGATGCAATTGAAGCTGAAGTCAATAAACTCATTACCTCTGGGTTTATTAGAGAGGAACAACATCCCGATTGGGTGGCTAACATTGTTCCTGTTCTTAAAAAGACTGGCAAGATCAGAGTATGCATAGACTTCCGCGATCTCAACGCGACATGTCCTAAAGACGAATTCCTTCTACCAATCACTGATGTCATGGTTGATAATACCTGTGGATTTGAACGAATGTCATTCATGGACGGGTATTCTGGGTACAATCAGATCAAAATGTTTCCAGAGGACGAGAAGCACACTTCTTTCAGAACGCCGATTGGTACATACTGTTATACAGTTATGCCATTCGGTCTCAAGAATGCAGGAGCAACTTATTAACGAGCTATGAGCACTATATTCCGTAAACATTTGCGGAAAATAGTCGAATGCTATGTTGATGATATTGCAGTCGAAAGTCGACAAAAGGAGGATCATATCCAAGATTTGAAGACTATATTTGATCTAATGCGTAAGCATCAATTAAAGATGAACCCTACTAAGTCCTTCTTAGGCGTCTCTAGTGGTAAATTTCTTGGCTTCGTCATTACCTCTAAAGGTATACACGTGGATCCCGAGAAGATCAAAGCCATCCAAGAGATGCGTCCTCCACGCACCTTAAAAGAGCTACGAGGATTTCAAGGAAGAATCGCTTATATCAGGAGATTCATCTCTAATTTATCAGGATGCTGCAGACCATTCAACAAACTTATGAAGAAAGGTGTCTCTTTTGTCTGGAATGATGAATGTCAGAAAGCATTCGATGATATAAAACAATATCTAATGAGCCCTCCAGTATTGGTACCTCCCGTCTCAGGAATACCGTTCCTCCTCTATACTCGAGCAATGAGTCATTCATTAGGTGCATTACTCGCTCAAAAGAATCAAAATGGCCATGAACAAGCCATTTATTATCTCAGCCGCACTATGACCGGAGCAGAACCTCGATATTCACCGGTTGAAAAAGAATGTCTAGCTTTGATGTTTGCTGTCCAAAAGACACGTCATTATATCATTGGCCAGACTATTCATGTCGTCTCCAGGATCAATCCTATACGGATCATGATGAAGAAACCCAGTGTTTTGAATTCTCGATTGGCTAACTGGGGAATCTTACTTGCTCAGTATGACATGCACTATATTCCTCAGAAATCAGTCAAAGGACAAGCTTTAGCTGATTTTCTGGCTGCTCACTCAATTCCAGAAAATTCAAAACTCTATGATGAAATCCCAGATGAAGTCCTAGATTCAAATTAAATTGCTGAAGAAGATCCTACTTGGCGTCTATTCTTTGATGGAGCATCAAGAATTGGTCCTAATGACGATATTGTCGCTGGAGTTGGAATTGTTCTTGTATCGCCAGAAGGTCTTGCTATCCAAAGAGCTTATTCTCTTGATCAGCCATGTTCAAACAACGTAGCTGAGTATAATGCACTACTTATTGGTCTTCAACTCGCTAAACATCTGAATATTCAACATTTGGAGGCGTATGGAGACTCTAAGCTCATTGTCAATCAGATCAGGGGTACTTATGAAGTTCGTCATCAAGATCTGGTTTCTTATCATAGAGCAGCTATATCTATGGCTTCTTCGTTTGAAGAATTCTTCATTGAACATGTTAGGCGAGCATGTAACACAGAAGCTGATGCTCTTGCTAATCTTACGGCGGTCCTGGCTATTCCAATCAGACGGCAACAAATGATTGTTATTCGTAATCGAGAATTATTTCATCTTGAAAATAACTTGACTCTAGGACTTCCAGTTGACATTGAAGAATCAACATCTCATGACGTCAACACAACAAGAGGATTTGGATTCAATCGTAAATCGATGTCATCTTCATCCGATTCCAGCATGGAATTCATCTTCAGTAACTCGACTAAGAATCAGAATACGGATAAAGATTGGAGACTTCCTTTCTTAGATCTCGTATTATATGATATTCTTTCGGATGATCCGAATGAGGCAGCATCTATCAGACGACGATCACTCAGATTCTACTACAATCATACAACAAGAACCTTATATCGTCGAGCTTATGATGGTTTACTCCTTCGATGTGTTGCCGGTGACGAGGCTCAACAAATCATTCGCGAAGCACATGATGGAATTTGTGGAGCACATCAGCCTGGACCAAAACTTCAAGACCGTATTCGACGTATGGGTTATTATTGGCCCACTATGGTATCTGATGCCATCGAATATGCAAAGAAGTGTAAAGCTTGTCAAATCCATGCGGATTTTATTCATCAACCCTCGGAATTTCTACATCCGACGGCAGCATCATGGCCCTTCGAAGCTTGGGGCATGGACATTGTCGGCCCGATCAATCCGCCGTCATCAAAAGGTCATCGGTTTATTCTCGCAATAATCGATTACTTCTCCAAATGGGCCGAAGCCATTCCTTTATCTGAAGTTAAGACGTCCAATGTCATCAGCTTTATTAAGCACCACGTCATCTACAGATTTGGTGTTCCTCGACGCATTATTCATGATAACGGATCACAGTTCGTCAGCCAGAAATTTATTCGATTCTGTGACGATCACCGGATCAATAATGTGGCTTCTACCGTATATAATCCGACAGCTAACGGATTAGCAGAAGATTTCAACAAGACTATCATCAAACTCCTAAAGAAGTTTGTCTCCACTAACAAACGTAATTGGAGTGACAAGCTCGGAGAATGTTTGTGGGCTTATCGCACTACAGTTCGTAATGCTACCAAATGTATACCTTTCTCTCTGGTGTATGGTTGTGAAGCTGTTCTTCCATTAGAGATTCAAATTCCTTCTTTAAGGATAGCAATCGCTAATGAACTCACTGCTGAAAATAACGATCGTCTTCGACTTTAGGAATTAGAAGCTCTGGATGAAAAGCGATTATCTGCTCAACAGAATATTGAATTCTATCAAGCTAGAATTTCAAGAGCTTTTAATAAAAAAGTCAGAGTTCGATCGTATCAAAAAGGAGAACTTGTTCTAACAGTTAGACGTCCTATGACTATGACTCATATGAGTAAGGGCAAATTTGACGCAAAGTGGGAAGGTCCCTATATTGTGAGCAAAGTTTTCTCAAATGGAGCTTATCAACTCTCAGAGTTGGATGGTCGAAAAGTTTTGATGCCTATTAATGGTAAATTCCTTAAAAAGTACTATGTATAAATGTAAATACTTGTAATCATCAGACAGTTTCATTTTGATCATAAATGATGATACATGATATTAAGGAAGATCACTATCATCCTTTTCTACATTTGGACGTGGGCCACTACTGTCCTTCTCGAAGACGTGATCAGCAAAAGAACCGAGAACCACCTTGCTAGAACCCACGAGGAATTTACAAGCGGCCATCCTCATGGCTTCCTCTTCTTCAGTCCTTCCTGGTTCGAGCAGGAAATCCAAAATGTCCTTTGGTGGCTTGGGTGCAGACGAACCTTCGCCTGCTTCCGTCTTCTTCGTTTTGACTGGATCAGCAGGGCGTTCTTCAGTGCCTTTCTGAACCTTTGAGGCTATCTCAGTCTTCTTGGATGCTTCTCCAGATGACATTTTTATGTTGAGGAGTAGAAGTATTCGTTTTCGTCAGATTTCTGCTACATTTATAGGCAGAAGTTCCTCATTCATCCGACGTTTCACATATTCATTAATGCTTGACGGTTCATCCGTTCATTTCTCACATTCATCAGACGGTTCGCCCGTTCATTAATACTTGACGGTTCATCCGTTCATTTATTACATTCACTCGACAGTTCATCTATTCATCATTTCCTAACGGTTCATTCGTTCATAATCTTCTATCAATTTATTAAGTGGGGATTCGTTAGTTATCATGTTTTCATAACCTCTGAATTAATTCCGAATCTACTTACTCATTTGTCATGTTTTGACCTCTACATAGAAATCAATCTATTTTCTTTTGAGTTCCTACATATTATCACGTCCATAATACCTCTGATAATATCATATACTCTAAAACAGAAAAGATGATTTTATTATCTATCATGTCCACAATTCATCCACAAATACAAATCATTGAGCATAGAAGAATTGTCATTTCCATTCTCATTTCACCATAAAAAGTCTATTACATTTTCTTAGACTTTCTTACAAATCATAATGGAAATCTATTACAATCTTGGATTTTCATTCTACAACCACAACAATAACCTAATAGAGATCTATCTTCTTCTTTGGATCTTCTCCGTCAGACCTTCTCCGTCAGGTTCGCTGTTGGTTGCAATTCCTGACTGTCTGGATCTCAGTCACGACCAGATCAGCAGGAATCAAACTCTGGTCTTCTCTCTCAGACGAGAGAAGAACCACAGAGTGTGGTAGCCCGAAGTCGTGGTGCTGCCAATACAACTGGTGGATTAGGAGCGACCTTTCAGAGGAGACAGGAATGTATCCAACCTTGGGATACAATTCCTAGTTCTCTCGTAAAAGGAACTCTACTACCCGATTTCTCGGTAGTAGAGTTGACTCCACCATCCAACTCTCGTGTATAAAGGCTCTTCCTACCATCTAAGGAAGACCCTTCTATCCCACGAAGAGTTCTGAGTTGTCTGATTTACGCGTCAAAAGCGTATGAGCTCCCTGATGTAGATGTCAGCAGTATATTCTCCACAGCATCCACATCCCCAATGCCAGTTCTGAAGAAATTTTCAGCCAAGTTTCTGCAGAAAGCATTAAGAAGAAAAAGATTAGATCAACAGAAATCATTCAGCGTGCATTTATCCAACAGAGACAGGCGTGTATTGTTCAAATCAGAAACAAGAAACAGAAAGCCTATCTTCAACAGCAAAAATAAGTACACGTACTACACTGACTTACCTTCAAGTTTGGTGCTAAGGATTGGCAAACTCATGTTTGATACAGTGCGCAGAAGTCAAACATTAGAAAACATTGCTTTTCCGTTTGAGAGTGAAATCTCCCAAAAATTTCATTCTCAAAGAAGAAGAAGAGGAATGGGAGATGAGTATCTGCGAAACTCTTCCATCTATTTAAAGGGCAAAGTACAAGTCTATTCTTGGAAAAGATCCGCATAAATAGCGCTCGTAAACTGTGGAATAAGTGTCACGTGTGCTTTGGAAGACAGAGCAACATTGGAAATAGTCAAAGGGTGCTAATTAATATTCTTCATTAATGCACGCAGATCAAACACAAAAGTTGTACTTCATTCTTCAAAGGCACTGATGGCCTTACAAAAAAATAAAACAAAAAGAGTGCAACAAAAGCATAAAGTCACGCTCTATTTCCCAGAGCGACTGAGCTTGGTGCCTAGTTCTGCTACGCTCCTAACTCCCAGACGGTGCAACAGAGCTTTAAACATTTCACGCTGCTCTATGAGGCTGCGTCCATCAGAAGAGGACGAGCCATCCAAGCCAAAATAGCTCAAGAAATTCTTGGCTAGTTGCAAGGGATCATCTTTGAGCTCGAAGACAAGGGGCTCTGGCTCTTCAACCCCAAAAGTGGGGTCACCATGGGAACAAAAGCCCAACTTGCGTGCATCTTCCTCAGCTTTCTCCTTGGTGTCATATTGACGTAAGATGAAGATTAAAAATGAAACTTCTTCCTGTTTATATAACAGAGTTTTGCCGACGGTTCATATTCTACCATAAATTGGATACAAATCAGTCTCGGAGAACGAAGAGTCATTATGACATTTAATAAGTTCATTTGGATGTTTTCAAAGAACTTCGAAGTCTTTTCGACTTCCGAAAAATTTGAAGTCATCTCAGCGTGACTAAATCCATTTTATCATCTCTATTTTAAAGTATTTCGAAATAATTTATCATTTTTCGAAACTTTGAAGGGGGTTTTGTAGGCCTAAAAAATGAAAGTCACGCTGAGTTGATCAGGACAGAGTCAAAAGTCACGCTCAGTTGATCCAGACAATATAAACAAATCACGCTGGGAGACAGCTCATCATTTGTCAAAGAGTAATTATGACTGACAACACGACAGTCGAAGAATATCTTTTCGTATGCCACGTATACACAGAATTCGAGAGATCATCGCCGTCTATTACGTGATTTTCGAAATCTTCTTCAGCAAGACTCAGCCTTCGTCGAGTTGGCGTACCAAAAGGGGTTTCTTGTCATTTAATGCGACTGATAAAGCAATCACTGTCAGAGATTTTGTGTCAGTCGAGACACGCCGAATCAAGATAGCTGGCAATTCTATCTCAAGTCTGCGTGTATTTGTGATCTTCATCTCAAGTTTGCGTGGATTCTGAAGTTTTCTTCCTCAAATTTGCGTAGATTTTGAAGCTCTTTGCCTCGAGTCTGCGTGGATCCTGAAGCTTCCTGCCCCAAGTTGCGTGGATTTTGAAGCTTTCTACACCGAGTTCGCATGGATTTCGTCTTCAACAAGTCTGCGTGGATTTCATCAAATTGGAGTACGTGGCAGCCATGCCACTGATCTCTCGCCTGCGTGTCCTGTAACTTGCACACGACTCATACATGATCGCCATGTGTCCAACAGTTACAAGCCACGTCCAGTAACTGCTCACAGCCTTGCGTATGTTAAATCCTGCGTGATTTTCAACTAAGCACAGGCTGTGAAGACAGTTATCTTTTCAGTTATTATTTTTGACTCTATAAATAGAGTTCTTTTTCTCATTCATTGTACAGATACACTGATATCTACTGTCAAAATTTTGAGAGCTTTTCTTCTTCGCATAGTCCAAGGGATAAAGCGATCGTCTTCTAGATCGGATTCCTACAGTTGTAATTTTCCCAGAAATACAACAAATAAAGAGAATTTCTTTATAGAAAACAGTGATGTGACATCATCCTTTGAAGTAGACTTCGGAAGGAGAGTGGAGTAGATGATGCGATGCAATTCATAACTAAACAAATTCAAGTTATTGGCCTTGAACTTTCCAGAGCGAACTCGATCAGGGGCACAGAGTTCAGCTTTGAAACTAGCAAGTGTCGTGCCGTCGGGAAAATCAAATTCAGTGATATCATCAAGCGGTGCACCTTCGTTAGAAATACCAAGGATTTCTGCTAAGAGGACATCATTAAACTCGATATCTAGTCCGCCAACACGAGTACTTACGTCAAACGTGTTTAGTACGATATTGCAATAAAAAAGTCTAATGGCATTAGTAGCTATCGGGAGACAAACTTTAGCAAAGTGTTGTAACCCTAATGCCTTAAAATAAGGGCGGTGATCTGGAAACACAGTCCATTTGATAGGAGCGCCTGTGCATATGGATCTCATAGAAAAGTCTCCATACCACAGAAGGGCTTGATCTAGGGTTTGAAAATAAACCCATCGAACGCGCCATCGTTCGATTGAACTGGCGAAAAGAGGGAATCCGTGTGTGGATGTGAAGATGATCCTTCCTCACTAGGATTGGTCGTCTTCTTCCTCTTGAAGGGGTTGAATCCCTTAGGCGGCATTGTGCAAATAAAGTAAATATGCACGAATTTAAAAGGAGGAGAAATACGGAGTTATACCTCCCAAGATTCAAGTATGCTGTATAGGACAACGATCTCCGCACGAATCCAAAATTTGGATGGATTTTACCACGTAGATTGGGAGAAACGAAGTGGTGAAGAACTAGGGTTTGGAGAACTTCGCGCGGCTGCTGTTGCTGTGGAAGATGTTTTAGAAGCAATGAATAAGAAGAGGCTCTCGGGTTCTGGTTATATAACCAGATACCACTAACCGAACTCGGACCGAATTCGGTCTGAACTCTGGCCGAATTCGCCTAGGGGTTCTGTTAGTTGGTTTGGGCCACTTTCTTTTTCATTGACTCATTTCAAAAATTTAATTCAAAGATTAGTAATTTCAACCTTCAATTAATATAATTAATAGTATTTTATAGATTAAATTTCATTACACAGCGATTGTCTCAGATTAGCTGTAGGAGTACTGTCCCAGCTGGCGGAGGTTCACCGAGGAACCCTTAAGTACCGCTTCGCTTCAATCGTAGTTGTGGTGACAGACATACTCTTTATTGGCCTGTCTCTAACACAGTTTTTGCGTATTGAATATAATCATAAAACAAAATTAATTAACATTATTGACGTCCAAAAATTCCTAATTCTCGACGTAAATAATTGAAACGATCTTCTGCTAGAGGTTTTGTGAAGATGTCAGCTAATTGATTCTCAGTGTCTATGTATACAAGGTCAATATCTCCATTCTGATGATGATCTCTAAGAAAATAATGTCGGATCTCGATATGCTTAGTACGAGAGTGACATACTGGATTCTTAGTCAAATTAATTGTGCTCGTGTTGTCACAGAAAATAGAAATGTGTGAAAAATAAATCATAGTCTTCTAAGGTTTGTTTTATCCATAAAATCTGAGTACAACAACGTCCTGCGGCGATATACTCAGCCTCTGTTGTTGATAGGGCTACAGAATTTTGCTTTTTACTAAACCATGAGACTAAAGCCTTGCCTAAGAAATGACATGTGCCGCTGGTACTTTTTCTATCAACTTTGCATCCAGCAAAATCTGCATCCGAGAGTAACCAATAAGGTCAAAGGACTTAGTTTTGGGATACCATAAGCCAACAGAAGAAGTGCCCTTAAGGTATCGAAAGATACGCTTAACTGCGCACAGATGTGATTCCTTTGGATTAGCTTGAAACATGCACACAGGCAAACACTAAACATAATATCTGGATGACTAGCAGTTAAATAAAGTAAACTACCGATTATACCTCGATATTTACGTGTGTCGACCAGCTTGTCTTGTTTATCAATATCAAGCTTTGTTGAAGTTGCCATCGGAGTGCCAATAGGTTTGACATTATCCAGATAAAACTTCTTTAGCAAATCTTTTGTGTACTTGGCTTGATTTATGAATGTCCTATTGTCAGTTTGTTTGATTTGCAGTCCGAGAAAGAATTTCAGCTCTCCCATCATTCTCATCTCAAACTCATTCTGCATACACTTAGAGAATTCTTGACAAAGAGATTCATTAGTAGATCCAAATATAATATCATCAACATAGACTTGTATTAAAAGAATATTATTATTCAAAGACTTTATAAACAAAGTAGTGTCAACTTTGCCCTTTGAAAAACCGTTGTCAAGTAGGAAAGAGCTTAGACGATCATACCAAGCATGAGGGGCTTGTTTTAAACCGTATAAAGCTTTCTTCAACTTGAAAACATGATCAGGGTTTTTAAAATCTGTGAGACCTGGAGGTTGTGCTACAAAAACTTCTTTTATAAAACCATTTAAAAATGCACTCTTGACATCCATTTGAAATAATTTGAAATTATGAAAACATGCAAATGCACATAACATGCGAATGGATTCTAATCTCGCAACTGGGACATAAGTCTCATCGTAGTCGATACCTTCTTCCTGATTGTATCCTTGAGCTACGAGTCGAGCCTTGTTACGAGTCACTAAACCATTCTCATTAAGTTTATTTCGGAATACCCAACGGGTGCCAATGACCGGATGATCAATAGTCCTGGGAACAAGTTCCCAAACTTGATTCCGTTCAAATTGGTTTAATTCCTCATGCATAGCATCTAACCAAAAATGATCACTACATGCTTCATCAATGGTTTTGGGTTCTAGCTGTGAAATGAATGTAACACTAGAAACAATATCTCTACTGAATGTACGAGTACTTACACCTTTGGTAATATCACCAATTACCAAATTCTTTGGATGATCAGCCGTAAATTTTAATCTTTTAGGCAGACTCCGAAGGTAGCTGCTTCCGGGTTCTTCTCTTGGAGAATCAGCTGGTGTTGAGCTTGGTACAGTTAGATCTTCGTCATTGTCATCGATAGTCATTTGATTCAATTCATCAAAGGTGACGTTGATTGATTCTTCGATGATCATAGTTCGTTTGTTGAAGACTCTGTATCCTTTGCTCTTGGCCGCATAACCTAAAAATATACCTTCATCGGCCTTTTCGTCAAACTGTCCCAAATTATCTTTTGTATTAAGAATAAAGTATTTACAACCAAATATTCTAAAATATAAAACTGATGGAATTCTATCAAACCATAACTCAAATGGAGTCTTCTTCGATTTGGGTCGAATTAGAACTCTATTGAGAACAAAACAAGCTATATTGACAGCTTCAGCCCAGAAATACTTGGGTAGACTAAACTGGTTTAACATTACTCTGGCCATTTCGGATAGAGTTCTGTTCTTACGTTCCACAACTCCATTTTGTTGTGGAGTCCTAGGGCAGGAGAACTCGTGTACAAAACCGTATGTGTCACAAAATTGCTCAAACTCTGCATTCTCGAATTCGCCACCATGATCGCTTCTAATACGAGTGATCATAACCTTTTTCATTTGTACTTTCTTGCAAAAGGCGACAAATTGGATAATGCATCATTCTTGTGTGTCAAAAAGTATACCCACGTGTATCTAGAGTAATCATCTACAATTACAAAAGCATATAACTTACCTCCGAGGCTAGCAACTCTGCTAGGACCAAATAAGTCCATATATTGCAATTGTAGAGGTCTAGTAGTACATACTGCGTTTACTGACTTGAATGTGGATCTGGTAGCTTTGTTTTTACATTGGCTGCATACTGAATCTTTCTTGAATGTTATGTCCGGTAAACCGCGTACTAGCTTCTTCGTTGATAATCTTGAGATTGTGTCCATATTTGCGTGACCGAGTCTCATATGCCACAAATGACTCTCATCACTTTTAGCCATTAAGCATCTACCTGAAATGTTAGTTTCTTCCAACAAATCAAAACATATATGTTGTCTTCCCTGATGCCTTCAAAGATAGTACTACCAGTTGAGCTATCAACTATAGTACATTTGTCTTTGCCAAAGTTGATGCCATAACCATGATAGCTAAATGACTTATGCTGAGTAGATTATGTTTCAACTCGGTAACCAGACAGACATCCTTAATCACAGGATAGGGAGACTTACCAACATCACCGATACCCTTTCA
>JANAVB010015600.1:40983210-41098210 GCA_029216955.1 Iris pallida
AGAGCCGCATAGGATTGACGATCCTCGAACCGCAGAGAGATACTCTTTGTAAGCCGCATAGGACGATACTTCATCGAGCCGCATATGCGTAATCTTTGTGAGCCGCATGAGCTGGTGTTGTATTGGGCCGCATGGAATGTGTTCCCAGGGAGCCGCATGAGCTAGCGTTGTATCGAACCGCATAGAACGGGTTCTCAGGGAGCCGCATATGACTGATTGCCACGTGGCAATCTGGGACTTCTGACGGATTTGGTCAGAGATTTTCTTCTTTTTTCCGAGGAGTCAGTCATTATGGCAAGGCCATTATGAAACTTTATGTCAGGGCCGCCATAGTGAATCGTGCTGGAACAATAAATGAGGTCGCTCCTTAAACGACCAGCTGTAGGAAAAGATCACACATGGCGTCCATCGAGCCGCATATGCCTTGCTGAACCGCATACGCTCCCGAGCCGCATGCGATTGAGAGTCTTCTTTGAACCGCATAGGGCCGCTCCTGTGTGGGCCGCATAAGCTTCTTACTTAGAGCCGCATGGATCATTATTCTAATATTTTTCATGCTTCTACAGGACCCCCTTCAAAGTTTTCAATTTTGTAAAAATTGGAACACTTTGAACAAGAAGCATGGCCCCGTTCATGCCGCATAGGATTTTTCTGTCTGCCTGAGCTTCCTAGCCGCATAAGTGCCTTAGCCGCATGAATTCATCTGGCCGCATAAATTGGTTGCCACGTGTCTTGCACACATGTGCAAATCTTCATTAAGTGCCTTTGATTTGATTTAATGCCGCCTTTTGGGGGGAGGATCCCAAGAGTCGGTTTTGCCTTGATAAAGGATCGTCTTACGGCGTTATGTGTTCCAGAGCAGTGATTGGCCTTCTGTCTTCTTCTTCTTCTCTCTTTCTTTCTTTTTTTTCTTTTTTAATTTTTGTAAAGGGGTGTGATCCCTGCTGATGTAGCCCTTTGATTTTTGAATAAATGAGCATGTTTCAACTCATCTTTTCTTTCTTGCACTTGGGTGTTTATGGAATTTGGACTTGCTGGGGGATTTATTTGTGGACCTGTTATCCTAGGCATACCTTGGTTTTAGGTACGGATAACAGTTTAGATAGGATGTCCGGGACAGCCACGGCTAAGTGGTCATGGATGCTCTCGGTACTGGAGGAAGGAATGCCGTAGAGCAGCTGGGCTCCCGGGGCATGGTAAGATGGTGGATTTATGCTAAAAAGCTTAGCGAATGAATATTTGTGGACCTATTACCCTTGGCGTACCCTAGCTCAGGATGCGGATAATAGGGTGAAAGGGAACCGATCACATTTGCTCAGAGGTTATGATGACATGGCAAACATGAAGATTTTATCGTAAAATCTTCCTGCTCAGCGGTAATGAGAACATGGCAGGAGAGACCTTACGGAAGCTATTTGTGGTCAACAGAGGACATTTGTGGTCAACAGAGGACATTTGTGGTCAACGGAGGACATTTGTGGTCAACAGAGGACATTTATGGTCAACAGGGGACATTTGTGGACCTATTATCCTTGTCGTACTCCGGTTGTGGGTACAGATAATAGGTTAAAAGAGGATCGACATACTTGCTCAGAGGTAATGTGGACATGGCAAATATGACGATTTCTTCGACGGAGCCTTCCCACTCAGAGGTAATGAGGACATGGCAGGAGTGGGCTCAATGAAGATTGGGTACATAGAACGACTCAGAGGTAGGAGAACGTGGAAGTTCTATGCGAGGGGGCGGTTTGTTTTTGGTGGAAGTGAAGACGACTCAGAGGTAATGAGGACATGGTCATTTCGGAAATTGGTGGATCGACTACCCTTTTTGTGCACTGGGAGTGCGGGTAGTGAATCCTGAGGGAGGATCTCTGCCAGGGAGAAAGTTCAGAGGTATAATTATACTTGACTTACTATCTGAAAGAGTGACCGAAATGTAAGTTCAGAGGCACCAGCTGGTACATAACTTGGTAATTTGGACTATTGAGGGAGTGAGAGTTCAGCGGCACCAGTGGGTGCATGGCTTGATAATCTGAAATAGGGTGGATGAGAGTTCAGTGGTACTAAAGGGGTACATGACTCGATAATCTGGAGAATGATAGATGAGAGTTCAGTGGTACTAAAGGGGTACATGACTCGATAATCTGGAGAATGATGTTCAAACATAGTATTTTTTCAGGAACTTGTCGTTGACGGGCAACATGAGCAAATCTCCGTTCTGCTTAGCGAGGCGGTAGGCGCCGTTGGAGAACACGGTTTCGATGACAAATGGACCTTCCCATTTTGGCTGGAACTTACCGGTGGTCTTGTGAGTCATGACCATCGGCCTCCGGACTGCCAGAACAAGATCACCCACTTGGAATGTTCTGATTTTAACTTTCTTGTTGAAGGCTCCGGAGATGCGTGCTTGGTATAGCTCGATCCTTTGCTGAGCTAGGAGGCGCTTTTCATCTAAAGCCTCCAACTCTTGTAGTCGTCGTCGGTAGTTATCATCCGTCGTCAATTGATAAGTGAGGGCGACGCGGAGTGAGGGGATCTGAGTCTCCAAAGGGAGGACTGCCTCGCTCTCGTACACCAGAGAGAATGGTGTATTCCCGGTGGCTGTTCGAACCGTGGTGCGATAAGCCCATAAGCACTCGCCGAGCTTCTCGTTCCAGTCGCGTTTGTTGGAGGAGACGAACTTCTTGAGGAGCTTGATGATTGTTTTGTTGAATGCCTCTGCCAACCCGTTTGCTGCCGGGTTGTATGGTGTCGAAGCGACATTCTGAATGCGGTGCTTATCGCAGAATCGGTAGAATGCATGGCTTATAAACTGTGGGCCATTATCGTGGATGATTCTTCGTGGTAGTCCGAAGCGGTAGATAACGTGATGCTTAAGGAAGCTGATCACGTTTGAAGTTTTAACTTCTGCGAGTGGGACAGCTTCCGCCCATTTGGAGAAATAATCAGTGATCGCAAGTATGAAGCGATGTCCTCGGAAGGAAGGTGGGGTGATTGGACCAATGATATCCATCCCCCATGCTTCGAATGGCCAGGATGCCACCGTTGGATGCAGAAACTCGGATGGTTGGTGAATGAAATCCGTGTGGACTTGGCAGGCCTTGCATTTTCTGGCATAATCTATCGCATCTGCCACCATCGTGGGCCAGTAGTAGCCCATCCGACGAAGGCGGTCCTGTAGCTTAGGGCCGGGTTGATGGGCCCCACAGACACCGTCGTGAGCTTCTCGTACAGCTTCTGTAGCTTCCGCGTTCGACAAGCACCGGAGCAATAATCCATCGTAGGAGCGGCGATACAGTATTTTCGTCTCTGTATTGTAGAAGAATCTGAGAGAACGTCGTCTGATAGAGGTAGCTTCCTTTGGATTCTCTGGAAGGATGTCGTATACGACGAAGTCGATGAACGGCTGTCTCCAGTTCGGTGTGTCGTCGACCGTCTGGGCGGAATAACTTGCCATGGCTTGAACGTTGTTCTTGGGACAGACCAGTTCGTGACCTATTACGTCAACCGAATGATGAGCTTGGTTCGGTACTGCTAAGGAAGCGGCAAGGCCTGCTAGGGCATCGGCTTCGATATTTTGGAGTCTGGGGACGTGCTCGATGAAGAATCCCTCGAATGATGAGATAATATTGATCGTAATTTGATGGTAGGGGATCATGTCTTCATGGCGAACCTCGTATGAGCCCCTGATCTGATTGACGATTAGTTGGGAGTCGCAGTATGCTTCAAGGTATTCTACCCCCAGCTCTTTTGCAAGTTGGAGGCTAATGACCAGAGCGTTATATTCAGCCACATTGTTGGAGCAGGGTTTCGTGAGGGAGTAGGCGCGATTGATCACCAGCCCAGTAGGAGAAATTAATACCACTCCGACCCCAACGACGATGTTTCCCTTGGGTCCGGTCCTTGAGGCGCCATCGAAGAACATTCGCCATATGTTATCGTGGGTGGCTGTATTCGAATCGGCGACCTCATCTGGGATCTCTTCATAGATTCTGGATGACTCCGATCCTGGGTGGGCTGCCAAAAAGTCTGCTAGGGCTTGACCCTTAACAGCCTTTTGCGGGACGAAGATCATATGATAGGAGGACAGTAAGATTGCCCATGTGGCGAGGCGAGAGCTGAGGGCCCCTGGTTTAGTCATGAGGACTCTGAGGGGGTTGACTCGCGAGATTACATATATGGTTTGTCCTGTGACATAGTGCCGCGTCTTTTGAATAGCGAATACCAGGGCGAGACACTCCTTCTCTACGGCGGTGTATCGATGTTCTGGCCCTATCATCATTCGACTGAGATAATATATGGCCTGCTCGTGGCCTGCATCGTTATTTTGTGCTAGCAGGGCACCAAGGGAGTGTTCCATTGCTCGTACGTAGAGCAGAAATGGTTTTCCGGGGACCGGGGCCACCAGGACTGGGGGATTCGACAAATATTCTTTGATGTCGTCGAAAGCACGCTGGCATTCCTCGTCCCATACGAATGAGACTCCCTTCTTCATGAGGTGTGTGAACGGTCGGCATCGCCCGGAGAGGTTAGAAATGAACCTCCTGATGTAAGCTAGCCTCCCTTGGAGGCCTCTGAGTTCGCGAAGATTTTTCGGGGGACCCATCTCCATGATTGCCTTCGTCTTCTCAGGGTCTACATGGATGCCCCGTGCTGTGATGATGAAGCCTAAGAATTTTTTGCTGGATACGCCCAAGAATGATTTCGTAGGGTTCATCTTCAGGTTGTGGGCTCTCATCAGGTCGAATTCCATTCTCAGGTCTTGCAGATGATCTTCCTTATGGCGACTCTTGACGGCGATGTCGTCGACATAGCATTCTACTATTTTGCGTAAATGTTCTCAGAAAATGATACTCATGGCCCGCTGATATGTAGCGCCAGCATTCTTCAGACCGAATGGCATGACTGTGTAGCAGTATGTACCAATCAGCGTTCAGAATGCTGTGTGTTTTTTGTCGTCGGGAGACATCTTGATTTGATTATACCCCGAGAATCCATCCATGAATGACATACGTTCGAAGCCGCATGTGTTGTCGATCATGATGTCTGTGATGGGAAGGGGAAATTCATCTTTGGGGCATGCCTCGTTCAGGTTGCGGAAGTCGATGCAGATTCGAATCTTCCCATTCTTCTTGAGGACGGGTACTATATTGGCGACCCAATCAGGATGTTGCTCTTCACGAATGAAACCGCTGGCTATTAACTTATTGACTTCAGTTTCGATCGCGTCCATGACACCTGGGCGGAAGCGTCGTTGTTGCTGCTTGACTGGCTTTACATCTGGCCGTATATTGAGTTTGTGGAGAGCGATGTCAGGATTAACCCCGGCATGTCTTCATAGCTCCAGGCGAACACATCAATGTATTCTCTGACGAGTACTAACAGCGATTCTCGTTCTTCGTCAGTTAGGCTTTTACTGATAAAGATCGGTTTTGGAGAAGATTCGCTGCCGAGATCCACTTGTATGACCTCATCTTCGGTAGGAGGTTCTCTCAGTTCGAACCGCTTTTCCCATTGTGCGTCTAATTGCTGGGCCCATGGTTCTAGCTCAAGGATTTCGGGGATGTCTTCATCTTCCTCGTAAGCGTCGGTGAATGCCATGTTGACTGATATGACTTGTCTTAGCACATCTCCGATGCTGGTATCTGAGTCGGAAGTTGGTAATCCGGTTGAATGTGACTGCCAGTCGCATTCTTCATCTGAGCTTTCAGGGGTCGTAGTAGGCGTTACATACCCTAAACCGCATCGGGTTTTGTTATAGTAGTTCCGTGGTTTACCCGCCGGGGCTGGCGTCTTCAAAGGTAATCGTCGTACAGTGCCGTAGTTTAGTCCTGGCATTGTCTCTAGATCATACTCCTGTTTCTGCATGAGATATTTGGATTGAGGGCTATAGAGATACAGAGGCAGTCTTCCGGCATCTGACCCGAAGTCGACTTCTTCCATAGCGGGGGGATGTGGGTTATTCGTCCGGCCGAAGATGATCGGGTGGTCCTCTCCCTCGACTATTCGGTAAGTGTCTTCTACTGGAGTAAGTCGGATGGCGGTGTACACGTTTGTCACCTGTGTATGTAGGTGAGTGCCTATACCGTGTTCCATAGCATATATTATACATAGCTTATTGAGCTCGGTGTAGTTCAAAGATAACCCTTTATTGATGAAGTAAGGTATCTTTTCTAGAGGGATTACATCATCTGCGGAGGGGGTATCGGAGTGGGCAGCCACATACTTGGCCAATTCTGGTTCTTCTTCGGCCACCTCCTGTATAAATGAAGACTGAGAGGACGACCTAGTCAGCTTGATCTTCAGAGGCTCAACTGGCGGAGCAGATAGTGGAGTTGTTGGTAAACTAGCAACCCCCAGTTTGGTACTTGATGTGAGGCGAGGGGTGGCTGGTTCGCTAGAAGTGTCAGACCTCGCATCGGGGTGAAGAATCTTCTTGGGAAGGCGTATTGTGAGCGGTCTATCGGAGGGATTGGGCTTCTCCGTTTGGAGCTGACCGACTCTCGGTAGTCTGATGGAAAGTGGCCCTGTTATGGGTCTCGGCGCTTGGCCGGACCTTGGCAGCCGGATTCTCATTTGTTCTTCTTGTGCGGAGAGACTAATTGCGTCCTTACGCAGAGTGGCCGTAAGGGGTACGAAATTGCCCGGTTTGCGAGCCTGAAGATGGATCGTTAGAGGTTCTTCTGATCCTGTAGCCGTCTTGTTGTGAGCTTGCACATCTTCTTCGACCAGATGCTTCTTTGATTTTTCGTACAGACAGGAGTCTGAGTAATAAGATTCGACCCCCTTGAAGGGATCGATATCGGCAAACTCTGTCCTCACGAAGCCGTGCTTACCGACATATTTGAAGCACTGGTGTAGCGTGGAAGGCACGATCATGTAATCGTGTATCCAAGGCCGCCCCAGAAGGATATTGTAAGAAGTGTCGGCATCTATGACATAACAGGTGACTTCTGATTGGAAATCGCCGATCTGACACTTCAAACGGATCTTCCCTATTGGGTAGCTCCTGCCCGAATTGAAACCACTAATGGCGGTGCTTGTAGGTGTCAGGCGATACATCAGAATGCGAAGATGATGTAGCAGACCCTTCGGAATGATGCTTATAGAGGACCCAGGATCAATATGCATTCGGTCCACCTTTACGTCGCCGATGTATCCAGTGTAGTATAGCGGGCGATCATGCAGGTTAGTTTTGATGAGCATATCTTGCGGAGAGAAGACGATGTTGGGCATTGCTCCCGTACAAGCACTATCTTGGAGCTCTGCAGGTTGGTTATCGCCCGTGAGGTTGACCTGAGCCAAGTATGCGTCGGCATTTTGGAGTGCCTCACTTAAAGCCGTGCGGACATCCTTTGAGAGCCTGAGGAGTTCATATAAAGACAATTTGGCCGGGGTATTAGCTAATTGTGCCAAGATGTCGAAGTTGTAGGGCCTCTCCAGCCCCTGAGGTGTCTCCTTCCGGAGGGACTTGTCGAAGCGAGTCTCCTTCGGCCTAGGCTTGTCGGTCGTCGAAGGCTGGGCCGATCCCGGAGCATCATTGGTGGTGGGCGGATGATCATCAGTCGCGCTTTCGGTCACCGGTTGGGCTTGTGTTCCGGATCGAGTAGTGACGGCCGAGACTTCCTCTTCTTCCGTCGAGGCAGTACGGCAGGATTTGACTTTTTCACTTTTCCTTTTAGAAGGTGGAGAGGGCTGAGTTACCTCGTGGACTAGGTCCGGATGGACCCACATAATTTCCCCTCGTGATGTGGTGAGGGGTATTAGACCAGCGGCTTGATCGCGAGCAGGCGGCAGATTAGCAATTTCTATTGTTGCCAGAGGGATGGGTATAACCCCGTCCTGAGTCTCTGTTGGAGGGAAGCTGCCGAATTATACGGACACCATGTTGGCTGCCACGGTTACTTCTTCGAAATCGATGGCCAGGGCGTTCGAATCGATGAGGTTTTGGATATACCGCTTCAGTTGGTAGCAGTCGTGTGTAGCATGGTGGACGTAGCGATGGTAATGGCAGAACTTTGGGTTCTCCAGATCAGCTAGCCGAGGCTCCCGTCTTGGTGGAGGAAGCTGAATCCTATCTCCTTGTATAAGCATGTCCAAGATAGGCTTGACGTGACCGTCTTCAAAGAAATAAGTGATTTGAGGCCATTGTTTGTCTGCTGGCTGTGGCTCGGGCTTCTGGGCTGTATCGGTCATCATAGCCTGCTTGCCTTTGTTGTCCCGGTTGTTGGAGGGGCTACCCCCATTGTCGTTGCTGGTGTTGGGACGCTTGCTCTTGTTCTCTCCCTCCGAGATATGCAACCCCAGTTGGCGAGCCTTCTTCAATCGTTCTTCAGCACTTGTAGCACTGATGATAAAAGCCTTCCAGTCCTTGAACTGACTTTTGCCCATCCAGAGACTAATTGTTGGAAGTAGTCTCTTTTGGCAAATTTCAATCAAAGAAGAGTCCGGGTTGCCAGATGGTAACTTCATTGCGGTTTGACGAAACCGCTCAATGTAATTTCTCGTCAGTTCTTTCTCTCCTTGAACGACGTCCATGAGGGTAGACATCGTTATGTCCTGTCCTACCTCATAGAACCTCTCCAAGAACAAGCGTTTGAAGCCAGCGAAGGAGTGGATGCAATTGTCTGGCAGGTTGCGGTACTAATCGAAGGCGACTCCTTCCAATGCCCCAATGAATAACCGCGTGAGGATAGCATCATCATGGGGCAGATGGTCGGTAGTGACCTCAAAGTAAGTGATGTATCGACTTGCTGAAATCTTGCCATCATATGGGTTGATATTGAACGGCTTATATCTTGGCGGAAAGGGAACATCTCTTCATTCAGCAGGATATGGTTGCCGTATTCTGAGGTCTTGAGAGTTTTCTCGGGCGTAGAACATTGCTTGGAGCTCCTGAACCTCTCTTCTTACTTCTCGGGCCTCATCTGTCGCGGTAGGGGCCGTTATCTCGGGAGGATTATTGCCCTGGTTTGGCGCCGCTGAATTTGAATCTACGTTGATTGTGGGACCCGTGCTTGTCTGGCTAGGTGTCACTCTCTGCAGAGTAGGAAGTGCCGCTTTGATCTCGTCTACAGACTTGACCAAGGTATACAATATGGCCTCCAACGTATCGATGCGCTGGCGATCGCTGGAACCGCCTTGATTGCTGTCTATCATGAATACCGTCTTCACATGAGGAGTGACGGAGGGAGTGGTGGAGGATGTACCCTCTGAGTCGTACCCACGCGTCGAGAAATCATCTGGATATGTGGGGATGTTCTCTTCAGGTTCGGACTCGGAAGGAACACTACCCCCAGCTTCGGAGCTTGCTTCGTCTAGAGAATCATGGATGTCCTCGGGGACATCAGCATCTGTTGTACCCGATGGGAGGGTTGTTTCTCGGGATTCGTCTCCTTGAAACATTGGATTATTGTGGACGTTCGGAGGAGTACTACCCCCAGCTCCTACAACCCCCAGGGTCGGGGACGATGAGCCTCCTGTTGCAGCAGTTTTTGTCTTCGAACGGGTGTGTTGGTATACTCCGGTGGAGGGTAACCGTTTAGCCAACAACTTCTTAGCTGTAGTGGCTGATATCTTTGGACTGGAGATGCTTGTCTTCTTCCCTCTCCCTTCGGCGGGGACCTTCTGAGCGGAATTGCAGGAGACAACAGGAGGTGCCTCATCTTCTGAGTTCGGGTGCTGTAGTCTGTGGAAGACGGACGGACGATCTTCCGTCACTGCTGCGTTGTTGCAGCAGCAGTTGACGATGATCTGGGTGCAGTGACGTCCATGTGAGGATTCTTTGCACGCCGAGGCCCCTTCTCTTTCCTTACGTTTGTGGAGGATCGCCTCACGCAGGTCAGAGGAACCACTCTGTCCGTTCGCCGCCGAGGATTGGACTTGAGCGGTTCTGTACAACTTCCCATCAGAGGCCCGTGTGATAATCAGCGGGACGCCCTGATAGTCAGAGGTTGGGGCAGCCGTCTGGGCTTGATGAGCCCGCACTGCCCTAGACTTCTTCTTTGTGGGTGCATAATAGGAAGAGTCCAAGTTGAGCATCACAGAGTCTGGCTTATCATCCAGAGAGTCATCAGGGTTCGGACCGTACGAGAGACGGTCGAAAACTGATCGAGAGGAGCATGGAGCATATGCTATGCGGCTGGGAGCGGAAACCGTGCGGGCTGTCTGCATGCGGTTGTCTCCTGTCATCGGACGAGTTCTTATGCGGCTAGGGGTCACGACCGTGCAGGCTGGCCGCATGCGGTTGGCATCTGTGGCCGCATAGGTTTTCTGCAAACGATTGACTTTACTGGCCGCATGAGTCTCATCCATGCTGTTGGGAACTGTAGTCGTATAAGTTATGCGGCTGACAGAAGTAGCCGCATGAGTTTTCTTCATACGGTTGGCGGATGTAGCCGCATGGGCTTTCTCCTTGCGGCTAATACTCTTCTGCGGTTCGGTCCGCGTAGAGTCTCTCTTTGTCCCTGCAAGTCAAGCATCATAATGTTTTCTTCTGCCGGACTTGGGGACAGCAGAGTTGTCTACGATCTGAGGTGGGACCGCAGGAGAATCCTTCTCGCCGTCTTGAGCAGCAGAGGGCATCCCATCGAGGGCTTGAGGAGGAGCAAATGACTTCGATCTCCATTCTTTGCGGGCCTTCGTGGTACGGGTGCGCTTCTGGGCCGGGCCAGCGCTGCCTTCAGAGAGCATCTCTTCGAACGCCTGTTGGTCGAAGCGGACGACCATCTTCTTTTGTGTGGAGCCAAGTTTGGCTGCATCTGATTGCGTCACCAACTCCTCAGCCGTGGAGAAGTTAGTCCCCAGCAGAGTCGCCATCGTGTTTGCCATTGATTGTAAAAGAACAGAACAATTATCGGAGGACTGAACTTAGACTCACAATACAAACTCGCTCGTACAAAGAAAGCCTAGGGACGAAAACCTAGGTACAGCAGACTAAGTACGATTGTTTATTTTTGATTCTGGGGGGTGACGATAGAGGCTCGGAAAAGCGACGACCGCTCTGCCTTACTCCTTGGACGATCAGTATGTAGCTTTGGCTCGGGGAAGATCTGCTTGGCGTTGACGAAGAAACGCTCTTCTTGCTCTCCTCGGATTGCTCTCCTGACTTCTCTCTCTCTGTGATTATCAAGAAGAAAGGGGAAGCTCTCTCTGTGTAGATCTCTCTCTTCTTATTCTTTTTTATTCTTTTGTTGCCGACCTCTCTTCTTCTCTCCTCTTTTCTTTTTTCTCAAGGGAATGATGCTGGCTATTTATAAGAGTGGGGGGGTGATCATTAGGGTTTGCTAATGATTATCTGTTTGGAATGTCGGTGCTCCTTCATTCTATCTGAACCCTTGATCCTGATTATAGTGAATCTCGGCCATTAATGCGGATAGCATCGTATCTCATGAGCAATTAATGCTAGCTGCTTTAAATCCTCGTGATTGATTATGCCAATGTCTGATTGCTCGCCACGTGTCCCATTAGCTTGATGATAAATGATATGCCCTGATCTCAGTAATTGTGACGATGATGTCAAATATATTTGTTGAGATTCGGTTAAATCTCTTATTGATCTCATGCCACGTGTCTTAATTGTGAGTCCTGTCAGAGCCGCATAGGATTGACGATCCTCGAACCGCAGAGAGATACTCTTTGTAAGCCGCATAGGACGATACTTCATCGAGCCGCATATGCGTAATCTTTGTGAGCCGCATGAGCTGGTGTTGTATTGGGCCGCAGGGAATGTGTTCCCAGGGAGCCGCATGAGCTAGCGTTGTATCGAACCGCATGGAACGGGTTCTCAGGGAGCCGCATATGACTGATTGCCACGTGGCAATCTGGGACTTCTGACGGATTTGGTCAGAGATTTTCTTCTTTTCCCGAGGAGTCAGTCATTATGGCAAGGCCATTATGAAACTTTATGTCAGGGCCGCCATAGTGAATCGTGCTGGAACAATAAATGAGGCCGCTCCTTAAACGACCAGCTGTAGGAAAAGATCATATATGGCGTCCATCGAGCCGCATATGCCTTGCTGAACCGCATACGCTCCCGAGCCGCATGCGATTGAGAGTCTTCTTTGAACCGCATAGGGCCGCTCCTGTGTGGGCCGCATAAGCTTCTTACTCAGAGCCGCATGGATCATTATTCTAATATTTTCCATGCTTCTACAGTCGTCTACAACTGAAAAATGGTTATCCAGTCAGGATTGGAACAAGTACAAGTCTAACCACCATGACACAAGTACAATATAAAGTAATAAAACACTAAACATGGAAAATAATGATCAATGGAAACAATAAACAATATGAACAAGAAATCATGAGATTGAAGAAACTGATAAGGAAAGTAACAAGCATGAAAAGTAAAGAGACTCATGTAAACACTAGTAGTGAACGTGTCGTGAGAAGTACAACGTTCCTACACATGGACGGCTTGGGCGAACGATGAGGTTATAAGGCCCGCCCACGTAAACGGGAGAGTTGCCAACAATACCATCTGGGCTTTCTCCACGTGCCTAGTAATTGTACCCCTCCAATATCCATACCTCACAATCACGAAAATACGATCACGATAACGATCACGATAACAATGAGAAAACATGATCAATAGTCAAACACTCAACTCTCGTGTGTGTTACAGTCAAGACACGAAAGATAGCATGTATAAGTGAAATATAACAATATAAAGTAAATACACATGAAGGTGTCAACAAGTACTTGCCTGAACTCTTGGATGGATTGATTTCACAAGTTGAAGACAATATGATCTCCGTCCTAGAAGCTATCAAATCAAGCCATCATCCCACGAACCCCGTCGCACAAACAACCACAAGTTAGATATACAATTGCCACTCTAAAAATCCTAGAAAGTAGCTAATGGGTTAAATCAATTAATACTATTCTAATTCTGGAATAAATCATCTAAAATCCTATTTTAACCTATTTAATTCTGAAATAACAATCTACACACAAATATTTGGCCAAAGAAATTCACGGTTCCAAATTCGGGACTCGTGGCACACAAACCGAGACATACCATTGACTAACTAGTCAAACATTATGAATTCAAAGTTTGAGTATGAAACATGGTAGATTTTAGTGCCATGAGTGCACTGGAATCGACCGTGCCGCAAAATCATGATTTGGTCAAAAGTTATCGCCATTATGGCTAATTATGACCAAATCGATGAACCGTTGACCAAATCTGACTTCTATGAACAAAATAAAATACTAGATGAAACTCTAAAATTCTGGAAAAATTATATTTTGTAGATCTCGGTGTCAGCTTTCCAAAACTTCAAACTGATCGCGAAATGGAGTTCAGAATCGCTCGAAAGCTCGAAAACCGTGCGACGTGTTAATTTTTGGACAACCGACACTCAAATAATTATTTAGAAATTCGAGATCAAAATACCTGAAAATAAATTATATATTCAGAAACCTAACCTCAATACGCTTCTAACAAAAAAACGGCACGCAAAAAGGACGTCTAGATCAACGGCAAACCCTCCGCGAAGTCGAAGAATTCCTATTGAACTTCCTCTCAAAAGCTGCTGAAATAAAATAGGGTTTCGGAAAACCTAATTATACTAATATATATATATAGGGAACATAAGAGTCGGTGGCTGGCTTTGAGGCGGCTGGGCGGGGACATGTGGCAGCATCTGCTGCCTCCCGCCCAGATACAACGGATCAGGAGTAAGCCGGCTTGGGTTGGCAGCTCCGAGCTTGACTCGGATTCATACTACGGCTTGGAGACCGAGCTCCCCCGCCCCCTCTCACTGCCACGTGGGCCCGCCTTTCCCGCTTCAGCGGCTGACGAGTGGGCCACCCTGCGGCTGACTGGGTATTTAAATATAGGAAATAGATTTTTAATTACAGAAAAATAAATAAAAATCAGAAAAAATCCTAAAAATTCCAAATAAATCCCAAAAAATTCCTAAAAATTCCTAAAAATTCTAGAAAATTGTTTGAGGGTTCTAGAGCCCAAATAATTTATTTAACCTCAAAAATACTCTCGGATGCCTTCACAAAAATTCCTAGAAGCTTAAGAAAATAATGAAACCATATATAAATATTATCTAAAAATCTCCTAAAAATCCAAGAAATTCTAAAATAACAAAATGATACTCTAGAGACTGTATGGGGACCCTGGCGACCACATATGTCCTAGTTTTACTATACTTAAGCTATAGGCTTAGGTACGCACCCTTGTGATCCCAAATCAATTCCTAATTATCAAAAATTAAATTCTAACTAAAATAAAATAATAGAAAAAAAAATCTCCAAAATAGAAGATAAATTCTAGGAACCCAAATGCTACACCGATTGCATGCATACTTTTTTTCTCTTATTATATTATCACAGTTTATATGGCATGGTGTTTTCTTGTATCATGCTACGTCCCTCTGAGGACCTGGTTATCTCTTCAGGGTTAGACAATTTTCCACAGGAGTATGGAGCGACATTGGAGCTGTCCTACATCGATGACGAGGAAGTACCTTTTGACTTCTAGTCTATTCCTTATCTGAGACAGTTGTAGACATTATTTTACATCTCTTTTCTTTCTATTTGCGGAGGTTGGACTCCGATCTTGTGAGACTATTTTTTATAGCTGTTTGGAGTGAGTATGTTCACCCGACTATCTTTTGAGATACTTATTTATTTATTTGGACTCTATTATCTTCTGTGTTGAGCTGTGATGAGATTAGATTATGTTATTCTGGCCTGTGATTATTTTATTTACAGCTTATGTGCATATATGAGGATTCCATATATCAGAGTATTCTTCGTACATGTGCAACTGGCATGTTCACGTGCTTGGTCCTATATATTTTGGGACTGGGGCGTTACAATTATATCTATGATCTAACTGCTAACGAGTTTTTAATTAGCAATATTCTGCTGCCTACTCTATTCACCCCCCTAGAGTATTCTGCTTTACGATTTCGTTCCTACAATTGGTATCAGAGCGGGTTATACAGGTAAAGCAAGATAAAATTGTAGTTATATTCAATTGGTATATAGATCACATCATTACACATGGAACTGTAAAATTTACAAGTGAAGGCCAAGCCACAAACAGACCTCCACTGTTTGACGGCACAAATTACACTTATTGGAAAACACGTATGAGTTTCTTTCTGAAATCTCTTGATTTTGACTTATGGTATGTAGTTATTGATGGCTATAAAAAGCCCCCTCGTATTAATGTTGATGGTATTTTAGTTGAAAAACCCCATGACAAATATACAGAGGATGAAAAAAAAAGGCCAGTCTTGACGCACATGCTATTAACGCTCTATTTTGTGCTTTAGACAGAACTGAATTCAACAGGGTGTCTACATGCACAACATCAAACGAAGTGTGGAAACTTCTCGAAGTAACCCACGAAGGAACAACACAAGTCAAGGAGTCAAACATCAGCAGACTTACTCAGGAGTATGAGGCGTTCAAAATGAAGCCAAGTGAATCAGTCACTCAGATGTTTACAAGATTCTTGGATATTATAAATCCTCTGTCTTCACTAGGCAAGGATTACAGTAACCATAAGAAGATTCGCAAACTTCTACGAGCTCTTACAAAGAACTGGATTCCAAAGGCTACAGCAATCATTGAAGGGAACGACCTCTCAACAATGTCTCTAGAAACACTCATGGGTATGCTACTCACTCACGAGTTAGAACTTCAAGACTTTGAAGATGCTATGCCAAAGGAGAAGTCAGAGAAGTCGATCGCTCTCAAGGCTCAACATAGAAGAACTGTCGAAGACGACTTTGATGACAGCGACTCCGATTATGAAGATCAAGCTCTTCTGGTAAGAAAATTCAAGAAGTTCATGAGATTTAACAGGAGAACAAAAGACAACAAAAACAACAACAACGAGGAAGATCCTATTTGCTATGGATGCAAGAAGAAAGAACACATGAAGAAAGATTGTCCAACAGCATCATCATCAAAGAAAAGCAGCAAATATGACAAAGACTACCTGAAGAAATCTACATCAAGGCAGTACGCCAACACAAGCATATGGCATAAAAGTGAGGCTAGCGACTCAGAAGATGAACAATCAGATGACGCTGCAAATGTGTGCTTGATGACTTACGATCAGGTATTCACTAATCCTCTATTTGATCCTTATGATGATTTCATCTTTGAACAACTAGGATAGGCTTTCAGTGACCTGCTAAATGATTACAGGAAACTGCGTAGTAAATATGAAACCTCTAAAAAGGTACTCAAAGAGTACAAAGGTGAACTAGGAAGACTTACCAACCAACTAGATCATGTTAGAAATAATGACTCTTCAAATGAGTCTGGTGAGCTTTCTTCTATTAACTTGTTGTTACACGAGACTGTTAAGCTATCCGAAGAAAAAGACCAAATTATCATCCAGTTAAAGGAAGACCTATCTAAGGAGAGAAAGGTCTCCAGTGTGCACAGATCAGATTAGAATCACTTACATCTGACTATACTAGATTATATGACACTTCCAAAAAGTTGAAAATTAGTTTAGGAAAACGGCCTGAAGTTGCTGCTTCCTATTCTAACACGTGTCAATTTTCGAATCATCGGAACACGCCCAACACTGTCAGACCAAACCATACCAAAACAATGCCCAAGAAGACTAATAGGCATGCATTCTTCTATACTAGAAAACCAAAACCTACCAATCATGTACCTTACACTACTTTCAACACTCAACATGCCAAATGTCATTATTGTGGCCTCATTGGTCATATATCTTCTGTATGTAGAATCAGAAAGTTAGTAGATTTAAATGTTTATACATGGATACCAAAAACTAACCAGTCAGGACCCTACAAGAAATGGGTACCAAGAGTTTCATCTGTAAATTATTTTGTAGGTGGGACGCCCTTCACATGCTAGGAGCAAATGGATCCTCGACAGCGGTTGCTCACGGCACGTGACCGGTGACGCTTCACTATTCGCAACACTGTCGAAGAAGAATAAAGAAGGATACGTCTCCTTCGGTAATAATTTAAGAGGGTACATAATCGGTATCGGTGACATTGGTAAGGCTCCCTATCCAGTGATTAAAGATGTATGTCTAGTTACCGAGTTAAAACATAATCTGCTCAGCATAAGCCATTTAGCTGATCACGGTTATGGTATTAACTTCGTCAAAGATAAATGTACTATAGTTGATAGTTCAATTGGTAGTACTATATTTGAAGGTATTAGGGAAGACAACATATATATTTTCTATTTATTGGAAGATGCTAACAAAGCAGGTAGATGTTTGATGGCCAAAATCATTGAGAGTCAACTATGGCATATGAGACTCAGCAATACAATTTTATGACTATCTACAAAGAAGTTGGTACGCGGCTTACCGGACATTTCTTTCAAGAAGGATACGGTATGTAGTGAATGTGAAAAGAACAAAGCTACCAAATTCGCATTTAAATCCAAGAACACTGTAAGTACCACTAGACCTTTACAACTGTTGCATATGGACTTATTTGGACCCAGTAGAATTGCTAGTCTAGGTGGTAAGTTATATACATTTGTCATTATAGATGATTTCTCTAGATATATATGGGTTTATTTTCTTGCACGCAAGAACGATGCATTATCAGAATTCGTCACCTTTTGCAAGAAAGTACAGAATGAAAAAGGGTTCATGATTACTCGCATTCGTAGTGATCATGGTGACGAATTTGAGAATGTAGAATTCAAGCAATTTTGTGACACACACGATTATTTGCATGAATTCTCTTGCCCTAGGACTTCGCAACAAAATGGAGTTGTGGAACGTAAGAACAGAACTCTATCTGAAATAGCTAGAGTAATGTTAAACCAGTTTAGTCTACCTAGATACTTTTGGGCTGAAGCTGTAAATACAGCATGCTATATTCTTAATAGGGTTCTAATTCGACCTATATCGAAGAAGACTCCCTATGAACTATGGTTTGATAGAACAACCAATGTTTTATATTTCAAGATTTTTGGTTGTAAATGTTTTATTCTTAATATTAAAGACAATTTGAGTAAATTTGATGAAAAGGCCGATGAAGGTATATTTTTAGGTTATACAGCAAAGAGCAAAAGATCCAGAGTCTTCAACAAAAGAACCATGATCATCGAAGAATCAATCAATGTCAAGTTTGATGAGCTAAATCAACACTTAGATGATGATGACAATGAAGACTTAATTACACCAAGTACAGCTACTGTAAAACCTTCACATAGAGATACAGAACCATCATATCAAGCATCAGATGAACCTTCAAGCAAAGAAGCTGGAACTAGCAATCCTGAGACTACACCAAAAGAGATGAGATTTTTGGCTAATCATCCAAAGGACTTGGTAATTGGTGAGATTACCAAGGGTGTAAGTACTCGTTCCTCTAATAAAGATATAGCTTCTTGTGTTACTTTTGTTTCGCAGTTTGAACCCAAAAAATTGAAGAAGCATGTAGTGATAATTTTTGGTTAGATGCTATGCAAGAGGAATTAAACCAATTCGAACGAAATCAAGTTTGGGAACTTCTTCCCAAGCCTATTGATCATCCGGTCATTGGCATCCGATGGATATTCCGAAATAAACTGAACGAGAATGGTTTAGTTACTCGTAATAAGGCTCACCTCGTAGCTCAAGGATACAATCAAGAAGAAGGTATCGACTACGATGAGACTTATGTCCCAGTTGCGAGATTAGAATCCATTCGCATGTTATGTGTATTTGCATGTTTTCATAATTTTAAGTTATTTCAAATGGATGTCAAAAGCGTATTTTTAAATGGTTTTATAAAAGAAGAAGTTTATGTAGCTCAACCTCCTGGTTTTACTGATTTCAAATTTTTTGAAAATATTTTCAAGTTGAAGAAAGCCGTATACGATTTGAAACAAGCCCCTCGTGCTTGGTACGATCGTCTGAGCTCTTTTCTACTTGATAACGATTTTTTAAAAGGAAAGGTTGATACTACATTGTTTATAAAATCTTTGAATAACAACATTCTTTTGATTCAAGTCTATGTAGATGATATTATTTTTAGATCTACCGATGAATCTCTTTGTCAAGAATTTTCAAAGTGTATGCAGAATGAGTTTGAGATGAGCGTGATGGGAGAGCTGAAATTCTTTCTCGGACTGCAAATCAAATAAACCAACAATGGGACGTCCATAAATCAAGCAAAGTACACAAAGGATCTATTAAAGAAGTTCGACATGGAAGCAGTCAAGCCACTTAGCACTCCAATGGCGATTTCAACCAAGCTTGATATTGATGAACAAGGCAAACCTGTCGACATACGTAAGTATCGAGGTATAATCGGTAGCTTACTGTATTTAACTGCTAGTCGACTAGACATTATGTTTAGTGTTTGCTTATGTGCACGCTTTCAAGCTAATCCTAAGGAATCACATCTGTGCGCAGTTAAGCGTATCTTCCGATACCTTAAAGGCACTTCTTCTGTCGGCTTATGGTATCCCAAAACCACGTCATTTGACCTAATCGGTTATTCTGATGCTGATTTTGTCGGATGCAAAGTAGATAGAAAAAGCACTAGTGGCACATGTCATTTCCTAGAAAAAGCTCTAGTCTCTTAGTTTAGTAAGAAGCAAAATTCTGTTGCATTATCAACAATCGAGGCTGAGTATATCGCCGCAGGACGTTGTTGTGCACAAATTTTGTGGATGAAGCAAACTTTAGAAGACTATGGATTACATTTTACATACATACCCATTTTCTGTGACAACACTAGTTCTATTAATTTGACTAAGAATCCAGTATGTCACTCTCGTACTAAACATATCGAGATTAGACATCACTTTCTTAGAGATCATCAACAAAATGGAGATATAGACCTTGTATACATAGACAAATAGAATCAATTAGCTGACATACTCACAAAACCTCTAGCGAAAGATCCTTTCAATTATTTACGTCGAGAATTAGGAATTTTAGATGTCAATAATATTAATTAATTATGTTTTATTAATTAATATTTGATACTCAATAACTGTTTTTGAGACAAGCCTAAAAAGAGTCTGTCTGTCACCACGACTACGGTCGAAGCGAAGCGGTATTTAAGAGTTCTCCGGTGAACCTTCGTTAGCTGGGACAGTACTCCTACAGCTAATCTGAGACAGATACTGAGTAAAGAATATAAATTTATAAAATAATATTAATTATGTTATTTAAAATCTAAATTTACTAAACTCTGAATTAAACATTTGAAACGAATTGATGAAAAAGATGTGGCCCCACAATTATATATATATATATATATATATATATATATATATATATATGTATAGCCAGGCAAACCCTTGGCGAATTCGGTCCGAGTTCGGTCCGAATTCGGCCAGAGTTCGGCTGGGTATATATATGTACCAGTCAGAACCCGAGGCCATCTCTTCTTCATTCTTCCAAACTTCATCAAAACAGCAGCAGCCGTGCCCCCTAAACCCTAGTTCGTCTCCACCTTCCTTCTTCCAATTCACGTGGAGATCTTCGTCCAAAATTTGGATTCGTGCGGAGAATTTCATCCTCTACAGCATATCCAATTCTCGGGAGGTATAATTCCTTCTTTCCTCCACTTTCCAATTGTTAGGGTTTCTAGTTTTTGGGATAGAATGCCTAAGGGATTCAATCCTTTCAAGAGGAAGAAGACCCATGCCAGTGAAGAGGCACCGTCTTCGGATCCGCATACGGATTCCCTCTTTTCTCCGGTCCAATCGGATGACGGTGCATCGGACGAGTTTTCTTTCAAAACTCCCGACCAAGCCCTACTTTGGTATGCCGATTTCATTATGCGTACTATTTGTACTGGATATCCGATCAAATGGACTGTCTTTCCCGACCACCGTCCTTACTTTGAGGCATTAGTGTTACAACACTTTATTACTTTACAATTCCCTATAGCTACAAATGCCATCAGACTATTTTACTGTAATTTCCTGTTAGACACTTTTACCGCAAGAACACGTATCGAAGGGATAGATATCGAGTTTACTAATAAAACGTTAGCAAAAATCCTTGGTATTCCAAACGAAGGTGCCCCGCTCGATGACATCACTGATTTCGATTTCCCCGATGGTACGAATCTCGTTAGTTTCAGGAATGAGCTTTGTGCGCCCGCACGTGCTCTTCCTAGAAAGTTCAAGGCAAATAACTTGAACTTGTTTAACTATGAATTACATCGCATCATCTATTCCAGTCTACTTCCAAAATCCACTTCAAAAGATGATGTCACTGCACTTAAGCTTTCTAATTATATCACATTTTTTAAGGGGATTCCTTTCTCTGCCCCTAAGACTATCATTCAGATGATAGGTAGATGTCGTGGAAGAGACCCAACCTCTCTTATGCAATGATCATCCCACGCATCTTTCAGAGATTCGACATTGACTTATCCACTTGTGCTCTGGACCCTGAGCCCAAGTTTCTCAAACTCTCTTGCCACAGCATTGCCACTGTTCCTCCACCTACTGTGTAATACCCCAGTCCCAAAATACGTAGAACTAGAACGTAATCATGCCAGCTGTATACATACGAATTAAATGGACCGTCGTATGTATACATAAGCTGTAAAATACAGTAGAACCATAACTAATCTCATCCACACAAAATATAAATGAATAAAAGATATCATATAACGATAATGAATAATCTTTGTACAACATGTTGGGCGGAGATAAATCAACTACCAACAAATAAGGGAGAAATACATGGAAAATGAGATAAGCTTGGCGAGCGAAGTAAAGACGATCAAAGTACAATCATCCTCGAAGAAATAGTGACGATCATGGCCACGGCTAGAACACCTGCGAAAGACAAGAACACACACATGGCGAGATAATCAGGTCCTCAGAGGGACGTAACAAGATACATTAGACATGCCATATAAATACTGAATATAAAATATGCCACAATCAAAGAAAGTGACAAGACATAAATAAGGCAACCTAACCGTACTAAAGTGAACATGCAGTTGAGAACAAACCTTTCATCGCATGAGCCCTGGCTGTAAATGGGATCTGGTATAGTCCCCACTTGGGCACCAGTGACCACAGCGCATGACGATCAAAAACGACAGTGGCAAACCTGAGAGGCTCAACATACCCGTATCTCCAGCAGAGCTTCCGGGTTACAAGGGAAGTGCAATCGAAGCCCATACGACAAGGAAATGTTCTCCCCACCCCATGTACCTATCATGTCGCATCTACGACCATGTAACACTAATAACCATCAAGTCTTCTAACATACAACTATTGACAGTTAGACCTAACGCACGTCCTGTACGCATCAGTGATCAGCCGACACGCAAGTCCGTAGGCTATATGCTACTCACAACTCACACATCTCATGGCACATCAGTGTCAAAGTTTATGTAATGCACTAAACTAGTGGTAGTCCCTTAACTCTAGGTCCATATACAATCAAAGGATAAATAACAAGGTACATCTAATATCACTGAGCAAGCAGTAAATCAAGAACTAGAAATAATTGAACAGTGATATGTAATAAAATGCAAACTGAAAATAAATAGTATAATGGCAAGGTATCTTGCCTGGTGTGTCGCCTGGTGGTGCGATGTTCTATCATGTTCCAATAGTCCAATAGCCATGGTCGACGTGTAGGGTCCGAGGTCGCGAGAAAATAGGCAAGCATGATTAGTTATGAGTAATGAGGATAATTGGAAGAATTTGGGGAGTAGATAAATATACAAATTCTTAGAAAATAATTATATTACTTTAAAAACATGTTTACTTATAAAAATTCATTTACGAAAATACTCAAAAATATTTACATATAATAATTTTGAAAATTACATCTTATTAGTCAAAAATATTTTCGGTAAAAATATTGTATAAATCGGTAACGACTAGTTTTTAGCAATGTTTTGGAAATATAACATCTAAAAACATTTAGGACTAAACGTACTCAAAATATCATAGAAATATAAAATCACACCCTTAGGGTTTTTAAACCAATTTTTGAAATATAGAACTAGGCTTTAGCAATAATATTTATAATTCTTAGAAAATAGTAGGATAACCTCAAATAAAATTTTACTAACAATAATAGTAATAACCTAAGTATAACTATGATAAACTAATTATAATAATGATGATAATATTAGTAATAATAATACCGATAATAATAAAAATATTAGATAATAATATTAGATAATAAAGAATAATAGTTGACAATAATAATAAATAATAATAATGAAAAGAATAATACTATTAATTTTTAATCAAAACTTTACAGCTCATCTCCCCTTTTATTAAAAATAATAATAATAATAATTTCCTACAAAAGCTAAACAGCTCAATCCCTCCCAATTACTACAGTGAGTGAGAGAGAGAGAGAGATGGGGAGAAGAGCGCGGCTCACCAGCGGGTTGCGCGGAGTTGGGCGCACCTGCGCGGAGGCGGAGGAGCAGGGCTTGCGGTGGCGGCGTTCCGATGGAGGACGCGGCGGTGGCTCGTGAAGACTTCCAGTGGCACGGCGGCCGGACGGAGAGCGCCGGGGAACTGCGGCACGGTGGGGCGGCAAAGAGATGGAGACTCCGGTGGATGCACCGCCCGTTGGTCGCTCTCGAGGTCGTGACTGCACTGACTGAAGGAGACTCCGGCTCTCAGGTCAGATGAGGGGCAGCGCGGGAGTGCGGACACGCCGGAGGTAGGGTTTAGGGATTTTATTTTGTTTAATTTGTGTGTGTCTGGTTGTTGGACACAGGATAAGGTATACTGTGGGGATGTAATAAAGACACAATAAAGGATACGGCACCTGGGGGTCGGATTCGAGGTCGGACACGTGACTTATATGAGGCTGATGATGATGAACGAGGACACAGACACGGGAACACATTTTGTGGTATTGGTGGTTTGTGGTAGTTGGAGTGGCGATGGTGGCGGTGGTGTTCTGCTGGTTTTGGTGGTGGTGCGTACAGTGGTGGTCTGGGTTGGGATGGTGGTGACGACAGTGGCTGTCGATGCAAAGGAGGTTGGATGAGGATGAGCTGGTGACGGAGGCGGGTGGCGGTGATGGTTCGGATTAGGGTCTAGGTCGGGTCGTGGTGATTGCATGTCCTGCGTGACGCGGATAATGAAGGGAGATGGTGTTCGGTGTGTCGGACACGGGAAGGAGATCTGTATTTGTAATGGGGAAATATAGTGGATGGGAGGCACAGACACGATGCACAATCTGTGGTTGTGGAGAAATTTTGGAAGAGTACCACTCCTTTTATAGGAGGTAGGAATTCCCAGTTTGATAAGGATAGGGAGGATTTAAATCCCCCTTAGATAATATCATATTAAATTAAAATTTGATTTAAACTTTAATCGTTCAATTCCAAATCAACGTTAGATAAAACCTTCATTTAATTCAAATTCACATGAAATCTTTTCTAATTTAAGTTATCCAAAATAATTCAAATATTAAATAGAACAAAATCTTAAATATCTTTTTCATAAATATTAAAATATAACATTAATTAATTTCAAAAATCAAGGTAATTACTTAAATATTAAATCATAAAGTAGCTTTTTATAAATAACAAAAATATGTTACTATATAAATTTCAAATTCCACAAATATCTAGAATATATTTTATATAAACCAAAATTTTCCAATTCACTATTTATTTTTAAACGACGAACAAAATAACTCTTTTAAAAATAAAAATATTTATCACATTTATTTGAACATGTACTTTTCTATATAATAAATTTATAATAAAAATATTTTTCTAACATATGTACCTCGACACATATTCGCACTCGTCGAAAAATTACGAAACGCAAATCCCGCACGTTACGTAAATACAACAAAGCGAACTCGTATACGACGTGCACATACTAAGTACAAAAATAAAATAAAAAATATTTAAAAAAATCGTAGTAGAAATTTAGGGGGTTTACATCTTACCCAACTTAAAAGAATTTCGTCCTCGAAATTTAGAAAAAATTAGGGTAGGTAGGGTGAAGGAGATAGAAGCAGTATATTCGAATAGATGTACGAGATCTTCTTGGGACGAGAATGCAAACAAAATATTCTGCGAGGAGGCGGGCGACATTTCAATGATAATAGATCAGTTGGATGACTAGGAAAGAATCGGTTATAGTATGATTATGCTTATGACAACCCCTCGATGTCTGTAATCCATCATTCACTGTCATTTGTTCTATGGACGTGCAAGCTCCCCAAATAGGTAATAGTCTTCCAATATAAATTTTGATCATTAGACCACTATTCTTGATTCGACATTTTCTTGTGTGTTTTCAATATTGTTAAAATCTCAAATCGTCCTTATCAATTTGTCATTCACTATTGCAATATATTCCATAACTTTCTTTTCTTCTTTATTTACTTCAATCATTTTCCTCACAAATTTTAAATTCCAAAATGTATGCAATTATTTAATTCAATATTTCATCGTAAATTTTTTTTAACAAGTTCAACAAATTTTGAATTAAATGAATCTCTAATATACTTTTCTCACATATCTATATATATATATCTATTTTCCTCAAAATAGATCTCGTCGTTCACAATCTCTTCAAGAGTAGGTTGTAGATAATCCTTCAATATGTTTAATCAAATGTTAAATCAACATTCTTTGTAGGAAATTCGTACTTATCCTTAAAGTACCCAAAATAAGCTATCACCTTCAATATTTGTTGATCATATCTTCACAACAAAATCTTTTATCATTACAAATGAAAATTCTTTACCTATTAGCATCTTCTTCGGGAATTGGAATCCATTGATCTTTTAATTCATGATGGTAAAAATGAACCCGTCTTACTTCATATTCATAATCATCTTAGGGTCGTATTCCTTAATTCGTCAAAAATGTAAGCAATTTCTTTCTTCAACCATTGGTTATCCTTGAAACCTATTATCTTCATAACACTATATTTTATTGGAGGCAAGTCCACATTGTCTCTGTCAAGAATTTGCGTTCATCAATTTAATCTAAATTTGGTTCTTAAACCACCAAAACTTTAAAAATTCTTCACTCAATATTTTGTTACCTCGAAACAAATTTTGAAAATTGAGAAGCCTATTTACCTTTGATTATTTTATCAACACAATATAACATTTCTCCCTTCATCTATTTGGATTTATCGTACATTTTTATTTATGTCCATTCTACACCTTGTAGTCTCGTAATTATCTTAACCAACTGTGTTATTTATCCTTGTTGTGGGGTTCTCTAATCTACCTCTACTAATCCGAGATTGTCATGATCAAATTTCATCTCGCATAAGGGAATCATACAAGGAACAAGGTTGCATAAACAATGGAGAAATCATAGTGATATATGAGTAAGCAATTTAATTGGAAGGGAGAAAAGAAAGTGTTGCTAATATTGCATGAAGAGTAAAAGGTGTTATGGGTCTAAGTAATTCAAGATAATACAAGAAAATAAAATAACAAGGGTTAAGCAGTTAAGATAAAGCACAAGGTTAAGCATTTAACGGATTTAGTAGATCTCAATCGGGCTGAAGATTTGAGTCGAGATTGAGTCCAAATATATAGTCAAAAGTATATCGGTACCGTGGTATAGATTATAGTTTGTCTTTATGACCCGAAAGTCGTACCATAAAAATAGAGTAAAAGGGGACGTGTTTTAGTAGGACATGATATACCTACATGAAGGAGAGCTCGTCTAGGTCTTGTATGTGAAATTTGTTGGAAGAAAAAGTCTAGTATTGTGCTCCAAATATCAAAGTCACGATAGGAAACGCCAAATGATCAAAATAGAAAGTGGGTTTTCATAAGATACTAATTAATGCACAAAAATAAAAGGTTAAAGCACAAAATAAAGATAATTAGAAAATCTCGTAGATCAAGGTAAAATAAGTTAGGGACACGGTTTCTAGGAAGAAGATAGTCTCCTAGATAAGGGTATGGTCAAGGGAATGATTCTAATCGTTTCTAAGTTTCAAACAATTAGATGGTCACGAATAAAGATCTAGATTTGAGGGAAGGTCGAGTAAGTCAAAGATATGTTCATCGGTTTGGTCGATGACTAACTATACTTGTGTATATGCAATATCATAATCATAGGTGGTATGGCAATCTAATGTGGAATACTTCCATCTCGCTAGGGTGACCTTACTTGTTTCTTGGTCCTTTACCAATGTATGATCTAATCTAAAATTTCAAGTTCCTCGAAAGTTTCTCAATAAAAGTTCCAAGATACTCCGCCAAAAGTCCTAATTATCTTAGACTGTCAACCTTAATCAAAATTTTAATTCTCTAGTCAATCTCGAAACAACCCTTGTATATCGTAAATCGAATAATTATTATCATTTTTTTCCAAACCTTAAACTCAACATTTAATAAGTTTATCAGCCGAATTTCATACTACAAAATGGAACATTTAAATAACTCCCGAATTTAATTATATATCCTTCAAATGTGTATATCTAGCTTCCAATAAGTCACAACTACTCTTCAAAAGTAAATAAATTTTTTTTTCACCAAAATAGAAATGCCCATAATCAAGGCTTTAAACTCAAAACCTAAATAACTTGATAAACAATAGATCATATGACGTAATTTAATTCAAAATATTTTACCAAAATTTATCAATCGTCCTCAAATTTTGGTCAATCGTAAATCATAGTTTAAAATTTTATGATCCTTTTCAAATCAAATTTATATCCCTCCAAAAGATGTATAGCTATAACTCAATAAATCATAAATGTTCAAAGACCTTCAAGAATTAAAACGCAAAATCAAATCAATTTATTTTCTCGATCTAGCTATCCTCTTGTGTATATCACCTTATAATATCAAATTAAAATTCCAACTATCTTTTGGAAGCGATAATATGCTACTACCCAACTTGGAATTAACTAATCCTTAAAATCATATTTCTAGGAAAATAAATGCCTTTATAACTCAAATAAAATCTCAATGCATATTAATTGTCAATGCAATCCATCTAGCCATGTGTTTAACCTATAGGAATATACTAGTGTAGTCATCTTACTAAACACGAAACTAAAAATTTACTGTAGAAGGAATCAAGCAAGATGCAAATCAAGGAGGTCGAACAAGAGTTCGGAATTTGAAGTCAAGAAAGGATGTCAAGTAGGTGGATGAGATTCTAAACTCTAATCCTATACTGCAGGCCCGTTCGTACAGTCATGTAACCGAAACGGCAAACTAGACCTGCATGGGCCACCACAAAAACATGTAACGCTCCAGTCCTAAAATACGTAGGACTAGAACGTAATCATGCCAGCTGTATACATACGAAGTATATGGACCGTCGTATGTATAAATAAGCTGTAAAATGCAGTAGAACCATAACTAATCTCATCCACACAAAATATAAATAAATAAAAGATATCATATAACGATAATGAATAATCTTGGTACAACATGTTGGGCGGAGACAAATCCACTGCCAACAAATAAGGAAGAAATACATGGAAAATGAGATGAGCTTGGCGAATGAAGCAAAGACGATCAAAGTACAATCATCCTCGAAGAAATAGTGACAATCATGGCCATGGCTAAAACACCTGCGAAAGATAAGAACACACCTGGTGAGATAACCAGGTCCTCAGAGGGACGTAACAAGATACAATAGACATGCCATATAAATACTGAATATAAAATATGCCACAATCAAAGAAAGTGACAAGACATAAATAAGACAACCTAACCGTTCTAAAGTGAACATGCAGTTGAGAACAAACCTTTCGTCGCATGAGCCCTGGCTGTAAATGGGATCTGGTATAGTCCCCACTTGGGCACCAGTGACCACAGCGCATGACGTTCAAAAACGACAGTAGAAAATCTGAGAGGCTCAACATACCCGTATCTCCAGCGGAGCTTTCGGGTTACAAGGGAAGTACAATCGAAGCCCATACGATAAGGAAATATTCTCCCCACCCCATGTACCTATCATGTCGCATCCACGACCATGTAACACTACTAACCGTCAAGTCTTCTAACATACAACTATTGACAGTTAGACATAACGCACGTCCTGTACGCATCAGTGATCAGCCAATACGCAAGTTCGTAGGCTATATGCTACTCACAACTCACACATCTCGTGGCACATTAGTGTCAAAGTTTATGTAATCCACTAAACTAGTGGTAGTCCCTTAACTCTAGGTCCATATGCAATCAAAGGATAAATAACAAGGTACATCTAATATCACTGAGCAGGCAGTAAATCAAGAACTGGAAATAATTAAACAGTGATATGTAATAAAATGCAAACTAAAAATAAACAGTATAATGGCAAGGTATCTTACCTGGTGTGTCGCCTGGTAGTGCGATGTTCTGTCATGTTCCAATACTCCAATAGCCATGGTCGACGTGTAGGGTCCGAGGTCGCGAGAAAATAGGCAAGCATGATTAGTTATGAGTAATGAGGATAATTGGAAGAATTTGGGGAGTAGATAAATATACAAATTCTTAAAAAAATAATTATATTACTTTAAAAACATGTTTACTTGTAAAAATTTATTTACGAAAATACTCAAAAATATTTACATATAATAATTTTGAAAATTACATCTTATTAGTCAAAAATATTTTCGGTAAAAATATTGTATAAATCGGTAACGACTAGTTTTTAGCAATGTTTTGGAAATATAACATCTAAAAACGATTTAGGACTAAAACGTACCAAAAATATCATAGAAATATAAAATCACACCCTTAGGGTTTTTAAACCAAAATTTGAAATATAGAACTAGGCTTTAGCCATAATATTTATAATTCTTAGAAAATAGTAGGGTAACCTCAAATAAAATTTTAATAACAATAATAGTAATAACCTAAGTATAACTATGATAAACTAATTATAATAATGATGATAATATTAGTAATAATAATACTGATAATAATAATATTAGATAATAATATTAGATAATAAAGAATAATAGTTGATAATAATAATAATAATAATAATAATAATAATGAATATAATAATACTAATAATTTTTAATCAAAACTTTACAGCTCATCTCCACTTTCATTAAGAATAATAATAATAATAATTTCCAACAAAAGCTAAACAGCTCAATCCCCCCCCCCCAATTACTACAGTGAGTGAGAGAGAGAGAGAGAGAGATGGGGAGAAGAGTGCGGTTCACCAGCGGGTTGCACGGTGTTGGGTACGTCTGCGCGGAGGCGGAGGAGCCGGGCTTGCGGTGGCGGCGCTCCGATGGAGGACGCGACGGTGGCTCGTGAAGACTTCCAGTGGCACGGCGGCCGGACGAAGAGCGCCGGGGAACTCCGGCATGGTGGGGCGGCGAGGAGATGGAGACTCCGATGGATGCACCGCCCGTTGGTCGCTCTCGAGGTCGCGACTGCACTGACTGAAGGAGACTCCGGCTCTCAGGTCAGACGAGGGGCAGCACGGGAGTACGGACACGCCGGAGGTAGGGTTTAGGGATTTTATTTTTTTTGATTTGTGTGTGTCTGGTTGTCGGACACAGGATAAGGTATACTGTGGGGATGTAATAAGGAAACGATAAAGGATACGGCACCTGGGGGTCGGATCCAAGGTCGGACATGCGACTGATATGAGGCTGATGATGATGAACGAGGACACAGACACAGGGATACGATTTTGTGGTATTGGTGGTTTATGGTAGTTAGAGTGGCGATGGTGGCGGTGGTGTTCTGCCGGTTTTGGTGGTGGTGCATACGGTGGTGGTCTGGGTTGGGATGGTGGTGACGACGGTGGCTGTCGATACAAAGGAGGTTGGATGTGGATGAGCTGGTGACGGAGGCGGGTGGCGGTGATGGTTCGGATTAGGGTCTAGGTCGGGTCGTGGTGATTGCGTATCCTGCATGACGCGGATAATGAAGTGAGATGGTGTCCGGTATGTCGGACACGGAAAGGAGATCTGTATTTGTAATGGGGAAATATAGTGGATGGGAGGCACAGACACGATGCACAATCTGTCGTTGTGGAGAAATTTTGGAAGAGTACCTCTCCTTTTGTAGGAGGTGGGAATTCCCAGTTGGATAAGGATTGGGAGGATTAAAATCCTCCTTAGATAATATCATATTAAATTAAAATTTGATTTAAACTTTAATCGTTCAAATCCAAATCAATGTTAGATAAAACCTTCATTTAATTCAAATTCACATGAAATCTTTTCTAATTTAAATTATCCAAAATAATTCAAATATTAAATAGAACAAAATTTTAAATATCTTTTTCATAAATATTAAAATATAACATTAATTAATTTTGAAAATCAAGGTAATTACTTAAATATTAAATCATAAAGTAGCTTTTTATAAATAAAAAAAATATGTTACTATACAAATTTCAAATTTCGCAAATATCTAGAATATATTTTATATAAACCAAAATTTTCCAACTCACTATTTATTTTTAAACGACAAACAAAATAACTCTTTTTAAAAATAAAAATATTTATCACATTTATTTGAACATGTACATTTCTATATAATAAATTTATAATAAAAATATTTTTCTAACATATGTACCTCGACACATATTCGTACTCGTCGAGAAATTACGAAACACAAATCCCGCACGTTATGTAAATACAACAAAGCGAACTCGTATGCGACGTGCAGATACTAAGTACAAAAATAAAATAAAAAAATATTTAAAAAAATCGTAGTAGAAATTTAGGGGGTTTACATACTGTACCTGCTCCTCCTGCACCTACTCCCACAGCACCTGGTCCTCCTCAGTCTTACCCTATAACCTTTGAGGGTACTCATCAGCATCTTTCAGATCTGCAGTCATTTTATATTGACACTTCCAGGGAACATGAGTTCCGTAATGTGACTCGGTTCCAGGCTATTGCCAACTCCTTCGCCGATCTGCGATTTGCACAGACGGGTCACTATGCTAGCTCTCTACCTCGAGACCCTTCTGTTTCTGGCTACCGCATTGATGATGAGGCGATTCACTCTCTGTTCCAGCCAGGGAACGCTTATGATTGGTATCGTACTTCTGGTGCCACTCCTCATACTTCTGGAGCCGGCACTTCTGGAGCTGGTCCATCTGGACATGCTGGCGCTGCAGCCTATGATGATGACGAGGATGATGATTTTTTTAGTTGTTATTCTTATTGAGACTGATATTTTGTCTTATGTTTACTTGGAAATGCTCCGACATTCCACAATATTATCAGTACTCTTTATTTCAGTTATAATTTCTGACTTACATAGACATATATTTTTATGCCTCAGTTTGGCATTTGACTCACATTAGTTTATTATTCAGCACTTTATTTGTTTCACCTTTATTCTAGCATTATCTTTCTATTATGCTTCATATTAACTGCCTGTGACAAATACCATACCTGTGTTGTTTTATACAATATCTGTCTATCTTATTTTTTATCACTGTTTATACCATGCCGGTGATGAATGTTCTTATTTTTTTAATTGTGTTTCTTCACTGATTGTTACTTATGCATTTCTTGCGGAAGAGCTTTCTCTTTTACAATTATTTTGCTAAGTAACAATGGGGGAGAAATAAGATCTAACATCTTCATGAATACAGGTTATGAACAATTTCTTTTGGTATATTTTTGAATTGATCCAAACTAAGATGTTATATCGACAAGGTTTGTCAATTATCAAAATAGGGGAGATTGTTGGCCCATTGGTCATGGTCAAACCTGATTTTAATAATTGATCAAACTCTGTCTCGATATAAATACAAGTCAATTTAGATGTTTACCAACGACGTTTTGGATACTGCTCAATGATGGATATCTACTATGTTCAAGACCGAAGCTGTTTGCCATTCAGAATGTATTTCCTTCAAAGCAATGTAATTTTTTATTTTATTGAGTCTAGGAATACATTGTACACCAAGTCGTACCGACAAATAGGCTGTCCGGAATCATTTTTCAAAATCACCCTATCCTTTTAAAAATGACCTATGTTTTTGAAAAATATCATTTTTACAAAAAGCTTCTGAAGGACTTTTTAAAAAGCCAAAATTATTTTTTTCAAAATCAACTGGCAGAACCCTAGCAGAACTCGGCCAGAGTTCGGCCAAGTTGAACGTTATGTGAACGTTTGATTTTAAACTTGGTCTCCCTTCAGTTGCGGTTTGTTACAAAGAGTTCTGTCTGAATTCTGCCCGAATTCTGTCAGAGTTCTGTCTTTGGAAAAACTATAAATAGAGAAGGATTTCGATCATTTCAAACCACCAATTCACTTTCAATCTCTTCCCTTCTAAAGCATACATTTCTTCCAAAGAGTTCTAAAAAGCTTTCATTTTCAAATCCCAAGCCAGTTATAAACCTCTAGTCGATTTGCCAGAACGGTACGGTCTAGAAGTTTCAGAGCGATTGTAATCAGAGGCTTGATTGAAGATACAACTCTTCACAATTGAAGTTGGTCGAGTTCTTCGTATCAAAGCTCGCGTCTGTAGAAGTTGCAAGGACTTCGTATGAAAACTTGTGGAATTTTCCAATAGTGGATTCAACTGGAAGCTAGAGTTCTTCCGACTGGACTAGCCCTCACAAGACAAAAACCAGTATAAATCTTGGTGTTTACGTTTGTCTTCTGATCACCATTTTACTACTGTCATTTATTTTGTAATTATTATTATATCTGTGATCTAACTACTAACAAGTTTTTAATTAGCAATATTCTACTGCCTACTCTATTCACCCCCCCTCTAGAGTATTCTGCTTTACGATTTCGTTCCTACATCACCACCATCCGTCGATTTGTCTCGACGAACCGAATCCTCCGTATCCCTCAAAGCACCTAGAAGCCCCTCCTCAGCAAGTTATCGACGATCCACCTCCTATCGAGCACCCCTCGAGCCTCCATCCGGAGTCTGTGGCCTACCTGTACAGCTCAGCGGCTTGAGCCTGTACATGCCACAGCATAAATCTCCTCAAGCCAACTATTGGGAACCCTTCTCAAGCATCCAATCTTTGTCCCTAAACAGACTACGACAGCCATCATCTGCCAGCTTTTCTGTAAACCCCCTAAGTTTCTACTACGAATTTTTTAAAATATTTTTGTATTTATTTTGTACTTCGTATCTGCACCTCGCATGCGAGTTCGCATTGTTGAAATTGCGTAGCGTACGAAATTTGCGTTTCGTATTTGCTCGACGAGTGCGAATATGTGTCGAGGTACATATTTTAGAAAAATATTTTTATTATAAATTTTATTTTATATAGGAAAGTACATGTTTAATTAAATGTGATAAATATTTTTATTTTAAAAAGAGTTATTTTATTCGTCATTTAAAAATAAGTAGTGACTTAAAAATGGTGGTTTATATGAAATGTATTCCAAATATTTTGCAAAATTAAAAAATTGGTTATCAATATATTTTTTTATTTATAAAAGCTATCTTATGATTTAATGATCTTGATTTTCGAAATTAATTAATATTATATTTTAATATTTATGAAAAAGATATTTAAGATTTCATTTTATTTAATATTTGAATTATTTTGATAATTTAAATTAGAAAAGATTTTATGTGAATTTGAATTAAATGAAGATTTTATCTAAGTTTGATTCGGATTTGAACGATTAAAGTTTAAATCAAATTTTAATTTAATATGATATTATCTATGGGGGGATTTGAATCCTCCCAGTCCTTCTCCAACTCGGAGTTTCCATCTCCTATAAAAGAAGAGATACTATTCCATAATTTTCGCCACAACCTAATTTAGTGCATCGTGTCCGTGCCCCCTTGCCATCCACTATATTTCCATTACAATTACAGTTATTTTCTCCCTGTCCTACAACCCCGGACACCGACCAACCCCCATGCATCGCAGGACACGAATACCATCAGTGCCAGACATTTCCGACACAACACACTTCTAATCCTAAATCCGAACACCTATTCTGTCCACAATCCCAATCCATCAATCTGCCATCATCACCGTCGCCGCCAGCCTTCTTCCCTAACCCCGCAGAACCATCGCGGCCTCCTGTCGCATATCCAACCGCCGGAGACCCCAAATTCCGTCACTACCCGACAACACAACCCTGCCATCATCACAGCCCCTGGAACACTCGCCACCACCATCGCCGTTGTCTCCGCCACCCCAACCCGGACTGCCACCGTACGCACCACCACCATCAGCCAAGGCACCACCGCAACCACCGCCACCATAACCAACAGAAAACCCCAAAACCAAAAGAATAACTAAAATCCCTTACCTCCCCCATCGTTCGCCACCCGGAACAACGCGCCCTCCTCCAGCCGTCGCTGCCCTGGCAAGCAGCTCCACCGATCGTGGCCTTCCGCTCCGCCTCCGCCCTTCGCCTCGGCCGGTCGTGCCATCCGCTGGCCGAGGCTGTTCCGTCGGTACCCGGCCGCTACTCCGATGATCCCCATCCATCGACACGAGGCCGACCACGATTACGCTCGGCTGCACGTCCGTCGGCAGACGAGAGCGCCGCCTACGTATGCGCGTCCCACCGTGCGCACCGGAGGCTGCCGGGGAGATCCCCCAGTCCACCGCTCTTTTTCCAGCGGCCAGCACCCGACCCCGCCGCGCTCGTCGAAGAGCGCCACCATCTTCCGCCAGAGTGCCGTCGCCATTGATCCTCGGCGCCCCTTCGAGCTACGCCGGAGCCACCGCAGGTAAACCCTTCCCTCCCGTTTCTTCGTTTTCTTCTCATCTCTCTCTCTCTATGATGAATGGGGGGGAGCTGTATAGTTGCTTTAGGGGATTTTATTAGTATTATTATTATTATTATATATTACTGTTGTTGTTATTATTATTATTATTATATTATTATTATTATTATTATTATTATATATTACTGTTATTATTATTAATATTTTGGAAAAATAGTTACATATTATTTTATAGGATTATTATCATATTTTGTTTTCAAGTAATTATATATATATATATATATAATATTTACTTAGTAATATAGTTTTGACCAAAAATAATTTTTCGAGATTCTTGAATAATTTTATATGATGTTACCAAATCTATACAAGGATTTTCTAGTATTGCGAATGTTTCCCAAGTATTTTTAGCTAATAAAAGCTAGTTTCAAACATTTAGTAATTGCTAAAATAGTTTTACCTAAAATAATTTTTTCACAATATTCAAGTATTCATCAAAATTATTATTTTACCAATGTATTTTTCAAGATATAAAATATTTTCAAAAATATTATATTATTCTACTTCTGTAAATTTCTTCTAATTATCCCCCTTTGATCATGACTAATCGCTCATTCTTATTTCCTCGCGAAATTGGATCCTGTATGCACCAAACATGGCTATTGAACAACCGAGACTTGTCAGATCACTGTACCACACCAAGCGACACACCAGGTAAGATACCTTGCCATTATACTGTTTATTTTCAATTTGCATTTTATTACATATCACTGTTCATTTATTTTCAGTTCTTACAGTTCTTGATTTACTGTCTGCTCAGTGATATTAGCTGTACTTTGTTATTATCCTTTGATTGCATATGGACTTAGAGTTAAGAGACTACCGTTTGTAGTGTATTGCATATACCTTGACACAGTTGTACCACGAGGATGTGTGAGATGAGTAGCATGTAGAGGTCCTTGTGTGTGGGCTGATCCCCCATGTGCATGCGTTAGGGCTAACTGCTAATAGAGGCATGTTAGGAGACTTAGCAGTTAGTAGAGGTATATGGTCGTGGATGCGACTTAAATAAGAGCATCGGGTGGGGAGCACAATACCTGACGTATGGGCTTCGATTGCACTTCCCTTATAACCCGGAAGCTCCGCTGGTGATACGGGTATGAGCCTCTCAGGTTGGCCACTGTCGTTTTTCAACGTCATGCGCTTAGGTCACTGGTGCCCAAGCGGGGACCATACCAGATCCCATTTACAGCCAGGGCTCATGTGTCGAAGGATTGTTTCTCAACTGCATGTTCACTTTAGTTCGGTTAGGTTGCCTTATTTATGTCTTGTCACTTTCTTTGATTGTGGTATATTTTATATTCAGTATTTATATGGCATGTTTATTGTATCTTGTTACGTCCCTTTGAGGACCTGGTTATCTCGCCAGGTGTGTGCTCTTGTCTTTCACAAGTGTTCTAGCCGTGGCCATGATCATCGCTATTCTTCGGGGATGATTGCACTTTGATCGTCTTCGCTTCACTCGCCAAACTCTTTCTTTTGTGATGTATTTCTTTTCATAGTTGGTAGTAGATTTATCTCCGCCCAACTACATGTACCAATGACAATTCATAGTTATTATATGATATTCTTTATTCTTTCATATTGTGTGGATGAGATTAGATTACTCTTGGTTCACTATATTTTACAGCTTATGTATTCATACGAGGTTTCCATATATTGGATTATACTTCGTATGTATACAGCTGGCATGTCTATGCACCTAGTCCTACGTATTTTGGGACTAGGGTGTTACACTCACTACCGAAACGAAGTTGTAGCACAAATTCGGTACATTGTGCAGTGTTTCCATCTCCCATCTTCACACGTCTAAATCTGCTGCTGACCTACAGTCCCGACATGTTTACAGTGTTGCCATCGCCCAAGTCATACTTTATATGATGAGCTTTGAGATCGTGGGACTAAGTGACTTGACAACCGCAGACAACAGGGGACAGTGCTTGCTATGACTTCGATAGTCCAACAAAACTCTTGTCTAACGTGTTCGTGCAATGACTTGACAAGCAAGTGTTATGTCAACCCTTGCATCGAGGGAACGTGCTGTGCACGCGTTCGACTTGAATAATCAAGTTCTTTGGGTGCCTAGACTTAAGCAACAAGCAGTAAAATACGACTTAAACTACAAGACAAGCGAATGTTAATATTAACTATAGTTCCAATAATATTGTACATTTTAAATAAAAAAGAATGAAATTTTAACTTTAACTAGTTTAAGTTGTGAATTTAAATCTAAGTTTAAATGTTAAATAAAAAACTAATTTAAATTTTAGTATTAATATTAGTTTCAATAATATTGTAGATTTTAAATTAACATGAATGCCACGGTATTAGAAACCTAGCTGATGTCACGTTGCTCGGGCTCGGTTAGTGTTCGTCTAAACTCGTACGTGAGAACTAGTTATTAGTAATGAAAATCAAAAATTGAATTTTAACTTTAATTATTTTTCAGTTGCGAATTTAAAACTTGTTATAAGTAAAAGGAGCTATTGAAATAAAATCTAGTCGAGCTCGATCCTTTCTCTTTATCCCATCTCCCACTCTCTCTTTCTCTCTCTCGAGTTCTCTCTCACAGATTGTGTTCACTAATACCATATCATTAGAAATAATTACACAACAGTAAATGTAGCATTAAATGCTGCTGCATGCGTTATCCTACATAATTTAATAATACATGTACGCAGAAGACGAGAAAGTTGTGTTGTTGGAAGTTCTTTCTTTAAAATTATGCTTGCTTTTAGTATCACTCAAGCATTTTCATGAGGCAACAGAAGAGGGCCACGTGGCGGAGGTACAAGGAAGACGAAAAGGTTTTGTTGTTGCCTTGTTGGAAGTTGTTTCTTTCTGAATAATGCTATTTATACCTCCAAATTGTACCTTCAAACTATCCCTCCTTACGTGGCAGCTGACGTGATATGTTGATATGGCAGCTGACGTGACAAATTTTAAAATAAAAATAAAAATTAACATTAAAATTAATGTTAACATTAACATTAACATTAACATTAACATTAACATTAACATTAAAATTAAAATTAATATTATCGTTAACATTAACAATAATATTAATATTAACATTAACATTAACATTAACATTAATATTAATATTAATATTAATTAATATTAACATTAAATTAACATTAATATTAACATTAAATTAATATGGACAAAATTGGGTAGTTAATTTTTTGGGTTAAAATTTGCCATGTTATCGGTCATGTCAGATGACACACAATATTATTTAACATGCCACATCAGCTGCCACATAAGGAGGAATATATTAGAGGGACAATTTGGAGGTACGAATAGCATTACTCTTTCTTTTTGTATTGTTTCTTATCCTTCGTTTCTTCTATTGGTTTCTAACATACACTATTTTCTTCGATGGCGACGTCACATGGAGAAACTGATCGTCGTGTGAAAGAATTAGTTGATGAAGAACCTTCGCTTCGAGAGCAGTGTTAGATGATTTGGATGATGAGCAAAGTTTGGAAGCAGTTAACTTAGGAGACAATAAAGAACAAGAGGAAGAAAATAACGGAGGAATGCATCATAACGATGACGACGACATCAACGCAAACAAAGAAATGTTATTTCGCATCACCCTTTCTAATGGATTTAAGAAATGCATTATATTTTTACATTAATTTTTCATACTTATTTTGTTTTATTCCGTTCTTAGGGACGATGGTGAATCTCTATTGGATTTCGATGCAGCGACGATGAAAAAAATATTACAGTCTTCCAACATTAACAAAGACTCAAGGGATCTCTTAGATGAAGATATTGTTGGTTACAGTTCAACTTTATTGAAGAAGCAGAGATATTCTAACGGATATATTCAAAAGCATTTGGTTTCAGTATTAGAAAGAACGAAGTAGAGAAAAACAAATCTGGGATGGTGATGTTCCGTAGTTGGTGTTGTTCGAATGCGGGATTCAGATAGAAGAAATACAATGAAGCTCCTAACAGGGTTCGTGAGCCAAGAAGTGAAAGCAGAAGTGGCTGTAAAGCAATTTTTCGTATTGGGAATACCAATTCTACAAAGCTGTGGGTTGTCAAAAAATTTCAAGTACATCAAAACCATAACCTGGCGAATGATTTTGAAACAGTTTTTTTGAGATCCCATCGTAAGATATCACCCACAGAATTGGAACAAGCTAAGCTTATGAATCAATCAGGGATGGGAACTGAAGATATATGGAATTTACTTGTCCACCAGAAAGGTGGCTGGGATAAGGTTGGATGGACGAAAAAAGATTTATACAACGCTTTAGCAAAAGATAGTAGAGCACTAGACGATGTTGATGCTACGACAACACTTACAATTCTTCAATCTATGGAGGTATTGACCCAGATTTCTTCTGCGCGTACAAGGTAGACGAAGATTCCAGATTGACCCATCTCTTTTGGGCTGACGGTGCATGTCGATTCGATTATAAATTATTTGGAGATTTACTAGTATTTGATTCTACATATAAAACAAATAGAAGTCAAATGCCGTTGGTGGTTCTAGTGGGTACAAGCAATCATGCAATGACTTATGTGTTTGGGTTTGCAATAATCCATAATAAGGCTGTAGAGACATATTCTTGGGTTTTCGAAAAATTCTAAGAGTGTATGAATGACAAATTACCAGTGACAGTTCTCACGGATGGTTGCAGATCCATGAATAAAGCAGTTGAGGATTTAATGCCCAGCGTAGTTCATCGAACGTGCTCATGGCATATGCTAAACAATTCAGCCAAACATTTACACCGAGATCGTTTTGCAAATGAATTGAGTCTTCTGATTAAAAGGTACATCGCACACTTGCTACTTTACTTTGAAGTATGTTGTTGTTACAATATTAAAACTTTAATTATTGTCCATGTTTTCTAAACAGGTACTATTCAGTCAAAAAATTTGAAAACCGTTGGCAGCAGATGCTAAGGGATTATAATGTAGAGAACAATCAGTGGACCACTGCATTATACAGAACGAAGGAGCGATGGACGGACACATTCCTACGTGGAAATTATTTTGGTGGTTCTACTGCAACAAATAGATGTGAATCTATGAACGCATTTCTGAAAAGATTTTTGAATGAGAAGCTGCCACTATGGAAGGCCCTTCAAAATTGTGATCACGGTTTGGCGACCTTACGTTACGACCAGATAAGTAAGCATGTCACTGATAAACTCTCAACACCAGTTGTGAAGCAAACTAGCATGGCCAAAATAGAAGATAAATTTTCCGCAATTTATACTAAAACAATATTTATAGAGGTAAGGAAGGAAATAACACGTTTTGATACATATACTGTTCTCCACCATCACATCATAAGAGAGGCAAAAAATTTGCACTATCCAAAAGTATGTCGCCAAACAGTATTAACCGGAAGGTTAAATTTGATCGGGCCGACAACATCATAAACTGTGACTGCTTCTGGATGGAGACCAAGGGGATTCCTTGTAGGCATATTTTTTCAGCAATGAAGAGATTGCAATTGGAAGATATTCCAAAGAACTTGATTAAACTCGTTGGCTCAAGGATTGCAAAGAGAGTTATCTCTCCGGACCTGGCGTAGAAAGAAGATTCATCCACCCAGACAGTATTGAGAGCAGAAGGTATGGTGGTATTAATGAACAAGTTAATCTGTTTACGTATTATTGTAAAAAATCAAGCAAAATTCAAGAGAAGGGAATGGAGTTGATGTCGTCTGTTCTGATGGAGTTAAAAAAATGGTGATTGATATTGGTGAAGAAGAAAAAATGGTAGCTGATACAGTTCATGGAGTGCATGAATCTTTTAAAGAGCCAAATCCGGTAGCAACAAAAGGAAGGCCTTCTCAAGGGAAATTAAGCTAGCCAAAAGTAAGTCAAACTTTTTCGAAGCCTAGAATTTGTAGAGTTTGTAGAAAATTGGGTCACGATTTTCATAATTGTAAAGTACGGAAGCGAGATAGCGACAAAGAGCAAATGGAATCAAATGAACCGTCGTTGACTTAAGAGCATCTCCAACCCTATTGTCTTGTTTTGTGTTGTGAATCCTATGTGGCATGAGACATAAGACAATGTCTTTCCTATGTGGCAAGATGATATTCACATAAGACAATGAGATAAAAATATGTTCTCCAATGCAAAAGTTTGAGAAGACAATAAAATTACTTTTTTCAACTTCCAAGACAACTTTTCACTTCTTCTTTTTTATATATATATTTTTATTCATAATTGATGATGTGGACATAAAGTCATTTTGAAGTGCATTGTCTGGATCTAGACAACCAACTTCACATTCTCCTTGCCATGTCAACTTTACAATTTATTTCACATTTGCATTGGAGAAGTACTTTTGAAAAAAAAATGCTTGTCATTCCTACGTGGCAACCATTTTTTCCAAACTCAAAATAGGGTTGGAGATGCTCTAATAATCAACTTTTTTTTACAATTCTCCGTCAATTGGGCGCATCAGTACACGGAGAATGGTGTTGACTTGGCAGAATTCGAAGGGACAGATTCATTGGTATTAATGGCATATAAATGGCAGTAGTTGGGAGAGTTTGTTCTCGTCTTACTTAGCTTTTCTTATGAAGGGGTAGATGTATTGGTATTAATGCAAACTAATTGAATTAAATTCGAAGTGACTGCAACTTGGCGCATGAGTACGAGTTGTCCTTGCCTATAAATGACAGTAGTGTAGGGAGAGTTCGTTCTCGTCTCACTTAGCTTTTCTTGTGGAGATGGACTCTACCGATCCCCCGCCTTGCAAGACGCTTTTCTGTTGTTGTTGATCTCCTCGTTCGAAGAAGCTTTGGTGGTGAAGTCCTTTAGAAGACTGGGATGTGCCTAGTGGACTGTCCGTGTTCGTGCACCTCATCGACTGTGTGCCATGATGTTGGTTATTGGAAGAGCCCCAGGGTTTGGGTTGATTGCCAACCCACACTCTTTTGAAGCGCCCGTACGTTGATTCGCTCTGACTATGCATGGTATTCCGTCTACGCACGTTGACGATAAAGTAATTTGCTCTGACGATGCACGGTGTTCCGTGTTCGTGCACTTCATCAGAAGATTGAGATGTGCCGAGTGGACTGTCCGTGTTCGTGCACTTCATCGACTGTGTGCCATGATGTTGGTTACTGGGTCCGGGATCATCGTAGCCTAGTTTTTGTTATGCTGGCAGAGCCACAGGTTGTCGGGGTCGGACGATGGAGTGATTTGCTATGACGATGTTACGCCTATGCATGTTGACGATGAAGTGATTGCCAACCCATACTATGTCGAAGCTGTAGCTTTTAGACTTTTTTTTTGATAGTAGGATTTTATGTAGTAGTTCAGACTTTCATATGTAAATAAAAGTCAAACTTTTCGTGGTTTTGACACAGAGAATGGCCATCCTCCGTGGTTTTAACAATGTAAATGTAATTCAAAAATAATTTTATTATAAAAGATAGAGCAGACCAGACGTTATAAAAGACAGAAGTTCCTTGCCCAATTATATTGTTGTTTTACAATATCATTGCTAGGTTGGTAGTGTTACATATTCGCTTGAAAGCAACTTCTTAGCCCATCCCAACCTCATCATTATAATCTTCTGGTGAGTGTCATCGTCATTTACTCTCGGTATTTTGAAGGGAGTAGTCATCAACCTCTTCATATAATATGTCGTGTATAAGAGGCAGTTGGGTGCCTGTTGTTGTGGGCATCGTGGAGAATAATTCAACATTGTGCTCTCATACTCTATCTTCATCGGTCATCTCTCCCTCATCATATCAACTTTCTGTTAGCCCAATGATTGTATCATGTTTTTGAATATGGTTAATATGTTAAGTTTAGTATTTCATTATCACTAATCTTCATACTATCGCTATAGCATTTCTACTTATACTTATACCTTTGGTGATATGTGCCTATTGGTTTACATATTAGTGATATGAGCTTATCTATCTTAAATTTAATCGGGTTGCCAAAATCAGAACTATGTTTTGATTATGGTTATTCAATTAAGTTTAACATTATGATATCACTAATATTTATGCTATCACTATAGCATTGATACTTAAACTTCGTATAGTCCTAATGTGCTTTTATCTTATCATTCTTGCTACCTGTATATTGCTTTGTTCGTCTAACATGTATTTGCAGAAAAGCAATTAGCAAGATCAATGCGGACATATGCAATACAATGAAGAAATCTTTATGGGCCAAAGACGACGGATCCCACAAGATTTCTCTGAACCACCCGACGACATCTCCGGAGCCACGCACTCGGGGGTTCCGCTGGATATCTTTGGACAGCTGCCGCCAAGGGAAAAAGCCAGCACCTATTAAAGGAAGAAGCCAAGCCATGCCATCATCATTTCAAGACTCTGAAGAAGCCTGCACCTGCCTAAGTTTATCTGGAGCCTGTAATGAGTCTTAGGAATTATTGTAAACACAAGAAATGGATGGCAAAATCGAAAGCTAGGACAGAAATAAGCCCAGGATCATTTTTGGTAGAAAACGGCATACCGACGGTATACCGGTGTATACCGACGGTATACCGGTTTTTGTTCACAGAAAGTTTCTGTTTACAAAACTGGCATACCGACGGTATACCGGATCATACCGACGGTATACCGCTTCCGAAACGTTGAAATTCTAACGGTCGGATTTCCAGCCATTAATGATCCTAACGGCTATATTTCTAGCCGTTGCAATCCCAGACCGGTATACCGCCGGTATGCCGGATCATACCGGCGGTATGCCGGTTCGTAGACTGAAAAGTTGCCTTGAGCTCTTTTCAATGCTTTAGTTATAAATAGCCTTGAACCCCTTCATTCAAGGTTGATGCTTTAAGCCTAAAAATTTCTAAACCACCAAAGCCTATCTACAAACAACTCTACAAAGCTTTTATTTGTCATTCACAAATTGTGTTAGAGTTATTGAGTTGAAAAGTGAGATCTTCATCCTATTGTATAAGGAGATCAAAACCTATTGTGAAAGGTTGAAGTTGGAGAGTCTTCGTATCCAAACTCTCGGTTGAAGTTGGGGAGTCTTCGTATCCAAACTCTCGGTTGAAGTCGGAGAGCCCTTCGGATTAAAGCTCTTGTGTAAGAAGTTGGCGAGTTCTTCGGATCCAAACTCATGTGTAACTATTTGCTCAAATAGTGGATTAAAGCCGGAGAGAGTTCCGGGACTGGACTGCCTCTTAGGAGTATACCAGGATACATCGGGTGTCGGTATTGTGTTTGCTTCTTCTCTTGCACTTATATTTTAAATTGCCAATTAGCTTGTGCTAAGTGCTTGATTAGTTAGCTTGACCATATTCACCCCCCTCTAGGGTTCCTACACTTTCCTCCTAACGATATGCTCTAAGGTCTTCTTCATTAATTCTGCATCCACCTTGCCCTTTTCGTACGTGGTTTGCCTCAAGAAGTTGTAGTATGTCCAGTCATAGGAGATAAAGTTGAATGTGAGCAGTGTATAGTGTTTGATGGATACATGAAAGAGTGGGATGAATAGCAACTCTATGTCGTCCTCTAAACCCATGACGAAGTCTTCTACATCTATTTTGAAAGTGTCAAGGGCGCCGACTTTTGCTTCTGGTTCAATGGCATGTTCAACAATGTTATGTTTTCCAAAAACAAAACACAATATCATGAGTAATTTTTTTATGTCATTTTTCATTGGTATACACATGAATATGGATTTTTTTATTTGGATTCTTACCAATGTGTGGGGCATCAGGAATGCAGACCACTTATGTTGCACGTCCTTTGAACTTGACTGGGCATACCTTCTTGCATAGCCTTAAATTTCTTCCAGCTTCCTTATTATTAGATTGAGTATGCCAGCCTCCATGTCTTCATAGTTGAGTATGTCTTGCATGTCTATTGCCGACAGCTGGATTACGACTTAATTTTCACCCTCTTTCGGCAAACTCAAGTATACAATATCACTGCACATAAATTTAGTTTAGATTAAATTAATAGAGATTCTCAGGACATAATTGTAAAAAAAGTCTAGAAAGGAAAAGAAAAAAGGGTCATTCACCGTCCAACAGACACGGAGAATGGTAATTCGCCGTCCAACTGACACGGAGAATGATCATTCTCTGGACAACTGTCCCGGAGAATGGTTGTTCTCCGTTATGAGTTGGACGGAGATTGGTCGAGTTCAGAATACATACTTTGGACTCATCTTTCTGGGGATTACGATGTCAATGTAATACTTCTTCAGCTCTTCATCCACATCCATCCAAATTACAAGTTCATCGCATTCCCTTAGTATGACACCCTTTCTCTTTAGTTCAGCCATTTTGGCGTCTTCTTCGGATTTCGAAGCGACATTCATCTTCCGCTTTTTATTAGCCTCTCTAACTGTATTCTTTTCCAAGGGAGTAACATCTTCATCGGCTAATGCCGCTGATGGTTTTCTGGACCTCTTTTCCCCCGATCCTCCTCTTCTTTTGACTTCTTTTGGAACAGCAAGTTCAGCAGCTGCTTGAGTCTCCTCATGCTACAATATTACAACAATGGCTTCAAGATCAACGATTTTTGCATCCTTTTCAATGGCTTCAATATTCAACGATTCAACTTTATTTTGAAGCTCTCTTTTCTCATTAACGAGCCTTTTATTTGTTTCTCTGAGCTGCTCGGTTATTTGAACTAAAATAAAACAAAAAACAATAAAATGTAAGATGTGAATCTAACACGGAGAATGACCATTCTCCGTGACCTTAACACGGAGAATGGCAGTTCTCCTTCCATCCAAACATGGAGAATGGCCATTCTCCTGCATTCTAAAACGAAGAATGTCCATTCTCCGTCTTATTAACACGGAGAACGGCCATTCTCCTTCCATTTAACATAGAATGTCCATTCTCTGTGATATTACCACGGAGAATGGCCATTCTCCGTGATAATGAAACGAAGAATGGATATTTCGTGTTATTTTAACACGGATTATTATAAATCAGAACTTCGAAAAAGAGAAAAATTTACCTAGTGCCTGTAGCTCTTTAACCTTTTCGCTAAGCTTTCAATTCTCAGCAAGAATCTCAAATTTCTCTCTTCGCAAGGAGTCCAATTCCTGCGCCAAAATCTCCATTGAGGCGTTCCTTTGAATTTGTTCGGCTCCTTGTTCCTCCAGCTCTTTAAGCTTCTTATGGAGATTCTCGTTCTCAGCAAGAATCTCAGATTTCTCTCTTCGCAAGGAGTCCAATTCCTGCGCCAACATCTCCATCGAGGTGTTCCTTTGGATTTGTTGGGCTCCTTGTTCCTCTAGCTCTTTAAGCTTCTTATGGAGATTCTCGTTCTCAGCAAAAATCTCAGATTTCTCTCTTCGCAACTCCTCCAATTCATACACCGAGCCCTCCATCACAACGTTGACTGGACGTTGTTGGGCTTCTTATGCATCTAGCTCTCTAAGCTTTTCATTGATTTTTTCATTCTCAGCAAGAACTTAAGAATGTTGTCTTCTCAACTCCTCCAATTCTTGTACCGCCCCCTCCATCACGGTGTTCATTCCAAGTTGTTGGGGTCTCTCTTGTTCAGCATCCTCATCCCCACCAGTTTGGTGGTGTCCCTCTCCCTCATTTGCTCACCGCCTCGATTTTTTCATACACCTCGAGCAACGGGACGCTTTGGGCCCTGCGTTGTTTGGGTTGTGTGCCATCTCGATTCGCGTACCTCGGTGTGTAAGCTGTTTCGATTTTGTGTATCCCGATCTACGTGCTGCCTTGGGCAGCGTGTCACGACCCGGTCCCCAAATACTTGGGTCGAATCGGATCATGCCCAGCCTACACCGTTGATGAGACGGCGGCAGTAAGCTGTAATCCATATTGCAGGTCAATCAACAACAAATTTAAATTTCAAAGTTGCCACAACATTTAATTTACGATAAAAACTTGTCTTTCAATACAAAGTTCATAAACTGGAAATAAAGAAACAACTAAACTCTCAACTAATGTAGCATCTATGGAGACGCCACAACATCATCATCAGCTGGAAGTACCGCCGGGTACAAGTCAGGATCAAAATAGCTATTGATCATCATCTCCAGATCCTCAGTAATACCTAAAATGTTGTCTCCAGTCAGGAGGGAGCAAAGTACAATTCATGCAAATTTTAACAATTAAAATGACAATTTATAACATGCATTTTTAAACAGTTTGAAAATGAACAATTTTGAAATAGTACAGTACAGTGATATGAATAGGTAAAGAATATGACCGGTTTGGGTACATTTGTATCCTAGCGATACGGTATGGCTTATCCCCGTGTGAGAGAGGGGTAAGCTAACACATTCATTATCCTAAGTTTGGATTTGGTCATATCCAGTACACTATTCCCCCAGTCCCCAACAATACGATCAATGCTCCCGAAGGAGTTCGTGTATAATTGTGGTTTAAACTTGCAATGAAACAATTGTGAAAATAATTGTAAAATCTACATAAAATGTACTTGCCTTAAACTTCCGGTTGTCAAGGTTTTGCACTTCGGTATTCGGTAAATTACTCTCTTCCTTGTACTCCTACATTTTCGGGAAACTCGTCTCAGAAACAAACATAAAATGTCTAGTTGTCTTTCCTAGTTAGTTTTGATAGATTAGCTAACTAACACAACGTCAAAGCATTTAAGAGTTTGAATTTAGAAATTTCATTCTTTTATTCTGGTATTTTCAGAAAACTTGTAATTATCACTTAATTTGGTTAAAACTTGTATTTTGTACATAAAATTATTATTTATTTAAATAGTGAGAAAATAATGAATTAATCAACTAATTCCTAACCTTTACGTGAATATATATAATCCACTATTTATATTACACTACAACATCCAGAAAAGAAATAAAATAAATCCTAATTATTACATTTTCACAGCATGATAAATAACTGGGCTTATGCCCTTACATCTTAATATTACACAAATTGAAATAAGAAGAAACTTGTTAGTCTTGAAATTTAATAACTACAATTTTAACAAAATTAATAATTTTCAAAATAATATTAAAAGAGAATTTTAAGTCTCAGACTTTGGTCCAAAATTTCATTTTTAACTACTCTGCCTCAACGTCCGGTCGAACCGGTGCGTTTGCATTTCGCTGGGGCCCATTGACCATTAAGGTCGTCGCCCAAAAATATTATTAAAATAATATTTAATCCGAAAATCATTTTAAAAATCATTTTATTAAACTTCCCAAAAATTTCGGCAGTATTCCTCCTGTTTTCGGTCAAACCAAAAACTGGGAAAATGTTCCGGTTTTTCTGCAAAAATATTCCCAACCCGAAAATATATACAGAATCATTATTTTCCAAACCCACATTCCAGAGAACCCAATCCAAAGACAGAAACCAAATTTTATATATAAAAACTATTCCCAGAATTATTCCCGAAATTTTCTCGGAAACCCGAGAATGAAACGGAAATCCCGCAGTATCGGAAAACTCCACAGAATATAACCACAGCATATATTTTTCCTAAAAAATCCACAGAACATAACTTCCAAAATAGACGAAAAATACGAAACCGAAAACGGAACGGAACCGAGCCGAAATCCCGAATTCCTACTGGAATTGGGTTGGACCAATTCATCATAGACAGTAAAAGAATTTATCGGGTCAGAGTGTACCGAAACCGAAGCGGAACGGAAAACGGGTCCGCACCGGGAAGCGGACGGAACAGCGAAGGGAAGCTTCGCGATCGGGCGACAGAACACGCACGGGGACGTGCGGGCGGCCTGGCCGGGGCGAGCGTCGGCGTCAGCGGCGGCGGAGGGCCGCGCGGGGAGCGGCGCCGGTCGGGTGCGGCCCGGGGGTCGGAGGTCGGGCGCCGGTGTCGGATCGGGCTAGGGTTCGCCGGAGAGTGCTCGGCCGGGGTCGATCTCGCCGGAAACGTCGGGTTGATCTAGGAATTTGAGTGGAATTTGGGAAAAGAATGGAATGATGGGAAGAAGGGTGGAGTGAAGGGGTTTTATAGGAGGAGTGAGAGGGGAAGTTACCATTTGAGGGAGGAGAAAGGTCTCTCCAACATTAACTCCGGTGGCCAGGGAAGAGGAAGGGCCGATCGGTTTTGATCGGTTTGGAGAAGATGAAGCCGAAGAAGCTTCGGTTCCTCCACAGAAGCAAAAGAATGGAAACCCATTTAATTAGAACAATGAATGTTTCCAGCAAGCTTTAGAGCTAAAGCTCAAATAAAACTTAAGGCTTAAGGCCTAAAAGAATGGGCTGGACTTGATATAAGAAATGGCTTAATAAATCCTTAATGGGTTTGGGACTATTGGGCCTTAAGAATAATGAGTTAGGAAAAATGGTTTGGCTTGGGTTTGAGGCCAGGCTAAAAATAATTAAAAGCTTTGGCTAGGAAATTATAAGGCAATTAAAATATGGACTATAACAATAATTTCCTTTTAAAAAAATATGATTAACATTTTAAAATCCTATTTCAATATATAAAAATAATTTTAGTCTCCAATCGGGTTCGAAGCGGATTCGGGTCTGGTTGACATACAAAAAATCCATGTGAACTATATATATATATATTTTTTTTAAAATACTTTTCATAAATTTACAATTTAGATATTATTCTAGCACATAAAAAATTAAAATGCAGTCTAAAATTTCACGGGTTTCACAACCCTCCCTCCTTAGAAAATTTCGTCCTCGAAATTTAAGGAGTAGAGTAGGAATTACCTCAAGTCAAGCAGGTACAGATATTGTGCTCGTAACTAGGATTCAAAAAATAAAAATTTTCAAAGTAGTCATGGATGAGACGTTTTAGGGACAAACTTCATTTATGATATGCAAAAAATACAAAAGCGAACCAAAGTACACGAGGTTGATCAGACCATCATGCACCAGTCCTGATTAGACAATATATTAGTGGGTGCACCCAATAAAATACTGTCATGATCAAGCTTGAAAAAATAGCTTGCAAAAACTAGGCTAACTTAGCAGCATCAGTCAAGTTTAGAACGAAAGATAAAGATTGAAGGAAATAGGAATTATGATGGCTCAAATCTTCTGATCTTCTTCTCTCCTTTGACTACGCTTGCTACTGGTTTCTCTGGCACTGTAAGGCTTGATTTACTCTTCAGCTCTGAATTGTCCAAAATATTACTCAGATTCGAGATGCAACTTCTTAACTGTTAAATTGGATGACGTTGTACACCCTCAAGATTAGCTGGTAGAGCTAACCGGTACGCTACTTCTCCGACTCGGCTTAACACTTCAAACGGGCCGATGTACCTGGGGCTCAATGATCATTCCTCTGGTAGGAGAGATCTTCACTATCTCCTTCTTCAAACTCCACTGGTCGACGATACTAACTTGGTAGTTGTTGTAAGGAAACTCTACCATTTACAAATGGTCTTCTCCAAGGCTCCACAAATTCCAAGACGTAAGATCCTCGGCATGTCTTCAAGCGTCTGGATTATCTTCTTTGATTGTCCGTCGGTATGTAATCCATAAATCCAATAGATATGCCGCACATACCGTGCTGCCAACTTCTTGATGATTAAACCAACCTTGAAGGAATTAAAGTGAGTTGACTTAGTCAGTCGGTCCACAATAATCCAATTAGTGTCCTTCCCTCCTTGGGAACAAAGTAATTATTACCTATGTCTAGTGGCTGCAACAAACTTGCTGGTCTCAATTTCTCATGTTGACAAATTAAAACATCTATCCTCATACTTGGAATTGTCCTTCTTCATTCCATAACACCCAATATGGTGGGTATATTCCAACACATCTTTATTAGCTCCTGAATGTATGAAATATTGCGACTGGTACACTTCTTCCATCAGCTCGTTCCTCCGTTTGCCAGATGGTACGCAGAGCCTCGTACCATTCTTCAGAGCTTCATTGCTGGTGATTGTAAAACCCTCAAGTGTTCCCGCCAATTCTTGTTTTCTTAGTTTGCAAAGTGTCCTTGACTTGAAACTGAGTCTTCTTGATTTTGTTTATCATCCTCGAAATCACTTGCAACTTCATGAATCAGCATCCAGTTCTTTCCTCCAGGCAGTATAATCTTCAGTCCAACATCTTGATGTCTTCTAGCAGATATCGCTCCTTGGTCAAAACATCACCATAGGATATCGACTGAATGCATCAGCGACTACATTTGTCTTACCTGAATGGTATTGCAGGTCGATGTTGAAATCCTTCATCAGCTTCAGCCAACTTCTTTTGCCTCATGTTTAACTCCTTCTGAGTGAAAACATACTTCAGACTTTTGTGATCTGTGTATATTTCCACTCTCTCTCCATAGAGATAATGCTTCCAAAGCTTCAATGCAAAGATGACTGCAGCCAGCTCCAGATCATGAGTGGGATAGTTCTTCTCATGAGTCCGTAGTTGCCTAGATGCATAGGCAATCACTTTCCCATGTTGTTGAAGAACGCAACCCAGTCCTTTGCCTGAGGCGTCACTGTATATTGTGAAACCACCGGATCCTGCGGGTAGCGCAAGGATTGGTGCAGTGGTAAGCCTCTTCTACAGCTTCTTAAATGCGTCCAGACAAACTCTTCATTCTTTCGAGTCAGCTTCATCATTGACTCAGCAATCTTGGCGAATTCCTACACAGATTCCAGTAGTATCCCATCAAGTCCAAGAAACCATTGAACTTAGATATACGACTTCTCCACAGCGGCTATCTATCTAGAGTCTATCAAATTTTCTTCTCCTGTGACATTATGGCAAAAACCACATTGTCTAAGAAAATTCATGTCTTGATAGCTTACCAAAAACTTCTTCAAAGTTCCTAGAAATTTCTCAGATGCTCTTCATGTTCTTCTTCAGTCCTTGAGTATATCAGATTTTTGTTATCTAAAGAAAAGACAACAAATTGATTCAATTACTCATAAAAAGACTCTGTTCATGAGATTCATGAACACAACAAGAGTATTCATCATTCCAAGAGACATGATCCAAAAATTCAACTACCAGTATTTGGTGTTGAATGTCGTCTTGAGAATGTACTCCTTCTTAATCTGATGGTAGTCAGTTCTTAAGTTAATCTCCGAAAACCCTTAAGTTCACTCAACTTGGATAGATCATCAGTCGAGAAAAAGTAATTCTTCAGTGCCCTGATAGTCATCCATATTGTTTTATCCTTCTTGGATACAAACAAGACTGATGCTTCTTAGAGTGAAGCTCCGTCTTATATGAAACCCAACACCTTTAGTCCATTGATCTAATCCTTCATTTCCTTGGCTTCCTTCAGGTCAATTCTATAGTATCACTTAGTCATAGGGAAGGAGCTAGGTACTAGGTTAATGGAATATTTCTATGCATAGGGTAATCCAGAAACTATTAGGGAAAACTTCTATCATGAAGATGTAACTAAGATTTTTATTCATATAAGAGAATTACAACAAAACTCTCATAATTGATCTAGGGACATCTTGTTACAGCTTCTTAATAGATAATACTACTCAGCAGTCCTAAGTACTATTCTTCATGGTTCTGGTTCTTGCTTGGGCATCTCCATTTTCTTCCTCTTCTATGATCCTTGATTCTGCTTCATCCCTTCCTACGGTCTGTTGGATAGAGTCCTGAGGTTGTGGCATAATAGACGCTCCGATACGATGATAAGATAAGAGGCAGTCCTTAACTTGATGTTCAGCAGATCCACACACCAAACATTGCCTTAATCTCTTGCGACAAATGTTGGCTTGGTGACCAGGTCTCTTACAGTAGGCACAAGCCAAAAGCTTCTTGCAATATGGTTGTCGGACAGGGCCCAAATATCTTCTATTCTCATGGGTATCCCTCCTAGGACGAGGTTCCGCTCCAACTTGGTTTAAAATGGCTAAGGTTGCGTCGTTGATATTCTTCATGACTTCTCTCGAGATATCCATCTGTTCAGCTTGAATCTTCTGATACTCTAGGATTTCTTGAAATAAAGCAACCATCTGAGAGGTGTTCTCTGGTACTGGTGAAGCAACATGAGTGGGTACTTCCTCAAAGAAAAGTAACCCAGTTAGAGGAGAGGTAGGATTTGCCAGTGTGGGGAAAACTTCACTGGATGATTGATCAATCAGCTGGTTGGGTGAAAAGCTCTGACTTGACTGAAGAGGCGGGGTTCGATCCGGAGATGATACCACATTGCCAGCAGAGTTGGTTTTGTCAGTGGTCATTCTCTGGAAGGTTTAGGATGCAAGCATAAGCAAGGTAACCTACCAGTCTATAATAAAAATATTTATCATATATAAATCGGTCCTATGTTGTGGCAATTTTGATGTTCTAGTGTTCCTAATTGTTTCTAGTTTTCCTAAATTGTTGATTTAGTTAACCTGCATGGGCCACCACTAAAAACATGTCACGACCCGGTCCCCAAATACTTGGGTCGAATCGGATCATGCCCAGCCTGCACCGTTGATGAGACGGCGGCAGTAAGCTGTAATCCATATTGCAGGTCAATCAACAACAAATTTAAATTTCAAAGTTGCCACAACATTTAATTTACGATAAAAACTTGTCTTTCAATACAAAGTTCATAAACTGGAAATAAAGAAACAACTAAACTCTCAACTAATGTAGCATCTATGGAGACGCCACAACATCATCATCAGCTGGAAGTACCGCCGGGTACAAGTCAGGATCAAAATAGCTATTGATCATCATCTCCAGATCCTCAGTAATACCTAAAATGTTGTCTCCAGTCAGGAGGGAGCAAAGTACAATTCATGCAAATTTTAACAATTAAAATGACAATTTATAACATGCATTTTTAAACAGTTTGAAAATGAACAATTTTGAAATAGTACAGTACAGTGATATGAATAGGTAAAGAATATGACCGGTTTGGGTACATTTGTATCCTAGCGATACGGTATGGCTTATCCCCGTGTGAGAGAGGGGTAAGCTAACACATTCATTATCCTAAGTTTGGATTTGGTCATATCCAGTACACTATTCCCCCAGTCCCCAACAATACGATCAATGCTCCCGAAGGAGTTCGTGTATAATTGTGGTTTAAACTTGCAATGAAACAATTGTGAAAATAATTGTAAAATCTACATAAAATGTACTTGCCTTAAACTTCCGGTTGTCAAGGTTTTGCACTTCGGTATTCGGTAAATTACTCTCTTCCTTGTACTCCTACATTTCCGGGAAACTCGTCTCAGAAACAAACATAAAATGTCTAGTTGTCTTTCCTAGTTAGTTTTGATAGATTAGCTAACTAACACAACGTCAAAGCATTTAAGAGTTTGAATTTAGAAATTTCATTCTTTTATTCTGGTATTTTCAGAAAACTTGTAATTATCACTTAATTTGGTTAAAACTTGTATTTTGTACATAAAATTATTATTTATTTAAATAGTGAGAAAATAATGAATTAATCAACTAATTCCTAACCTTTACGTGAATATATATATAATCCACTATTTATATTACACTACAACATCCAGAAAAGAAATAAAATAAATCCTAATTATTACATTTTCACAGCATGATAAATAACTGGGCTTATGCCCTTACATCTTAATATTACACAAATTGAAATAAGAAGAAACTTGTTAGTCTTGAAATTTAATAACTACAATTTTAACAAAATTAATAATTTCCAAAATAATATTAAAAGAGAATTTTAAGTCTCAGACTTTGGTCCAAAATTTCATTTTTAACTACTCTGCCTCAACGTCCGGTCGAACCGGTGCGTTTGCATTTCGCTGGGGCCCATTGACCATTAAGGTCGTCGCCCAAAAATATTATTAAAATAATATTTAATCCGAAAATCATTTTAAAAATCATTTTATTAAACTTCCCAAAAATTTCGGCAGTATTCCTCCTGTTTTCGGTCAAACCAAAAACTGGGAAAATGTTCCGGTTTTTCTGCAAAAATATTCCCAACCCGAAAATATATACAGAATCATTATTTTCCAAACCCACATTCCAGAGAACCCAATCCAAAGACAGAAACCAAATTTTATATATAAAAACTATTCCCAGAATTATTCCCGAAATTTTCTCGGAAACCCGAGAATGAAACGGAAATCCCGCAGTATCGGAAAACTCCACAGAATATAACCACAGCATATATTTTTCCTAAAAAATCCACAGAACATAACTTCCAAAATAGACGAAAAATACGAAATCGAAAACGGAACGGAACCGAGCCGAAATCCCGAATTCCTACTGGAATTGGGTTGGACCAATTCATCATAGACAGTAAAAGAATTTATCGGGTCAGAGTGTACCGAAACCGAAGCGGAACGGAAAACGGGTCCGCACCGGGAAGCGGACGGAACAGCGAAGGGAAGCTTCGCGATCGGGCGACAGAACACGCACGGGGACGTGCGGGCGGCCTGGCCGGGGCGAGCGTCGGCGTCAGCGGCGGCGGAGGGCCGCGCGGGGAGCGGCGCCGGTCGGGTGCGGCCCGGGGGTCGGAGGTCGGGCGCCGGTGTCGGATCGGGCTAGGGTTCGCCGGAGAGTGCTCGGCCGGGGTCGATCTCGCCGGAAACGTCGGGTTGATCTAGGAATTTGAGTGGAATTTGGGAAAAGAATGGAATGATGGGAAGAAGGGTGGAGTGAAGGGGTTTTATAGGAGGAGTGAGAGGGGAAGTTACCATTTGAGGGAGGAGAAAGGTCTCTCCAACATTAACTCCGGTGGCCAGGGAAGAGGAAGGGCCGATCGGTTTTGATCGGTTTGGAGAAGATGAAGCCGAAGAAGCTTCGGTTCCTCCACAGAAGCAAAAGAATGGAAATCCATTTAATTAGAACAATGAATGTTTCCAGCAAGCTTTAGAGCTAAAGCTCAAATAAAACTTAAGGCTTAAGGCCTAAAAGAATGGGCTGGACTTGATATAAGAAATGGCTTAATAAATCCTTAATGGGTTTGGGACTATTGGGCCTTAAGAATAATGAGTTAGGAAAAATGGTTTGGATTGGGTTTGAGGCCAGGCTAAAAATAATTAAAAGCTTTGGCTAGGAAATTATAAGGCAATTAAAATATGGACTATAACAATAATTTCCTTTTAAAAAAATATGATTAACATTTTAAAATCCTATTTCAATATATAAAAATAATTTTAGTCTCCAATCGGGTTCGAAGCGGATTCGGGTCTGGTTGACATACAAAAAATCCATGTGAACTATATATATTTTTTTTTTTTAAAATACTTTTCATAAATTTACAATTTAGATATTATTCTAGCACATAAAAAATTAAAATGCAGTCTAAAATTTCACGGGTTTCACACAGCGGGACGCCTCGAGCCTCGTGCTGTCTCGGGCACCGTGCTATCTCGGTTTGCACGTTGTTTCGATTTCCGTGTCTCGGACTTTGTGCCTTCTCGGTTTTCGTATCGTTTCAATTTGTGTGCGTGCTGATTTACGCACCGCCTCAATTTGTGTGCATATGTTGACTTGCGTGCTGCATCGGTTTGCGTGCTACCTTGGTCTTTGTGCTATCTTAATTTGCGTGCTCGCTCTGATTTGAGTGCCGCATTGGTCTTTGTGCCGTCTCGATTTGCATGCACGTCTCGATTTGCGTATCGCGATGATTCGTACGCCATCCCGATATTCGTGATTCCTCGATCTACGTGTGCGTCTCAATTTACGTACATATTGTCTCTATTTGTCTCGATCTTCGTGCCACCTCGATCCTCGTGTGTGTCTCGATACACGTACACGTCTTGGGTTGCGTGCCCGTATCGGTCCGTGTGCCTCGATTTCCGTGCCAGATCCCTGTACTACTTGCGGGACCCATACGGTATAGCCTCCTACCATTCTTCGTGATTCTCGTCATTATTTTATTATTTAATTCTAATGATTGTTTATGGTGTGTTCTGCGGACCTCGATGGACGTGCTAGCCTGGATCCCAATCGCCGAAGACTTGCTTACCTAGCCGAGCCCTCTAGGCAATTATCCCTTTCTTATCGAAGGCTCTTGCCCTCTCTCCTGGATTTTATTATATTTAATTAATTATACTTGTAAATTGTATAACTATGATTAGTGTAGCCTAGCAGTAGAACTGCCATGATAACCTAGAATAGCTTGGTTCGATACCAGGATAGACCATATCGGACACTCGGATGGGTCATCCACACCTCCGAGGACACGAGCACGAATCACATATATGGATCATCCCTGTATGCCCCGTGTCCGACTCGCGATCGGGTAACGGCTCTAGCTAACTATTCTTCTGGCTGTGATTGCGCTTGGGTTAGAATTATGAACATGTGCTGTGATGCGCCCTGCGAGGCGATTTCCTGTTATATGTGTTGGCTTGGTTTCCAGTACGCATCGTAGTGCTGCTAGAGGCCGAGACTTAGTGTTCTCGGCTATCGATTTGTTCCCAGTATGCATCATAGTGCTGCTGGTAGCTGAGACTTAGTGTTCTCAGCCTGTGATTCTGCGATTCTGCGGTGGGTTGCGCCGAGTGGTTTTATCCCCAATTCGTAGGGTGCTCCCATCCAGATTACAAAGGAGATTTTGCCGGATTTTTCCAGAATTCTCAGTTGGGAATTTGGTTTGAAGGATTAGGCAGAACCATTCCTTTGGTTTGCTGGAATGGATTCAAGCATATTCATCTTGGCTTAGTTTACCTGATCCCATTGCCTGCTAGGTAGACTACCGACTAAATTAGTCGCCTAGCGTCTTGACATGTCTTGTCCGTCGGATAGCGTAAGGAGAGCGGTTCTACTCGGGAGACGGTCTGTAACCCTGGTCCTTGTTTGGTTTAAGGGTTGTGGATATGCTCCAGAGTGGTTCATGCAATCCTTGCCATTTTTCGGCGGCATTAATTAATAAACACTTGTACCCTGACCATTCATCCTAGAAGTTGTCCTAGTCTAGCCAGATAGAGCTGACAGTTGTCCTATGTATTGGGAATTGTGACTTTTGGATATATCTAATGATTGAGTATTATGGAGAGTACGATCTTGGGATATTGACTTGGTGGATCTATGTTGATCCTTGGATTTTGGTGATTTCTAGTGTTTCGTGGAACGAGAAGAACATCGAGGGTATTATTATATGATTTTTACTCAACTTCCCAAACGCCCAAAACCTGGTTCCTTTGTGTATTCCTGTAGTTGGAGAACCTGGTTGATTGCTATGTCTTGGTAGTTGAGGGGCTCGTTTTCTAGTGGCTTGTGATCATTGACTTGGAGGATTCTTGTGAGCCAGAGGGACTAGCATGGTTATGGTGATGAGCTTGGTATTTGGTGATTTTCTTTCTTGACGTGATATTCACTCCATCATGGATGGGAAACTCTTGCTAGATTGATCTGGTGGATGGACCGACTTGATGATTGGAGCTGTAGGCTCACATATAAGTTTGAGATGATATTGTGGTAGAGGTTCTGATCTTGTACTTGACCTGATATCCATGCCACGATGTGGGCAGATGACTTTTTGTGACTGACAGATTTTTTTTGTCCCAGACCTGACTACTTGTATCCGTACTATAAGTCCAGTTACCCTCTGAGGTATTGGCCCTGACCTTGCACTGCGGTGCCCCTTGTCTACTGGCACTTTGAGGTGCTACTTCCATGATTATATGGCATTACGATGCTATCTTGATATTCTAGCTATATTATAAGATTACCTGTACGGGTACCTTGGTAGTTGGCCTTTAGTCTTAGCGTGGTCAGGATTGCTTGCTAGCTTGTTGCATAACACTAAGGATGAATCACAACTGGGACTACAGGTGCCGAGGTTGATTCTTACTTAGCGTTCCCGTACTGAGGTACGACATCTAGGAGGGTGATCATGTGACCACGACATGTGATCCCGGATAACTATATGGATAATCTAGGTAACTTAAACTGGTAGAAGCATTGGGGGAGAACGGAATCCCGAGATCGTGCATTACCAGCATTATCCCAGACATTAGTCATGACCTGCAGGCTGGCCGCCACGGATACCATTCGAACTAGTGGATGGCAATATCCGGCTACTTTATGTACTATACAGTATATACATGGCATGCTCGGCACGGTGGCCTTACGAGGGACCGGTGGTGACATGCAGAGCCCGGTGGTCTTGCGAGGGACCGGCGCTCATCTAGTCTTGATATACTTGGCCCCGCTAGCCCTGCTGAGATGGCACGATCTGAGGATTTCCATACTTGCATTGTTGGGGTAACCCAACCTCCACATAGAGAGCCGTAGGCATTTTGAGTGGCCGCTTATTCTCCTAAATTGTATGGCTTGTTGCTTGCTAAGCTAGCTGGCACATAATGCTGTCTCGGTCCGGTAATTCATTCCCTTGTTCTTGTTTGATGTAGGGGTGAGTTACTATTCTGATGACAGACTACGAGTTCCAGTTGGCGATGCAAGCATTAGTGGATGTTAGGATGACTGTGATGATTGTTGGTTACTTACGTATTAGTAGTTGGATTGCTGTCTTACAATCTGTAATCGTGCGTTGGTACCGCACGATCCTTTACCCTCATTACTGCTGTTCATACGTGTTATTCCTGTTATATATATCATATCATGATGGTTTTCTTCGCCCGTCCTTGAGCCTTTCTTTCTGGTACTTGCTGCGGTTGGCCTGACCAACCCTGGATTGTTCCCAGATTGCTTGTGACCGACCCTGTGGATCTTCCAGACTTGACTTGGAGGACGTGCTTCAGTTCCTGATCATGAGGTAACTATGTGGGAAGGTATTATGTCTACATTATTTCTTATTGTAGACTCTCTGATTATCATACGAGTATTTCCTGCTTTCCATATATTATCTCTCTTGATGTTGTTTCATTGTGATTTGCCTCTAGACATGAGATCGGATTTAGGCCATAGATTGATTGCATGCTAGGATACCCAGCAAGATTTGACAGCCGTCATCGCCGTATAGCGTATTCGTACCTTATACGGTATAGCTGGCCTACGTTCGTCCCCGTATTTTGGTACTGGGGCGTGACAGCCGAATGGACTATCCGTGTTCGTGTACTTCATCGACTGTGTGCCATGATGTTGGTTACTGGGTCCGGGATCGTCGTGGCCCAGTTTTTGTTATGCTGGCAGAGCCGCAGGTTGTCGGGGTCGGACGATGGAGTGATTTGCTCTGACGATTTTATGCCTACGCACGTTGACGATGAAGTGATTGCCAACCCACACTATGTCGAAGCTGTAGCTTTTAGGCTTTTTTCTTGGTAGTAGAATTTTATGTAGTAGTTCAGACTTTCATATGTAAATAAAAGTCAAACTTTTCGTGGTTTTGACACAGAGAATGGCCATCCTCCGTGGTTTTAACAATGTAAATGTAATTCAAAAATAATTTTATTATAAAAGATAGAGCAGACCAGACGTTATAAAATACAGAAGTTCCTTGCCCAATTATATTGTTGTTTTACAATGTCATTGCTAGGTTGGTAGTGTTACATATTCGCTTGAAAGCAACTTCTTAGCCCATCCCAACCTCATCATTGTAATCTTCTGTTGAGTGTCATCGTCATTTTCTCTCGGTATTTCGAAGGGAGTAGTCATCAACCTCTTCATATAATATGTCGTGTATAAGAGACAGTTGGGTGCCTGTTGTTGTGGGCATCGTGGAGAACAATTCAGCACTGTGCTCTCATACTCCATCTTCGTCGGTCATCTCTCCCTCATCATATCAACTTTGCTCCTAACGATACGATCTAAGGTCTTCTCCATTAATTCTGCATCCACCTTGCCCTTTTCGTACGTGGTTTGCCTCAAGGAGTTGTAGTGTGTCCAGTCGTAGGAGATAAAGTTGAATGTGAGCAGTGTATAGTGTTTGATGGATACATGAAAGAGTGGGATGAATAACAACTCTATGTCATCCTCTAAACCCATGACGAAGTCTTCTACATCTAATTTGAAAGTGTCAAGGGCGCCGGCTTTTGCTTCTGGTTCAATGGCACGTTCAACGATGTTGTGTTCCCCAAAAATAAAACACAATATCATGAGTAATTTTTTTTATGTCGTTTTTCATTGGTATACACATGAATATGGAATTTTCTATTTGGACTCTTACCAATATTTGGGGCATCAGGAATGCAGACCACTTATGTTGCACGTCCTTTGAACTTGACTGGGCATACCTTCTTGCATAGCCTTAAATTTTTTCCAGCTTCCTTATTATTAGGTTGAGTATGCCAGCCTCCATGTCTTCATAGTTGAGTATGTCTTGCATGTCTATTACCGACAGCTGGATTGCAACTTAATTTTCACCCTCTTTTGGCAAACTCAAGTATACAATATCACTGCACATAAATTTAGTTTAGATTAAATTAATAGAGATTCTCAGGACATAATTGTGAAAAAAGTCTAGAAAGGAAAAGAAAAAAAGGGTCATTTGCCGTCCAACAGACACGGAGAATGGTAATTCGCCATCCAACTGACACGGAGAATGATCATTCTCCGGACAACTGTCACGGAGAATGGTTGTTCTCCGTTATGAGTTGGACGGAGATTGGTCGAGTTCAGAATACATAATTTGGACTCATCTTTCTGGGGATTACGATGTCAATGTAATACTTCTTCAGCTCTTCATCCGCATCCATCCAAATTACGACTTCATCGCATTCCCTTAGTATGACACCCTTCCTCTTTAGTTCAGCCATTTTGGCGTCTTCTCCGGATTTCGAAGCAACATTCATCTTCCGCTTTTTATTAGCCTCTCTAACTGTATTCTTTTCCAAGGGAGTAACATCTTCATCGGCAAATGCTGCTGATGGTTTTCTGGACCTCTTTTCCCCCGATCCTCCTCTTCTTTTGACTTCTTTTGGAGCAGCAAGTTCAGCAGCTGCTTGAGTCTCCTCATGCTGCAATGCTACAACAATGGCTTCAAGATCAACGATTTTTGCATCCCTTTCAATGGCTTCAATATTTAATGATTCAACTTTATTTCGAAGCTCTCTTTTCTCATTAACGAGCCTTTTATTTGTTTCTCTGAGTTGCTCGGTTATTTGCACTGAAATAAAACAAACAACAATAAAATGTAAGATGTGAATCTAACACGGAGAATGACCATTCTCCGTGACCTTAATACGGAGAATGGCCGTTCTTCTTCCATCCAAACATGGAGAATGGCCATTCTTCTGCATTCTAAAACGGAGAATGTCCATTCTCCTTCTTATTAACACGGAGAATGGACATTCCGTGTTATTTTAACACGGAAAATTATAAATCAGAACTTTGAAAAAGAGAAAAATTTACCTTGTGCCTGTAGCTCTTTAACCTTTTCGCTAAGCTTTCCATTCTCAGCAATAATCTCAGATTTCTCTCTTCGCAAGGAGTCCAATTCCTGCGCCAAAATCTCCATCGAGGTGTTCCTTTGAATTTGTTGGGCTCCTTGTTCCTCCAGCTCTTTAAGCTTCTTATGGAGATTCTCGTTCTCATCAAGAATCTCATATTTCTCTCTTCGCAAGGAGTCCAATTCTTGTGCCAACATCTCCATCGAGGTGTTCCTTTGAATTTGTTGGGCTCCTTGTTCCTCTAGCTCTTTAAGCTTCTTATGGAGATTCTCGTTCTCAGCAAAAAATCTCAGATTTCTCTCTTCGTAACTCCTCCAATTCATGCACCGAGCCCTCTATCACAACATTGACTGGTCGTTGTTGGGCTTCTTGTGCCTCTTGCTCTCTAAGCTTTTCATTGATTTTTTCATTCTCAGCAAGAACTTAAGAATGTTGTCTTCTCAACTCCTCCAATTCTTGCACCGACCCCTCCATCACGGTGTTCATTCCAAGTTGTTGGGGTCTCTCTTGTTCAACATCCTCATCCCCACAAGTTTGGCGGTGTCCCTCTCCCTCAAATGCATTTTCTTTTCGTATTTCTACGTCCTCTTCTAGGTGGCCTTCCTCTTTCCCGACAGCTATAACCAAATCTTTGAATATCTGTTTCGATCTAAATTTAATATGATATCCGCGTTTGAGGAAGACTGAGATTTCGTACCCATTCCATGTGTAAAATATCGGGTATTCACGTATTGGTGCGGACTTCCTTTCCACAAGCGTATTATGTTTCTTAAACCAATAGAGGAAGTATATTGTACAACCTTCCATTTTGGAGTATGCATCGGAGTAATCACCCCCTTAGTTTTATTTGTAGTCCACTTGATGCTCTCCATGACATACTCCAAGATTAGCCTTGGCCAGCATATTCTGTTGATAACTTCTATGCTGTCTACCAAGGCCAAGAATCTGTACGGCAAATTTGAACCGCCGGACTTGGTGAAGAATACTGTTTGGCACAAGTGGAAGATTATTAGCTTGGCCAAATCATCTGGATTAACAGCGTTATCTTCGCCAAGAAGCCGTTGTAACAATTCAAAGAAATTCTCTCTCACTTCCTTATTCGTGACTTCTGAGTGTTTGCCCTTAGAATTAGCCAGCAATCTTGGGAAGTGATCTCTCCACGGTCTCAACGATGCTAGTGGTGTGGGCTGCTGTTGTTTTTCCATTATCAATCTTCTGTAATTAGCATCTTCCTCACTATCATCCTTCAATGGTAGACCAAAAATGGCTGCCATATCGCCCACACTCGGCGCTATTTTAAGAGTAGTGCTCAATTGAAAGTATCCGATACCATATTTGTCTTCCTCATAAGTTCCTATCAAATTCTCAAGACCTTCTGAAACATTGGCCAATTCTTGAGTGCGAACTTTGTTTCTTTAGAATACCTCGACAAAATTGTAGAAACCGATATTCTTCAAAGAATCGATAACTGGCTCGGGCAAATGGCCGCCATCTTCTTTGATATCATCCATAAGAGTTTGCATCGTCTTGAAAGAAGAACGAAAAACTCTTGAATCTTTATTTCTGACAGTTTTTTTCCAACAAAAAAGACAAAAAATTAGGTTTCTGTCAACTGTTCTCCGTCAATCTAACACGGAGAATGGCCATTCCCCATAACTTTAACACGGATAATGGTCATTCTCCGTGATATTTGTACAGGAGAATGAACATTCTTCGTGATATTTGCACGGAGAATGACCATTCTCCTATATTTTAACACGAGATGGCCATTCTCCGTGATATTTCCATGGAGAATGGCCATTCTCCTACATTTTAACACAGAGATGGCCATTCTCCGTGGTTTTAACACGGAGAATGGCAGTTCCCCTTCATTTTAACACAGGAATGGCCATTCTCTGTCACGACCCGCACCCGCTTTTCGGATACGAGACGTGTCCAAGCCAGCCTACGCCGCAGAGTCGGCGGTAGAACGCTGTCAAGCCCGCAAGAAATAATGCTCAAGAAATACATTTGCTGCTCATTCACAATTCTAAATTTATTACAATATTTACAAGATTTATAATTAAAGTAAATACAAGATTTTACAACTAATGAATCTGATACAATGCTTTCTATTTCTAGGTCGATCTCAGCATACCCAAGCCTCCCCAAGTGCTAAGAGTGATCGCGGCTAAACCTGAAAAATGTTGGTTATCCAGTCAGGATTGGAACAAGCACACAAACCGACGGCAGTGCAAAACACAATAGAATTATCAAGACATGAAAATAGCATATGAGAAATGAAAGCTGTAAGATAAAGTGATGTCAGAGCACGATAGAGAAATAAACAAGGAAAAGCTAATAAAAGACATCTATCTAAGTGGTGTGAAATATCCTTTCGCCATGTGGACGGCTAGGGGGTAAAATCCGGCATACTGCACGTGTCGTGTGCAGCAGCTATCGTTCAAGAATAGACATTTTGGGGATATTTCTGGGTAGTCCACATGTATACTAAGATATTTCCCCTCCCGACAACTCCGTGTGACGAGCGTGTCAACAAGCAGCAAGATATATGTATAGACATGAAATGAGAAAACTACTATGAATCGAAAAGCAATCAGAAAGTGCACTTGCCTGAGGTCCTTAGCTGGAGAAACCAATAATAATATACCACTAGATGAGCCACAATCAGTCAACACATGTAGAAGTCTCCGGATGCTGAAATAAACAGTACCAACGTTCTCAGAATAGTCAAGTTAGCTAGGATTGCCTGTCCTTATGTCCAATTCTGGACACAGGAGCAAAACGGTAATTTTAGACAAAAACGATGTCCGCCGTTGGACCCGCTTTGCACCGAAAAGCGTGCCAGAGTTAACGGTCTCTAAAGTCGTCAAACTACATGTCTACGGATGCATTTTTCCGATACGAACCCAACCGTATGTCCAGAGTTGGATTCCGGCGGGCCGTGCACAAAATTGCCCGTTGAGTGGGACCGTGGGGCCCGCAAAACGACGTCGATTTCAACTGTCTCAGAATCGGACCAAACTTGGCATACAGGACTAGAAAAATAATACGGTCCTGTTGGCGCAAGTTTCGTCTCGATCTGACGAGCGTTCACAAAGTAATGACCGAATTTGCATTGGACGGATACGGGGCGATTCCGACGGATACGCGTCGAATTCGTCGCGCACACGCGACCAATTTGAATTCCGCCAAAGTCCACACGACCACGAAACCGTTACGCAGTTTTCGATGCATACGGTGCGTGACCACGTCGCCCGGAATGGCGGGACGGACGTTGTGTGGATGATTTTCAATGTTTATTTACTATTTTGAAAATGGTTTTTCCTGATTTTCGAAACCAAATAACTGAATCAATACTAGTCCAAAACAGAAAATATAAGAAGGGTTCTAATACTGGTTATGTACTCTAAAACTTTGTTCAAATACAATTTATAATCTGGTGTTAAATCGATCCGAGTCGATCTCCAAATATTGGTACATGGGCTGATATAAATCCTGTTTCTGGGCAGGATTTTCTGATATTTGAATCGGTTTCCCGAAAGATATGGTCAACCACATCCGAAACCATTCGAAAGGTCACGTAGGGGATCACATCGGCTACGCGTAGGCTTTTACGGGGTCGAAATTGGTTGAGTAATCGAGAAGAACGCTGACGGCGAAGTAGCGTACCTGGGTTGGTGCGCGGTGTTCTGTTATCAGAGCGCCCGACGTGCACGCACGCGCGGGGGGGGGTGGTTCTCCGGCCGGCCTGGCGGTGCTCGGCGGTGCCGAGGGCGCGCGCGGGGGTCGCCCAGGGGAGGAGAAGGTGGTGGCGTCGAGTTTTTAGGGTTTCGTGCGGTTTTTCCTGTTCGACGCGTATGTATATATACCTGTCGCGGCCGAACAGTGAGCATTTGGGCTCTCGGGTGTTTGCTCAGTTTTGAGCTGATAACTAAAGGGCCCAGCTGAGGGGAAGGGGTCCGAGAAATTCTAAGCTCGGGTGTTTCTCGGATCACATGGCCCTCATACAAAAGTTCTATGGATTAAATATTCTGATTTAAGCTAAATCCATATTCCTCTTTAATATGTTTGATTCGTCATCTTATTTATTTTAAATGTCAAAAGCCACAATACTGATAATCTGAGGTGATTATCGTTGGGAACATACATTACTGATTCCATTTCTATCATTTATAAAAACCCTTATATATATATCACAAGCAAAATATAACGTATAGTTAGAGAGAGAGAGAAAACCACATATATATGTATATACACAAAAATTCCTATATATATATATACATGTACATATATACGTAATATATATTTATATATAAATACACACATATTTTTATACCTTTATAGGTTCATACCTATATATACATGCAAATTTATATTTATATTTCTACGTACAACATATATACACCTATTTATAAATTTATATACATACAATACATACATCTACAATATTTATTAGTCAATAAACTAATATAAAATAATAATATCAAATAATACTCCCAATAAAATAATAACGTAATTCAATACAAAGAATTAATTATTTATAACATCAAAATCACTAAATAATAATGAAATATTTCCATATTTCCGGGAAGGGGAGCTACAAATCTACCCACCTTAAAAATAATTTCGTCCTCGAAATTCTAACTCATAGACATTTCTAAAATTCAAAAATATAAAAAAAGGATAAATCCACTATTACCATAATCTTCTCAACTCTAATTTCTTCGGAATATTTATATCTCCTCCTAGCCATTTCGTAACTATGAATCATGGGGGACTTCTACCCACCTTTGGGCACACTACTCCCTCTAAGCTATGTCACCAAAACTTGTAATCCCCCGACTGCTTGCTAAAACTGCTACAAATAGATATCCATTGCTTTTGGCCTCTATAATCCTCTCCTATCTTTCAAAATAACCCAAAATCTAACAATCAACAAATTTACACAAGTAGCTAAGAAATATTGGCAAATCCTATTAAGCATGACCATACGTCGCTCCGAAATATGAGGGACAAGAGGATAAGGACAATCGAGAGCAGTTATGAAGTTTAAAGAGCGGAGAGACTATACAATAATACAGATGGAAAGAGTATTCATGAACCTATAGTCTTATTCGCTAAATTGGCTACCCTAATCCAGTCACTTGCTAAGTTCCTCAGAGAGTCTTATAATCTGTGTAATACAGAAGTCTCGTTCTTGAAATTCTAATTCAAACAAGGATCCATATTGGAACAGAATTTGAAAAATCAAGATTGGGGTCTAAGGGGTTCTCTATTTGGACATCGGTCGTTGGTTGGGTGAACATTGGGTTTCAATCTACATGGACTGGACAAAATTCCAATGATAAAACTATTCCTACTAGATTAGGGTATCCTAGAATAGGTTTCCATCCAAGGGTTGAGCTAGTTGCCCACTAGGCTGGTTAGCTAGGTTCATGAAACCCAAAATGCACCTTCCGAGACTTTTGTGTTTAAGTAGCACATGAGGCCTCAATTGGGTGGCACCCTAGTGACATGTGCATAGTGGGCTTCGAGTAGATCACATCCATACATTGGGTTGAAGGAATTGAGTCAAGGTTGAGGCTCCAGGGGAAATTGAAAAGTGTACTGGTATTACGGTAAGGGTCATTACTAATCCTTTTATCCTAAAAGTCGTACCACGAAAATAGAGTACAAGGGGACGGGTTTGAGTGAGACATGATATACCTAAATGAAGATGGACTCGTCTAGATCTTACATGTGAAATCTGTTGGAAGGTAATTGCTGGTCTCGTGTTCCAAATACTAATGACACGGCCGGGGACTCAAAAGGATCTGAATGAAAAGTGGGAGTCCAAGGGCACTAATAATCATTCTAATGGAAATTATTCTAATTACTCGGTAGTCTTGGTATATCCTAAAAATTTTAGAAGGCTTGCGGTCTATCCACCTTAGAGGCTAGGATATGGTGGCAAGGTTCTTATCACAGGGCTGGCCGATGGTAGCTACACTCGCATACAACTATCATAGCCATGGAGAATACTCTGTATCTACCTATCAATCACGAGCTTTCGCCTTCCCAATCAATGAAGACGAAAACAATAAAGAGTTCAAAAGAGATGTCACTGAACACAATTACATGATTCAAGGGCGAATGTTTAATTCAAGAGGAATTGTCAAAGCAGTCGCGGATGAGACCCTAGAAACATCTATATCTCAATCCACGTAGGTAATTAAATGGGAAGCGAACCAAATGCATCATGGTTGATCAGGCCGTAATACAATGATTCTGATTAGACAATATGTTAGCGGGCGTCCCCAATAAACATGTGTCTTGAATCAAGCTCGATAAAAGAGTAAGCTTGTAAAACTAGGCTGTAATAGCAGCATTGGTCAAGATAGTCAAAATATAAGTACGCGGGATTTTTGGAAAGGAGGTACAAGTAGTTCAAGTTTTGTGAGAATCAAAATCCAACTCGAAATTTATACACAAATAATAGAATCAAAAATTATAAACTAACTCCTTACAGCAAAAGAGAATTTTAAAATAGGCAATTCTAACTTATGATATAAGATTTGTATCTAGTAAAGCAAAAGAAATTTAGACAGTTCATCAAGGTTAAAACTTTAATTCTAGGTAAGCCTAACATAGCAAGCGAATAGTATATCCACATGGGGTCATATCGTCATATCAAGGTAAGAATGTACCTATAGGGTTCTAGCAAGCAATCAAAAATTTCTAAATTGTATGGTCTATCTAGCATCCTTAACTACCCAACGGTCAATTTAATAAGGGACCCTTATCCTAGTTGTTCTCTTAAATCATTTTAATCCTAATTTGTGAATGAGCAATTCTTGGTCGCAGGCTCGCAACAGTACGACTAACGTACCATCACGAGTTCGCATGATTTACGAAAACTGACCTGCATGGGCCACCACAAAAACTTGTCACGACCCGTACCCGCTTTTCGGATACGAGACGTGTCCAAGCCAGCCTACGCCGTAGAGTCGGCGGTAGAACGCTGTCAAGCCCGCAAGAAATAATGCTCAAGAAATACATTTGCTGCTCATTCACAATTCTAAATTTATTACAATATTTACAAGATTTATAATTAAAGTAAATACAAGATTTTACAACTAATGAATCTGATACAATGCTTTCTATTTCTAGGTCGATCTCAGCATACCCAAGCCTCCCCAAGTGCTAAGAGTGATCGCGGCTAAACCTGAAAAATGTTGGTTATCCAGTCAGGATTGGAACAAGCACACAAACCGACGGCAGTGCAAAACACAATAGAATTATCAAGACATGAAAATAGCATATGAGAAATGAAAGCTGTAAGATAAAGTGATGTCAGAGCACGATAGAGAAATAAACAAGAAAAAGCTAATAAAAGACATCTATCTAAGTGGTGTGAAATATCCTTTCGCCATGTGGACGGCTAGGGGGTAAAATCCGGCATACTGCACGTGTCGTGTGCAGCAGCTATCGTTCAAGAATAGACATTTTGGGGATATTTCTGGGTAGTCCACATGTATACTAAGATATTTCCCCTCCCGACAACTCCGTGTGACGAGCGTGTCAACAAGCAGCAAGATATATGTATAGACATGAAATGAGAAAACTACTATGAATCGAAAAGCAATCAGAAAGTGCACTTGCCTGAGGTCCTTAGCTGGAGAAACCAATAATAATATACCACTAGATGAGCCACAATCAGTCAACACATGTAGAAGTCTCCGGATACTGAAATAAACAGTACCAACATTCTCAGAATAGTCAAGTTAGCTAGGATTGCCTGTTCTTATGTCCAATTCTGGACACAGGGGCAAAACGGTAATTTTAGGCAAAAACGATGTCCGCCGTTGGACCCGCTTTGCACCGAAAAGCGTGCCAGAGTCAACGGTCTCTAAAGTCGTCAAACTACATGTCTACGGATGCAGTTTTCCGATACGAACCCAACCGTATGTCCAGAGTTGGATTCCGGCGGGCCGTGCACAAAATCGCCCGTTGAGTGGGACCGTGGGGCCCGCAAAACGACGTCGATTTCAACTGTCTCAGAATCGGACCAAACTTGGCATACAGGACTAGAAAAATAATACGGTCCTGTTGGCACAAGTTTCGTCTCGATCTGACAAGCGTTCACAAAGTAATGACCGAATTTGCATTGGACGGATACGGGGCGATTCCGACGGATACGCGTCGAATTCGTCGCGCACACGCGACCAATTTGAATTCCGCCAAAGTCCACACGACCACGAAACCGTTACGCAGTTTTCGATGCATACGGTGCGTGACCACGTCGCCCGGAATGGCGGGACGGACGTTGTGTGGATGATTTTCAATGTTTATTTACTATTTTGAAAATGGTTTTTCCTGATTTTCGAAACCAAATAACTGAATCAATACTAGTCCAAAACAGAAAATATAAGAAGGGTTCTAATACTGGTTATGTACTCTAAAACTTTGTTCAAATACAATTTATAATCTGGTGTTAAATTGATCCGAGTCGATCTCCAAATATTGGTACATGGGCTGATATAAATCCTATTTCTGGGCAGGATTTTCTGATATTTGAATCGGTTTCCCGAAAGATATGGTCAACCACATCCGAAACCATTCGAAGGGTCACGTAGGGGATCACATCGGCTACGCGTAGGCTTTTACGGGGTCGAAATTGGTTGAGTAATCGAGAAGAACGCTGACGGCGAAGTAGCGTACCTGGGTTGGTGCGCGGTGTTCTGTTCTCAGAGCGCCCGGCGTGCGCGCACACGCGGGGGGGGTTCTCCGGCCGGCCTGGCGGCGCTCGGCGGCGCCGAGGGCGCGCGCGGGGGTCGCCCAGGGGAGGAGAAGGTGGTGGCGTCGAGTTTTTAGGGTTTCGTGCGGTTTTCCCTGTTCGACGCGTATGTATATATACCTGTCGCGGCCGAACAGTGAGCATTTGGGCTCTCGGGTGTTTGCTCAGTTTTGAGCTGATAACTAAAGGGCCCAGCTGAGGGGAAGGGGTCCGAGAAATTCTAAGCTCGGGTGTTTCTCGGATCACATGGCCCTCATACAAAAGTTCTATGGATTAAATATTCTGATTTAAGCTAAATCCATATTCCTCTTTAATATGTTTGATTCGTCATCTTATTTATTTTAAATGTCAAAAGCCACAATACTGATAATCTGAGGTGATTATCGTTGGGAACATACATTACTGATTCCATTTCTATCATTTATAAAAACCCTTATATATATATCACAAGCAAAATATAACGTATAGTTAGAGAGAGAGAGAAAACCACATATATATGTATATACACAAAAATTCCTATATATATATATACATGTACATATATACGTAATATATATTTATATATAAATACACACATATTTTTATACCTTTATAGGTTCATACCTATATATACATGCAAATTTATATTTATATTTCTACGTACAACATATATACACCTATTTATAAATTTATATACATACAATACATACATCTACAATATTTATTAGTCAATAAACTAATATAAAATAATAATATCAAATAATACTCCCAATAAAATAATAACGTAATTCAATACAAAGAATTAATTATTTATAACATCAAAATCACTAAATAATAATGAAATATTTCCATATTTCTGGGAAGGGAAGCTACATTCTCCGTCAAGTCAACACGTAGAATAGAATTAATCCTTCAATCTAACAAGGAGAATGGTCATTCTCCGTGATATTATCACGGAGAATGGTCCATTCTCCGTCAATATAAACTTATAGAATGGCCATTCCCCATGACTTTAACATGGATAATGGTCATTCTCCATGATATTTGCATGAAGAATGACCATTCTCCTATATTTTAATACTTATAGTTATACCTTCTTTTTGCCCTCCTTCTTGATTACTAGCCTCTGGCTCATGTGCAACCTTCTTAAATCTCTTCACAACAGCTCTCTCTTCTTGCATATCTACATCTTCTCCCTCTTCTCTAACTGGGGTTCCATTTGATGCTGATGTTTGTGACATGGTGTGAAGATTGCGAATAAAGAGTCACTGACGAGTTTTTGAAATAGGGTTGAAAGATTTTGGAGGATGAACCTAGATACGAAAAGGAGCAGCGTATGGAAGAAGAGGAAGAATAGAAACTTTTTGGTTTTGAAGAGTAGGTTTCGTGAGTGTTTTGAAAAAATTAGAATGGCAATAAAGTCATGCCGCACCCTTTTATATATTTTTAGCTAATTCTGGGCACGCGATGAAATATTATTTTGCGGTGGTTTTTTTTATAAAACTTTTGCGGTTTTTGGGCATTTTATAAATTTTCTCCTGTCAATAACTTGAGAATTTTTCTCGATACATAGGGTCAGAGGCATAAATCACTTTAGCACGAAGAGAGGGTATACCCATTGGTCAGAGGCACAGGTTAGGATATTTTAGGATTATATGGCAGTAAGATTATGAAATAAATGAACATTTTGATATCATTTTTATCCCACATTTTAAGAACATTATAACTCAATAAAACAAATAAACATAATACATTAGATAAAAGAAGAAAAAAATTATCGTCTTCCATATTCAATCATTTCAGTTTGGACTCCTTTCTGCTTAATTATATTATATACGCAACTTGGATAGTACTTCATTGTGCTCTGAAGTTGCAATCCATTCAGCAACTTTGCGTCTTTCCATTCCCGTATCAAACTGCATATAACAAACATAACATCAAAAATATTGCTCTAAAAAGTGTAAGTTTTTGGCGACATATTTTTAGACTTACATTGAGAGAACGGGAGTCCAGACTACGTCCGTTTTTCATGAATACAATTACAAAAATCCCACAATCAAATAAATTACCTTGGCGGGGAACATAAGGATGACATTTTATGGCAAAAGTAGAAAAATTGAACCTAGCATCTCTCAACATCAAAATCTCTTCTTCGAGAAAGACATCCAAATTTGAAAGCTACAATTACCCGAATACAATATGTATTAGTATACCGCGGATCTTGTACGCAATTCATAAAAATTGATGAATATGGATTTACTATTACTTTTATGACTGATTTGTTTTGAATCGGATCATCTGTAGATGCAAGTGTGTCCCAAATTTCAACTGTCCTTGTTTTAACCATAACTCTTGCAAGAGTATAGTACCAGTCAAAAGAATAGGTATGTATATCTGAATCAGAATTAATTAGGTAAAACAAATTAGTAAAATTTTCAGAAAATTAGGATTAATATTTAAACAAAAATACATTAATACCTCGTTACAAATGCTTAAAGAGCCCATATAATCCTGGAAATATTTGTACTTCTTCCATATTTCATGAAGCTGTTTGTCAAATGAAGGTAACCTTGCTCTCTACATACACATCAATTAATACATTACGAAGGACAAACAAACGAGAAAATTGTTAATGCATAATCATTGAAGAATAAAATGCTCACTCACCGTTAACCTTATTGGTAAATACCACACATTAGCTTTATTGAAAGTTCTTTTTCGTTCCTCCACAGTGAGAAGAGCAGAGACAAGGGTTACAATCTGAATATATCATTAAAAATGTCAACAATGGAATCGAAGTAAACATAGATGGCATATAAGAAGAAATATACCATCTATACATACCACATCTTTAATTCTCGTTTCTGGAGCTAAGGACATCATCTCATCCCGAGACACATAGATTTTGTTGCAAGATGATATTATTTCACTAAGAAAAGAAACGAATAAATTAGGAGAAAAAACTGTTGGAATTAAATCAAAACTCATATTACTTACTCGTCAGGTCTATCATCCGCAAAAATATAGTCGTAATAACTCGAAGAAATACTAGTACACTTGCTAGGCTTCGAGGTTGAAGTTTTTGTTAAACTTTTTAAAGGTGTGACCGAATCTAAATTTTTACGCATTCTTTTCGAAGAACTGCTAAAGTCAGTTTCTTCTGTAGGACACAATACAAGAATTCGGTCCATTGCTTTATTATGATTCTTTAGCAGCACGTCCTCCTCATCGAAAGATTCAACGGAAACCTCCTCCACATTATTAAATACTCCAGATGAAGATGCCTTCTTCAAAGCTGAAGATTCTTCCATCTTATCCAAACGTCGAGATATATTCATTTGTTCAATTTCGATTGAACCAAGCTTAGAATTGATCGAAACAAGTTGAGCTGAAATCATCGACAGTAGTTCTTCAAACCTATGCATCATACGCGGAATGAAGGTTTCATTTCGAGTTGGCAACCAATCTTCTACGTCTTCTACATGTCCCATACGAGTAGACAACTTTCTCCAGTACTACAAAAAGAAGTAAGAAAACTATTCTATGTATTTCAGAATAAATAATATTTGAAACAAGAAAACTATTGTATATATGGCAAGAGAAAAGTATAAAAAGTGAGGAATAAAGACAAATAAAATTCGAGACTAGCAAAGAATCGACTAGCCATTTGAAGGGTTATCATAAAAAAATTTGAGGAGGGCTCGAGGAAGATTCTACTAGCCGTTTGAAAAGTACAAAGTTTATCATGATTAACAATTTGAGGAACTCTATAAGAGGTTTAATTCCGCTGGTACTCCTCGTTGTTCAAGGAGGGCTCGACTAAGTCCTCCGCGAACCGAAACTTCTTCTTATTTCCTTCTTCATCTCCGTTTCTCCTTCCACCACCTCTACCATGGCCTGTAGCTTTATAACCAAAATATTAAATTATTAGATGAAACAAAAAAAAATTAAGAAAAGATTACTAAATTAAAATCAAACAGAACACATATTCATAGAAAACATGAGATTAAAGATGAAAATGTTACAGAAGCAACACTACAATTTTACAACAACTAAGCAGACTCTGCAAAGCAATAACTAAAATTAGGGATTGTGTCCTCCTTTGATTTAATTTACACAAAGAAGCTATTTGAGAGAACGAGCTTTTATCGGCTTCCTACCCCTCTTCTTCCTCTAAATTCTTCCCTTACAATAATCCACATTGGCTACAGAAAATTCGTCCATGTCATCGTCGGTGTCATCATCTAGATCTGTAATCCCTCTTCCCAAATTTTTCAAAATTTTATTTATTTACTCTATTTTTCGTATTTTAAAATAAATCATCTTTGAAACGTATAAACGTTATTTTTCAAAACTATTTTAAAGATTATCATTTAAAAATTATTATTCAGTTTTAACAAAATTATTTATTCTTGAATTTTATTATTGGGCATTACGAAAATATTTAGTTAGTAATTTTGGACTTTCAAAATATGGGATTCAAAAGTGGTTTCGAAAGGTATAAATAAATTTTATCAACAAAAAAAGGATTTTTTAAAATATTTTAAATAGGATTTTTATTATAAAGAGATATGTTGAGTTACCATGATGACAACAAACATTATTTCGAATTGTTATAGTAACCAGTTAATTGATTTGGATTTAAATGATGTGATTAAATTTACTTTGCTAGCATCAAATATTATTTTAAATTAATAAGTTATTGATTTGTATTTGATAAAATTAAATAATATTCTTATTATAATCCATTGTTGGTTTGGAATTTTGTGATCAAATAAACATTTGATTTAAATTTGTAGGTTACGATTTGCTTCATGTAATTCTAAAATTATCCAATTAATTATCTATTTTAATAGGCTAAATATTCTTGAAAAGCAAATATTCTATTTTATGGAATTATTTAACCTGATCTTAGTTTTTTTTGAATCCTAATCCTGATAAGATTCTTCCTAAAGCAACTCTATCTTTCGATATAATGTATATATATGGGAGGGATATTATCACTCTCCTGACTCAAATTTCCTTTCCTCCTCTTTGCGTATGCTTACATAGCCTCTTAATACATGCCAACTCCCTATAGAACCACGGCTAGCCGAGTAATCACTCTCTTCGCAGGATGCTAGCCGACTTGTGTGCAATCCGACAAGCCAGCGCATCTCCGTTGTGTCCCGATCTCTATACTAGCCTCACCTGCAAGCGTCAGCACCACCCGAACCACCACTGCACGGATCTCCGCATATTCCCATCCACCAACCGAACACCGGAACCACCATGATCCTCCTCGCTACCCCTCCGACTCCCTATCATCCTCAGAAAACAACCATCATGGCAATGAACATCACCAACACAACTAGATGTGGTGCCGAAGTGTCTGTGTCTTTCCCATCTTATTCCACAAAATTTACATATTTCAAAACCGTGTCCGACAATTTCGGACACGGCAACTCAACCCTTTCTCTAACCAGCAAACACCAACCGCCACCATTACTTACCCCATCTCGACTGGCGGAGAGCCACAACACAGTGTTGCATGCCATCGTCGTTGACATTGGCCCCGATTCCACCGTGACCGCTTGTAGACTTTCTGCGTAGAGTCACCGATGGTCCTCTCGTGGTAGCATTTTCACCCACAGTCGCTGGCTGTATCCACAAGTACTGCAACTCTGGTAAGCCTCCCTTGGCGTCTCATCCGTGCGCCATCACGACGCGAAGCCTCCGGCAAGCCAGATTTGTGCGGTGAGCATACCGTCCTCCGGATCGGCGGTTCTCCAGCGTCAAACCAAGTGCCGGGATGACTCGACCGGACAATCGCCCGACCAAGCCACCGTGGTCGCGTCACCGGGTTTTGCGTCGCCCACGACTTTCCCCTTCCTCCATGCCTGACCAACTCCGGCCGCCCTCCCCTCGTCGCCGCATCTCTGTAGCTCTGGCGTGCGCTCAGTGGGCCAGATCGGACTCCACAACATAGTCGACCACTGTTGTGGTCATCAACACCAGCTGACCTTCTTGACATCGTAGCAGTCGCTCCATACGCCGCTACGAGTTCCCCGACCAATGCCGGAGACGCACGGCCCTCGGATTCGGTAACTGAACCAACCATCTCAGCATCACCGTCGAGCCCACCGGTGAGTTTCCCTCCCGCGTCTCCCTCAGTGCTGAGCGTCGACCCTTCCCGGTGAACCTTCGCCGCCGTCAACGAAGCTCCTCCGCCCGCGTTCCCAAGAGCCGGGGGACCGCCTCCGCCAATGATTGTGGCCGCTAATCCCGAACTCCGTCGGAGCCTTGTGCCGTGCGGCACTACCGAGCCACTCCGGCGCCGGTGATAGCTCCAGGAGCCGACTCGACCGGAGCCTTTCCACGGTGAGAAACCCTTTCCCCTCTCTTCTCTAGTCTCTCTCTCCCTCTCCTTGTTCCCCTCTTTTACTTTGTTCCTTTTAAGAATAGCAGAGCTTTCATTTTGGGTTCTTGTGTTCGTTTAACCATAGTTATTACACTTTATGAATATGGTGACCAATATAGGTTAGGCTAACAATCCATTATAGGGTTGTGGACTTGTTTAAAGGATTTTTGGATAAGATCTTGCTATGGGTTGGTTTATCATATTGTAGGCCTATTAGTTTTATGATGATTGATAATTGTTATTAATAGTTCTTAATTATATGCAACAAACTATAGTAGTTTGGGCTTAAGGCTCATGGCCTATAGATTACAAATAATTTCTCCATATTGAATTTGGCTGGATATTTTGGACATGTAACACTTTTGGGCTAATATATGTATATATATATATATATATATATATATATATATATATATATATATATATATATATATATACTATATACTATATATATATATATATATATATAGTATCTTAAAAATATATATATATATATATATATATATATATATATATATATATATATATATATATATACTATATACTATATATATATATATATATATATAGTATCTTAAAAATATATATATATATATATATATATATATATATATATATATATATATATATATATATATATATATATATATATATATATATATATATATATATATTGCTTTCAAAATTAGTATCTTATGAACTCTCCTATAAAATTTGTATAGAACTTATAGGCATTTCCAAGGATTTTACGTAAGAAAATATATATTCTAAAATATAATATTGAATTACTTTTATTTAAATAAAGTTTTGACCTATGATTATATTTGACTAAAAATTAGTTTTTGTCCGAGATATTTCCTAGATTTTATGTATTTCTCTAATAGGTAATTTTACTAGTAAAAAATATACTTTCTAATATTATATGTATTTTTCTTGAATGGGTTTCAGGATAGCTATTATGTATTTTCAAAATAAGTTATATATGTTTTTCTAAATGAACAATTCCTAAGTTATTTCTCTAAACTATAATTGTCTAATTAAATAACTACCTTTCTCCAAGTTAGAAGTCTCCCATAAATTATTAGTTTATCCTTGATCGCAGTTAATCGTAATCATCTCATTTGTCGACTTTGGACCTTCTTCACATCGACCTTAGCCAAGTAGACTATTCTGACGCAATGGTAATATCGGTTTCACCAGCAAAGGACCTCAGGCAAGTACATTCTTTGATTACTTTTCGATTCATAGTAGTCTATACATTTCATGTTCATACATATGTCTTGCTGCTTGTTGACACGCTCGTCACACGGAGTAGTCGGGAGGGGAAATATCTTAGTTGTATTTTATTTGTTTTCCTTGTCTTCTTCACCACTTGTCATGTCATCTGTTACTTTCTAGTTTTTATCTCTCATATGTTATTTTCATGTCTTATAAATTCTATTGTGTTTTTACATTACCGTCGGTTTGTGTGCTTGTTCCATTCCTGACTGGAAACCAATATTTTTTAGGTTAGCCGTGGATTCACTTAGATTTGGAAGATACTGGTGTACTTGCAGACATAAACCTAGAAATAGATAGCAGTGCTATTATTTTCATTAAATGTGTAAGAACATTGTATTTTCTTTTCAATATTAATCTTGTAATTTTTGTAATAAATCTTAGAAATGTGAATGAGCAATAAAGTTGTTATTTTGTGATTTTGAGCATCCTGGTCGTGACAGCGTTCTACCGTCGACTCTGCGGCGTAGGCTGGCTTGGACACGTCTCGTATTCGAAAAGCGGATGCGGGTCGTGACTAGTTTTTGTGGTGGCCCATATAGGTCCGTCTTCGTAATTTATACGAACTCGTGGTAGTACCATATTAGTCGTACTACGGCAGCCTGCGATTAGGAAATGCTCATTCACAACTAGGGGTAAGTCAATTTTAGGAAAATGGTTAGGACTAGGAGTCCCTAGTTTAATTTAATAGTCGGGTAGTTAAGGTTGCTACATAGGCCTCATCAAATTCTAAACCCTGTTAGATGATTTTCATAGAAGGGTGCACTATTGTATTCTGAATCGATAGTATTTCTGAAGTATGTAGATTCGTAACCCCTCCTTCCGAAAGTTTGGAAAATATTCTCTTATTTATTTGTTTGAATTAAAATGTGATTTTAGAATTTTTATAAATATTCAGTATAGAAGGCCTTAGTCACGGTTAAGTTTCGGAGCGCAAGATAACCAAGAATTTTGGCACTGAGAGTGTGGTCGAGTGCTTTGACTAGTGTTCTAGCTATGGTAGAGAAGGCCGAGTCATAGATGTATTCTAACTAAGAAAATCAGGCCAAATCGCGACATAACCTAGGAATAATTAATTTAATTATTATTAAGATTATTGGCTTTTAGAAGACCTGGTTGCTCCAAACTAGCCCGAACTCAACCCAAGTCCTGGTGGTCACGTAATGCGACCAACGTCGTCCCTGTAAATATATAGATGTGTATATATATTTTGGTAGTCCATTTCTAGTATTAGAAATAATTTCTATAAACTATATATCGAATTTAATATATGTATTATTGCTATTTAAATTTGTATTTTCTTGGAAATAGGATAACCTCCTCTTAGAATGATAATTTTGGATTTACTTAGGCTATACATATATACTTGTGTATAAATATATTCGTAATAGGTAGACATGGTACTTTATACATATTTTCCCTCGATCCTGAATATTAGAGAAATATAAATTTAAGTCTATATTTCTTTTGCCTTCGGTCATTTTCTCCCTAATCATGATCATTTGTACAACTTCGCCTTATTCCTTTTCTAAACACCGCCATATCATAAGTTCGTATCACTTATATTCTTTTCCTTGGACCTAAGGAATTATTTTTAAAATAACTTCTCCCTCAATTGTCTATTAATCTCGAATTAAGTTTTCGGATTCAAAAGTTTCCTCTCAATCGTTGAATATTAAATATCCGTGAAATAAGGATTATAAGATTTTTACTTATTTTGACTTCGATCGTTATCCCTTCTAATCAATTTTTTTTCTTTTCAAGAGGCTGACCTTATACTTGAAGAACAGGTACTTACACTTTTCTATCTTTATCAACTTGTATGATATATTAAACTCCTTTGATATTAATTCTTGGAATATAGTTAGAATAATTTTGATGACTTATGATGACAAGACAGCAGCGCACTGTCGTCACTTATTTGAATTATCGAGACTGCGGTTCATTGCAGCCAGCAGCGCACTGGCGTGGCATGACCCCTAAGTTGAAATAATCTCAAGTAAGCGTGGGTGATAAAAAATTATTAAAATTATGTCTTGGTCGCCTTATTTCATTCTCGAGTTGCCGTGTCAAGATTAGATAGAGTCGAATAGGGTATTCGTTATCGCAACATAGCTTGAGTTGTGGAACCAAGGGTTTAATGCAGCTAGCTGTACACTGGCGAGGCATAAACTCTCGGTAAAATTACTTCGATCATGTTTACGAGTTTCGAATACCATAGAGACTATGTCTTATTGGCATATAACTATTAAGTTTTTAAATTGATTTGTGCTTATTCCTAGTCACAATCTTCTCAATAAACCGGTAATTCTTCCTTCCTTTCTTATCCTTCTATTTTCATATTGTCATCTTTTGATGTAATTTCGACTGGATTCCTAAACTTATCTATATCTTGATTCTAAACTCGTGCCTAAATAATTGTGGATAAATTTTTTAAGCAAATCGAAAACGATTTTGGATTTGATCATCCTTGAACCATTTCGATCATGACTAGACTCCTTTTTATTATATTTCGATCGAGTTAAATCCTATTATTTCCTAAGTTTGATTATATAATCATGCCTAAACAGTTTTGCTTCACTAATTGGTCGTCCCTAAACAAATTTGAGCACGACTAAACAATTTTGACTATAACCGTAATCATGCCTATGTTTCAAAACAAGTATTGCTATTGTTAGATTTTCATTCTACTATGATCGTGACTATTTTGACCCCGTTCATGCTTGTGCTAATCTTTTAATTTTGATAATGCTGGGGTGAGTTGCGTGATTAACCTTGGTTGTGACTGCATCTTAGTTGCATCTAAGTGATTCTAACCAAGTTTAGACTTTGTCTAACTTTTGATCGTTGACCGTGCCTATATAATTCCAACAGTAGTTAATCGTGCCTAACAATTTTTCTCGTTTAGCCGTTTAGCGAGTCATCTTTCAATTATATCCTTGACCATTGTGACTAGACCATTTTGACTATACTCGTGCCACGTGTCATCTTTTCTTAAAGTTCAATTATATTCACGATCTAACCCATTTTGATCAATGATCGTATCATTTCTTATATCCTTAATCATGACTAATCGTGCCCTTCAAAATTTTGAGAATAATATTCTAAGGTGGGTAGAGGCTTCTATTGATGAATTGTCCTTGAGGTCATTATTAGCTTGTGTTAACTTTTTTTCAGAACACTTAGAACCTTTTATGAATCAAGACCACAAGATTCTAACATCAAACACTATCTATTTATTTATTATTATTGTTATTATTATTCTTCCACTTCCATCCTTCCTTTGATCAATATTTCTTATTAAGAAAGTTTTCGTTACCCTTGATCTTATCTTATTAAATCAATACCAATTTTATTAAAATTTTGTTACTACAGTTCCCTTCGGACCTATCGAGCCTGTCTATCCTAGACATTCCTTAAATTTAAGGACGAATTTATTTCTAAGGTGGGTAGATTTGTAATCCCTCTTCCCGAATTTTTCAAAATTTTATTTATTTACTCTATTTTTCGTATTTTAAAATAAATCATCTTTGAAACGTATAAACGTTATTTTTTAAAACTATTTTAAAGATTATCATTTAAAAATTATTATTTAGTTTTAACAAAATTATTTATTCTTGAATTTCATTATTGGGCATTACGAAAATATTTAGTTAGTAATTTTGGACTTTCAAAATATGGGATTCAAAAGTGGTTTCGAAAGGTATAAATAAATTTTATCAACAAAAAAAAAGATTTTTTAAAATATTTTAAATAGGATTTTGATTATAAAGAGATATGTTGAGTTACCATGATGACAACAAACATTATTTCGAATTCTTATAGTAACCAATTAATTGATTTGGATTTAAATGATGTGATTAAATTTACTTTGCTAGCATCAAATATTATTTTAAATTAATAAGTTATTGATTTGTATTTGATAAAATTAAATAATATTCTTATTATAATCCATTGTTGGTTTAGAATTTTGTGGTCAAATAAACATTTGATTTAAATTTGTAGGTTACGATTTGATTCATGTAATTCTAAAATTATCCGATTAATTATCTATTTTAATAGGCTAAATATTCTTAAAAAGCAAATATTCTATTTTATGGAATTACTTAACCTGATCTTAGTTTTTTTTGAATCCTAATCCTGATAAGATTCTTCCTAAAGCAACTCTATCTTTTGATATAATGTATGTATATGGGAGGGACACTATCTCTCTCCTGACTCAAATTTCCTTTCCTCCTCTCTGCATATGCATACATAGCCTCTTAATACATGCCAACTCCGTATAGAACCATGGCTAGCCGAGTAATCACTCTCTTCGCAGGATGCTAGCCGACTTGTGTGCAATACGACAAGCCAGCGCATCTCCGTTGTGTCCCGATCTCTGTATCGCCCGTATCTCCGCATATTCCCATCCACCAACCGAACACCGAAACCACCATGATCCTCCTCCCTACCCCTCCGACTCCCCATTATCCTCAGGAAACAACCATCATTGCCATGGACATCACTAACATAACAAGATGTGGTGTCGAAGTGTCTGTGTCTTTCCTATCTTATTCCACAAAATTTACATATTTCAAAACCGTGTCCAACAATTCCGGACACGGCAACTCAACCCTTTCTCTAACCAGCAAACACCAACCGCCACCATTACTTACCCCATCTCGGCCGGCGGAGAGCCACAACACAGTGTTGTACGTCGTCGTAGACATTGGCCCCGATTCCACCGTGACCGCTTGTAGACTTTCTGTACGGAGTCACCGGTGGTCCGCTCGTGGTAGCATTTTCACCCACAGCCGCTAGCTGTATCCACAAGCGCTGCAACTCCGGTAAGCCTTCCTTGGCGTCTAATCCGTGCGCCATCACGATATGATGCCTCCGGCAAGCCAGATTTGTGCGGTGACCATACCGTCCTCCGGATTGGCAATTTTCTAGCGTTGAAAGAAGCGCCGGGACGACTCGATCGGACAACCGCCCGACCAAGCCACCGTGGTCGCATCATCGAGTTTCTCGCCGCCCGCGACTTTTCCCTTCCTCCATGCCTGACCAACTCCGGCCGCCCTCTCCGCGTCGCCGCGTCTCTGTAGCTCCGGCGTGCGCTCAGTGGGCTGTTGGCCCATTCCATGGTCATACCTGATTTTGATAATCGATATGCACTTAATTCAATACACAAAATATACAAACTGCTGCTAATCATTTCAGGGTATATGAAATCAATATCAATGGGCGTTGTACTGCATCATCAAGCATAGATATCATCAATCTGAAGATGAATTTCAATAGGATTTAGTTTTAGTCATTTTATAATTTATTCTGTATTTTATTTTTATTGAGTCTAGGAGTTAAAACTGTAAAATCGACTAGGTAATACTGGCTTAGGTTTATCCCAGTACAAATTTCTAAAAAGCCTACCTAATTTCTTTTCATCTTTACAAATATTCCAAATTATTTTTACAAACAGTTTTTGAAAATATTTTGAAATTTCCCATGACAGAACTCAAAACCGAGTTCGGCCCGAGTTCGATCCGAACTCTGCCCGAGTTCAGTCAGTTTGAATTCAAATGTCAGTTGCCTCCAAATCTGCATGCAACGTCTATATGCGATATATTTGCATCAGAACTCTGCCAGAACTCTGCCCGAGTTCGGTCCCAGAAAACACCTATAAATAGAAGAGAGTTTTTTTTCAAATCACTCATTCATTCTTCATCTTCTCTTCTTTAATCAACAAGTGTTTTCAAACGTTCTAAAGCTTTCAAATCACACATATACTTCTCTTAGCCAAAAGCCAGTAATATCTACGTTGATTTAGAGTCTTTTGGTATCCAAGAGTTGTAAAGAGATCGTTCCAAGTACAACAACTATCTTTGTTGTGGAGCCGGTCGTGCGCTCGTCACCAAGCACCGTGTTGCGAAGTTGGTCGTGTACTTGTCACCAAGCACGGTGTTGTAAGAGACTGCAAGCTCTCATTCAGCTTGTTCCATAGTGGATTAACATCGAGCAAGAGTACTCGAGACTGGATTAGTCCTCTTAGAGGGATACCAGTATACATCGCTGTGTCACTGAGTTTGATCTCTCTATCTCTTACTGCATTTATTTACTGTCTCTTATTTATTGCCATAGTTTTAACTTTAATTTTTGAATTGGTGATTATTTTTTTGCTGCACACACACACACACTCTATTCACCCCCCTCAAGAGGTGCTCAACGGTCCTACAATTGGTATCAAAGCAGGTCATATTCTAATATAACAAACCTCAGAGAGTATATATGGCTGCCGTGAAATCAATATTCAACGGTGAAGGGCAATCCACAAATAGACCCCCACTATTTGATGGTACAAATTACACCTATTGGAAAACACGAATGACCTTCTTCTTAAAATCTCTTGACTTTGATCTTTGGTCTATAGTCATTGATGGTTATAAGAAACCAGCACCCACAGTGGTTGAAGGCAAGCTTGTAGACAAGCCTCATGACAAATACACTGAAGCTGAAAAAGCTAAGGCTAGTCTAGATGCTCGTGCCATCAATGCATTATTTTGTGCAATTGACAAAACGGAGTTCAACATAGTTTCAACCTGTAAAACATCTCACGAAATTTGGAAACTTCTTGAGGTAACTCATGAAGGTACTTCCCAAGTGAAGGAATCCAAAATTAGTTGACTAACACAGGAATATGAATCTTTCAAGATGAAACCCGGTGAGTCCATTACACAGATGTTCACACATTTTCTTGATATAACTAATCCTGTGCAATCTCTTGGTAAGGATTACAGCAATCATGAGAAGATCAGAAAAGTGCTGCGGGCTCTAACCAAGAACTGGAATCCAAAAGCTACAGCAATCATTGAAAGAAACGATCTCACCACTATGTCCTTGGAAACATTGATGGGCAAGCTCATGACCCATGAGCTTGATCTGCAAGAGTTTGAAGAAGCAACTCTAAAAGAAAAATCTATTGCCTTCAAAGCTCAAGCAAGAAAATCAACATGCAATGATTCTGATAAAGAATCATCAAGTGGTGATGAACAAGCCATACTTGTGAAGAACTTCAGGAAATTCTTAAAGTTTGAGAAATCAAACAGAAGGAAGAGAGATATCCAAGAAAGCAATGAAGATGAAACCATTTGCTTTGGATGCAAGAAGACAGGGCACATGAAGAAGGACTGCCCAACTTCAAAGAAAAGCAGTCCATATGACAGATCAAGATCAAGCATAAAAGCAACAACCAGTCGAAAGTATGCCAACACAAGCATCTGGCATGAAAGTGATGCCAGTGATACAGAAGAAGAAGACAGACCTTGTGAAAATACTAATGTCTGTCTTATGGCATTTGATAAGGTATCCTCAAACTCTCTATATGATGATTTTACTTTCGATGAATTAGAAAATGCCTTTAGCGAATTACTTGAAGATCACAGAACTGTGCTTGACAAGTATAAGAAATCTCGAAAAGAGATTAAGGCATACACAACCGAGATAGCTAGACTGTTCAATCTTATTGAAGATATTAAAGAGACGTCTACTACCGGTAACACGGAAGAGATAGCCAAACTCAAGGTAGACTATCATGAGGCTATCCTCAAGATTGAAAAGAAAGAAAGAGATTATGTCAAGATACAAGAATTATATGACATAGAGAAGAAGAAGCACTTAGTCACAGAACAAAGACTCTCAGATATGACTGCTAGATATGAAGAGTCTGTTGCAATTTCTAAAAAGTTAGAAATCAAGTTAGGCAAACATGCAATACCTGTGACACAACCTATGTTTAGTCCTAATGCTAAGCATACACCTAAGAGGACTAAAAATAAGAAAGCACAGAAAAACACGACTATCATCATGCTTTCACTTATAGGTTCTCCAAGAAACCAAACAAGCATGTGAACACAGTTTTAGCCACTACTGGTTCTAAACAAACTTGCTCTTATTATGGTACACACGGACACATTTCACAGTATTGCTTGGCAAGAAAACTTGTTGACAATCATACTTTATTTTGGAGACCTAAAACTAATCATAATGGACCCTTCAATAAATGGGTACCAAAGGATTCATCTACTTGTTTTGTAGGTGGACCCTCAACCCTCTCATGCTAAAAGTAAATGGATCCTCGATAGCGGATATTCGCGGCACATGACTGGTGATGCATCTTTGTTCGCCACGCTATCGATGAAGAAAGAAGGATACGTCTCCTTCAGAAATAATTTGAGAGGTGACATTATTGGTAATGGTACTGTCGGTATTTCTCCTTATCCAGTAATAAAGGGTGTTTGTCTAGTAACAGAATTGAAACATAACCTACTAAGCATAAGTCATTTGGCTGATAATGGTTATGGTATCAATTTTGTGAAAGATAAATGTACTATACGTGATATGTCATCTGGTGATCCCGTATATAAAGGGATTAGAGAAGACAACATTTATGTTTTCTTTTTGGAGATTACTAATAATGCAGGTACATGCCTAGTGGCTAATCTAGATGAAAGCTGGCTATAGCACATGAGACTAGGACATGCAAATATGGACACTATCTCACGACTCAGTACTAAGAAGTTAGTAAAAGGACTCCACGAGATTCCATTCAAGAGAGATATGGTATGTGCTGACTGTGAAAAAAACAAAGTACATAGGTCTACATTTAAATCCATCAACGCTGTAAGTACTTCTAGACCTTTGAAGTTGATTCATACGGATTTATTTGGTCCTAGTAGAGTCGCTAGTCTTGGCGGTAAGTTCTACGCTTTTATTATTGTTGATGATTTCTCTTGTTTTACTTGGGTTTACTTTTTATCAAACAAAAGTGATGCTATTTTTGAATTTCAGATATTTTGCAAAAAGGTACAAAACGAAAAAGGCTTCATGATTACTCGTATCCGAAGTGATCATGGTGGCGAATTCGTAAATTCTGGTTTCAAAACATTTTATGATGATAGTGGATATTACCACGAATTTTCTTGTCCTAGAACTTCCCAACAGAATGGTGTTGTGGAGTGGAAGAATCGTACTCTATGCAAAATGACTAGAGTCATGCTGAATCAGCATAATCTTTCTAAGTATTTTTGGGCAGAAGCTGTTAATACAGCCTGTCATGTTTTGAATAGGATGTTAATTCGACCTATCTCGAAGAAAACACCATATGAACTTTGGTTTGGAAGGATTCCAAACATTTCTTATTTTAAAGTTTTTGGTTGTCGCTGTTTTATCCTGAACACCAAGGATAACTTAGGAAAGTTTGACTCTAAAGTAGATGAAGGGATATTTCTCGGATATGCTGCTAAGAGTAAGGGTTATAGAATTTTTTAATAAAAGATCTATGATTGTTGAAGAATCAATTAATGTTACTTTTGATGAGCTAAATAGTCACAGATCTAGCGACAGTGATGATGAAGATGCACATGCAAAAACTGAGAAGAGTCCTGTGGAAGATCTGACTCAAAAGGTTGATTTATTAAAGTTTTTACCAGATCATCCAGAGACACTCATTATAGGTGATGTATCAAAAGGTGTAATTACACGCTCATCTCTTAAGGATTTTGAAATAGCAGCAAATGTAGCGTTTATTTCTCAAATAGAAATTACCGACGTAATTACTCGCTAAAACTACATTTTTTTCGTCGCTAAAAATATGTAGCAACAAAATTATCGACGTTTTGGGCTGGTCGCGGAAATGTAAGTCGCTAATCTTCGAAACGTCGCCAAACGTCACAATTACCGACGTTCGCCGACGTATTTATACGTCGGTCTGTTGCCGACGTCTACCGTCGTGTCGTCGGTGACTTAGCGACGTATTACTTCATGTCGCTACGCGTCGGTAACTTTATCGACGAATTACCGTCGAGTCGTCGGTGTTTTAGTGACATGTTCAAAGTCGCTAAACGTCGGTAAATCCTGGAAATTCCTGGGATGATTACCGACGTGCACCGACGTTTACCGACGTTCTCCGACATATATTGACGTCGCTAAACGTCGGTGTAGAAGCATGGAAAATACTAAAGAAATTGACTCATGCAGCCAAGAAAGATCCATGCGGCTCAGAAAACGCATGCGGCTCAGGGAGTCATACGGCATAAGGAGCTATGCGGCCAGAGGCATCCTATGCGGCTCAGAAGACACGTGGCGTGACAGTGCTCCCCTCCGATCCATGCTGCATTAATTGCTTTGACGGCTGACCCCTCTAAAAAGTTGACAGACCTAACACCAAAGCAGGTAATTATGACTCTGTCATGATGATGAATCTCTAGGGAAGAGAAAGAAATCTCTGACATGATCCCCCGAAAACAACAAAATGCCACGTGGCCCTGCCACGTGGGTGTGCTTATGCGGCTCGAAGTGAAGACTTTCCATACGGTTCAGAGTGAAGCTGTCCCATACGGCTCGAGTGGAATCATCCCTATGCGGCTCAAGAAGATCATGCCCATGCGGCTCAAGCAGACACACCATTATGCGGTCCATATGGCTCATCATATGGTTCAGAAGTCTGAAGGAGGGGGCCACTGCCCAGACAGCCCTGACACGTGTCCCAAGTCTTATGCGGCCCAAAATTCATGCGGCCCAAATCTCATGCGGCCCAATTTGCATGCGGTTCAAGTCTCACCATTGGCTCTCAGGACACGTGTCCTTAGCCGATCAATCTTCCAGTTTTATGGCAATCCAAGATCGGGTCGAATCCCAATGATCTGGGGCACGTGGCAGGAGAATAAATTTGATTTATTCGCAGATATGAGAGAATCATTATAAGAAAGATTTATGACAATCAGCATTAATTGCTAATGGGGATTTGGTGTAATCTACCCTTAATGGTTCTGATTTATCACAATCAGAAACGAACGGCCTGGATTGATCAATCCCCAGGCCGCCGCCATCTCCAAGAGCTAATCATTGGCAACCCTAGCGATCACATCCCACTATTATAAATAGCAAGGTGCCATTCCCTTGTGAGAGAGAGGGAGGTATACAAAAAAAGAAGCCAGAGAAGAATACGTATACACAGAGAGACTTCCCCCATAGTCAGAGAGAGAATATACACAGAGAGAGAGAAGCCCGGAGAGCAATCAGAGAGAGAGCAAGAAGGCATTTCTTCGTCAACGACCAAGCAGATCTTTCCCGAGTCAAGGCTGCGTACCGATCGTCCAAGGAGTAAGACAGAGCGGCCGTCGCTTTCCCGAGCCTCTATCGTCACCCCCCATAATCTAAAATAAACAATCGTACTTAGACTGCTGTACCTAGGTTTTCGTCCCTAGGCTTTTTTTGTACGAGCGAGTTTGTATTGTGTGTCTAAGTTCAGTCCTCCGATAATTGTTCTGTAATTTTACAATCAATGGCAAACACGATGGCGACTCTGCTGGGGACTAACTTCTCCACGGTTGAGGAGTTGGTGACGCAATCGGACGCAGCCAAACTTGGCTCTATACAACAGAAGATGGTCGTACGCTTCGACCAACAGGCGTTCGAAGAGATGCTCTCTGAAGGTAGCACTGGCCCGGTCCAGAAGCGCACCCGCACCATAAAGGCTCACAAAGAGTGGAGGCCAAAATTATTTGCTCCTCCGCAAGCCCTTGATGAGGTGCTCTCTATTGCTCAAGATGGCGAGAAAGACTCCCCTGCGGCCCTACTTCAGACCGTAGACAACTCTGCGGTCCCCAAGTCCGGCAGAAGAAAACACAATGATGCTGGACTTGCAGGGGCAAAGAGGAACTCTACGCGATCCGAGCCGCAGAAGAGTATTAACCGTAGGGAGAAAACCCATGCGGCTACAACCGCCGACCGCATAAAGAAAACTCATGCGGCCACATCTGTCAGCCGCATAACTTATGCGGCTACAGTTGCCAACCGCACGGATGAGACTCATGCGGCTATTAAAGTCAATCGCTTGCAGAAAACCCATGCGGCCACAGATGCCAGCCGCATACGGTCAGCCTGCACGGTCGTGACTCCTAACCGCATAAAGACTCATCCTACAATAAAAGACAGCCGCATACAGACAGCCTGCACGGTACCCAATACTAGCCGCATAGCATCCGTCCCACGCTTCTCTCGATCAGTCTTCGACCGGCTCTCATGCGGTCCTGACTCTGATCATTATCTGGATGATAATCCAGACTCTATGGTATTCGACTTAGACTCCTCCTATTACGCACCCACAAGTGCTAAAAGGAGGAAGTCTAGGGCAGCGCGGGCTCATCAAGTCCAGACGACTGCCCCAACCTCTGACTATCGGGGCGTCCTGCTGATTATCACGCGGGCCTCTGATGGGAAGTTGTATAAGACCACTCAAGTCCAGCCCCCGGCGGCAAACAGACAAAGTGGTTCCTCTGACCTACGTGAGGTTATCCTCCACAAACGCAAGGAAAGAGAAGGAGCTTCGGGGTGTAAAGAGCCCTCACACGGACATCAATGCACCCAGATCATCGTCAACTGCTGTTGCAGCAACACGGCGGCGACGGAAGACCGGCCATCCGTCTTCCAAAGACTACATCACCCGAGCTCAGAAGATGAGGCACCTCCTGTTGTCTCCTGCAATTCCGCGCAGAAAGTTCTCGCCAAGGGAAGAGCGAAGAAAATGAGCATCTCCAGCCCAAAGGTGTCAACTACTGCAGCTAAGAAACCGTCGTCTAAAGGGTTATCCTCCACTGGAGTATTTTAACACACCCGTTCGAAGGCGAAAACTGCTGTAGTAGGAAGTTCGTCGACTGTAACATTGGGGGTCGTCGGAACTGGGGGTAGCACTCCTCCAAACATCTACGACAATCCGACATTCCAGGAATACGGACTGGAGGAAGCAAATCCTCCGACGGATACAACAGATACCGACGTCCCCAAGGACATCCTAGACGAAGCAAGCTCCGAAGCCGGGGGTAGTGTTCCTTCCGAGTCTGAACCTAAAGAGAACATCCCCACATATCCTGATGATTTCTCGATGCACGGGTACGACTCGGAGGGTACATCCTCCACCACTCCTTCCGTCACTCCTTATGTGAAGACGGTGTTCATGACAGACAGCAATCAAGGCAGTTCCGGTGATCGCCAGCGCATCGACACTTTGGAGGCCATATTGCACGCCTTGGTCAAGTCTGTAGACGAGATCAAAGCGGCGCTTCCTAATCTGCAGGGGGTGACACCTGGCCAGACAAGCACGAGTCCCCCAATCAACGTAGATTCAAATTCGGCGGGCAAACCACGGAACTACTATAACAAAACCCGATGCGGTTTAGGGTAAGTAACGCCTACTACGACCCCTGAAAGCTCAGATGAAGAATGCGACTGGCAGTCACCTTCAACCGGATCACCGACTTCCGACTCAGATACCAGCATCGGAGATATGTTCAGACAAGTCATGTCAGTCAACATGGCATTCACCGACGCTTACGAGGAAGACGAAGACATCCCCGAAATCCTTGAGCTAGAGCCATGGGCCCAGCAATTAGACGTACAATGGAAAAAGCGGTTCGAACTGAGAGAACCTCCTACTGAAGATGAAGTCATACAAGTGGATCTCGGCAGCGAATCTTCTCCAAAACCGATCTTTATCAGTAAAAGCCTAACTGACGAAGAACGAGAGTCGCAGTTAGAACTTGTCAGAGAATACATTGATGTGTTCGCCTGGAGCTATGAAGACATGCCGGGGTTAAATCCTGACATCGCTCTCCACAAACTCAATATACGGCCAGATGCAAAGCCAGTCAAGCAGCAACAACGACGCTTCCGCCCAGGCGTCATGGACGCGATCGAAGCCGAAGTCAACAAGCTAATAGCCAGCGGCTTCATTCGTGAAGAGCAACATCATGATTGGGTCGCCAATATAGTACCCGTCCTCAAGAAGAATAGGAAGATTCGAATCTGTATCGACTTCTGCAACCTGAACGAGGCATGCCCCAAAGATGAATTTCCCCTTCCTATCACAGACATCATGATCGACAATACATACGGCTTTGAACGTATGTCATTCATCGATGGATTCTCGGGGTACAATCAAATCAAGATGTCTCCCGATGACGAAAATCACACTTCATTCCGAACCCCGATTGGCACATACTGCTACACGGTCATGCCATTCGGTCTAAAGAATGCTGGCGCTACATATCAGCGAGCCATGAGTATCATTTTCAGAGAACATTTGCACAAGACAGTGGAATGCTATGTCGACGACATCGCCGTCAAGAGTCGCCGTAAGGAGGATCATCTGTAAGACCTGAGAACGGTGTTCAACTTAATGCGAGCCCACAATCTGAAGATGAACCCTACAAAATCGTTCTTGGGCGTATCCAGCGGGAAGTTCTTGGGCTTCATCATCACTGCACGGGGTATCCATGTAGACCCCGAGAAAACGAGGGCAATCATGGAGATGGGTCCCCCGAGAAATCTCCGTGAACTTAGAGGCCTCCAAGGGAGGCTAGCTTATATCAGGAGGTTCATTTCCAACCTCTCCGGGCGATGCCGACCGTTCACCCACCTCATGAAGAAGGGAGTCTCATTCGTATGGGACGAGGAATGCCAGCGCGCTTTCGATGACATCAAAGAATATTTATCAAATCCTCCAGTCCTGGTGGCCCCGGTCCCTGGAAAACCATTCCTGCTCTATGTACGAGCATTGGAACACTCCCTCGGTGCCCTGTTGGCACAAAACAACGACGCAGGCCACGAGCAGGCCATTTACTATCTCAGCCGAATGATGGTCGGGCCCGAACACCGATACACCGCTGTGGAGAAACAATGTCTCGCCCTGGTATTCGCCATTTAAAAGACGCAGCACTATGTCACGGGGCAAACCATACATGTGATCTCACGAATCAACCCTCTCAGGGTCCTCATGACCAAACCAGGGGCACTCAGCTCCCGCCTCGCTACATGGGCGATATTGCTGTCCCTCTATCATATGATCTTCGTCCCGCAGAAGGCTGTCAAAGGTCAAGCCCTGGCAGACTTTTTGGCAGCCCATCCAGGATCGGAATCATCCAGAATATACGAAGAAATCCCAGATGAGGTCGCCGATTCAAATACAACCACCCACGATAACATATGGCGGATGTTCTTCGATGGCGATTCAAGAACCGGACCCAAGGGAAACATCGTCGTCGGAGTCGGAGTAGTATTGGTCTCTCCTACCGGGCTAGTGATCAATCGCGCCTACTCTCTCACGGAACCCTGCTCTAACAATGTGGCCGAGTACAACGCTTTGGTCATTGGCCTCCAACTCGCAAGAGAACTGGGGGTAGAATACCTTGAAGCATACGGCGATTCGCAATTAATCGTCAACCAGATTCGGGGGACGTACGAAGTCCGCCATGAAGACATGATCCCCTACCACCAAATAGCGATCAATATTATCTCATCATTCGAGGGATTCTTCATCGAACACGTCCCCAGACTCCAAAATATCGAAGCTGATGCCCTAGCAGGCCTGGCTGCTTCCCTAGCAGTGCCAAACCACTCTCATTATTCGGTCGATGTAATCGGCCATGAGCTGGTCTGCCCCAAGAACAACGTTCAAGCCATGGCGAGTTATTCTGCTCAGATGATCGACGAAGCGCCAGACTGGAGACAACCATTCATAGACTTCGTGGTCTACGACATCCTGCCCGAGAACCCGAAGGAGGCTACTTCTATCAGACGGCGTTCTCTCAGATTCTTCTACGATACAGAGACAAAAATGCTGTATCGCCGCTCCTACGACGGATTACTACTTCGGTGCTTGTCGAACACAGAAGCTAAAGAAGCCGTACGAGAGGCTCATGACGGTGTCTGCGGGGCCCATCAGCCTGGCCCTAAGCTGCAAGACCGCCTTCGCCGGATGGGCTACTACTGGCCCACGATGGTGGCTGATGCAATAGATTATGCCCGAAAATGCAAGGCCTGCCAAGTCCACGGAGACTTCATTCACCAACCATCCGAATTTCTACATCCGACAGTGGCGTCCTGGCCATTCGAAGCATGGGGAATGGATATCATTGGTCCAATCACCCCACCTTCCTCCCGAGGACATCGCTTCATACTGGCGATCACTGATTACTTCTCAAAGTGGGCAGAAGTTGTCCCACTCGCCGAAGTCAAGACTGCAAACGTAATCAGCTTCCTGAAGCACCACGTCATTTACCGCTTTGGACTGCCCCGAAGGATCATCCATGATAATGGTCCGCAGTTTATAAGCCACGCATTCTACCGATTCTGCGACAAATACCGCATTCAGAATGTCGCTTCGATACCATACAATTCGGCAGCAAACGGGTTAGCAGAGGCATTCAACAAAACAATCATCAAACTCCTCAAGAAATTTGTCTCCTCCAACAAACGCGACTGGAACGACAAGCTCGGCGAGTGCTGATGGGCTTATCGCACCACGGTTCGAACAGCCACCGGGAATACACCATTCTCTCTGGTGTACGGAAGTGAGGCAGTTCTCCCATTAGAGACTCAGATTCCCTCACTCCGAGTCGCCCTCACTTGTCAATTGACAACGGATGATAACTACCGACGTCGACTACAAGAGTTAGAGGCCTTAGATGAAAAACGCCTCCTAGCTCAGCAAATGATCGAATTATACCAAGCACGCATCTCAGGAGCCTTCAACAAAAAGGTCAAAGTCAGAACATTCCAAGTGGGCGATCTTGTTTTGGCAGTCAGGAGGCCAATGGTCATGACTCACAAGACCACCGGCAAGTTCCAGCGAAAATGGGAAGGCCCATTATCATCGAGGCCGTGTTCTCCAATGGTACTTACCGCCTCGCCAAGCAGAACGGAGACTTGCTCATGTTGCCCGTCAACGGCAAGTTCCTGAAGAAATACTATGTTTAAACAACATTTTCCAAAGTTTCGAGTTATGTGCCCGCTGGTACCACTGAACTCAACCCCCTAATTTTCCAACTTATTGAGTCACGTACCCTCTTGTACCGCTGAACTCATATCCCAAATTCCCAAGTCATGTACCTGCTGGTACCTCTGAACTTACACTTTGATTCCAACATTCACAGATTTTCGAGTCATGTACCCGTGTGTACCGCTGAACTCATGCCCTTCTTCCATAAACATATCCCAAATTCCTAAGTCATGTACCTGCTAGAACCTCTGAACTTGTACTTTGATTCCAACATTCATGGATTGTCGAGTTATGTGCCCATCGGTACCCCTGAACTTACATCCCGGTCACTCTTTTGAAAGAAAGTCATGTATAATCATACCGCTGAACTTTCTTCCTACAAGAGATCCTCCCTCATGATCTAATACCTGCACTCCCAGTGCACAACAAAGGTAACGGATCCACAAATTTCCAAGACAACCATGTCCTCATCACCTCTGAGTCGTCCCATTTCCGCCAAAAAACAAATCACCCCTACATAGAACTTCTATGTCCTTATTACCTCTGAGTTGTTCTATGTACCCCACCTGTCAAAGAGACCCTCATGCTCACCATGTCCTCAGCACCTCTGAGTCAGTATGATTGGTTCCTTTCTTTTAAACTTATTGTCCGTATCCAAAACCAGGGTATGTTAGGGACAATAGGTCCACGCAAAATGACCCGATGAAAGGATTATTACAAAGCAAAAGAGTGAAGCAAATATATATTCCATTCAGTCAGAAATCAGTTACATCCACACGGTTACAGGAAAGTTCTTCATTACAGACAAGACACCTCAAACCCCTAGTTACAAAAATACGTATACAACTCCTTCAACCACATTACGTATGAAGGGTGCAACTGAGGAAGATCCTCGTCCAGAATGGGAGAATCAGGGTTCCCAGTGGTGTCACCCTCAACAGTCTCGACAGTGGGGAGGACGTCGTCCCTCTCAGGCTCCGATTCTTCTTTTATTGTCTCCTTCTTAACAGAGGAAGGCCCCTGATTGACGCCAGGGAGCGACGGATCCTCTACCACTGCAATATCAGCACTCGGTGGAGACACTATAAGAACCAAAAGACGGAAAAAAGTTATGAGAAATGATGAAAACAGTCAGAAGATATTCAGAAGTGTTCATGCGGCTCGTTTAAAGACAACTCTTATGCGGCTTGGGCATGGAATATATTCCATACGGCTCATAGGATGTGTATGCGAACCACGTAATCTAAAAAGCTCGCATCAAAATGATTATGCACGAAGCAATGCAGCAGAGCAGCATCTTTTAGGGTTTCAGAGCACCCAATCTTCCGCACAGTCCTTACCTTCGACGACAATATGAACATCAAGACGAACGGGGGGTGCGGCAATTGAAGACGAAGCCGACTTCCTGCTCCTAGCCACAACCTTCTTCACTTCCTTGGAAGCCCTAGGTGCCATCGTGGTTTGTCAGTTGGAAGAAGGAAGCAAGACAGAAATCTTAATCAGAAAGAGTCTAAGAGAGAAATCCTTCTAAATACCCTTCCATTTATAGAGAAAGGAGGACCAAGACCGACGCTTCGTACAAAGTAGTCGACTCTTCGGCTATCGATACTAACTAGTTAATTAGAGGTCAGAAACTCCTAGGATCCTGCCCCAAAAAGGTTTGCATGCATGACATAATGGCGTGGCGAGCAGCTATGCGGCTGAACAATCTATGCGGCCAAGATCTCTATGCGGTCAGGGTTTCATATGCGGTTAGAAGAGCACGGTCATGCTTCTTATTCAAAGTATTTCAATTTTACAAATTGAAAACTTTGAAGGGGGTCCTGTAGAATCATGAAAAATACTAAAGAAATTGACTCATGCGGCCAAGAAAGACCCATGCGGCTCAGAAAACGCATGCGGCTCAGAAAACGCATGCGGCTCAGGGAGTCATACGGCATAAGGAGCTATGCGGCCGGAGGCATCCCATGCGGCTCAGAAGACACGTGGCGTGACAGTGCTCCCCTCCGATCCATGCTGCATTAATTGCTTTGACGGCTGACCCCTCTGAAAAGTTGACAGACCTGACACCAAAGCAGGTAATTACGACTCAGTCATGATGAAGAATCTCTAGGGAAGAGAAAGAAATCTCTGACATGATCCCCCGAGAACAACAAAATGCCACGTGGCCCTGCCACGTGGGTGTGCTTATGCGGCTCGAAGTGAAGACTTCCCATGCGGTTCAGAGTGAAGCTGTCCCATGCGGCTCGAGTGGAATCATCCCTATACGGCTCAAGAAGATCATGTCCATGCGGCTCAAGCAGACACACCATTATGCGGTCCATGCGGCTCATTATATGGTTCAGAAGTCTGAAGGAGGGGGCCACTGCCCAGACAGCCCTGACACGTGTCCCAAGTCTTATGCGGCCCAAAATTCATACGGCCCAAATCTCATACGTCCCAATTTGTATGCGGTTCAAGTCTCACCATTGGCTCTCAGGACACGTGTCCTTAGCCGATCAATCTCCCAGATTTATGGCAATCCAAGATCGGGTCGAATCCCAATGATCTGGGGCACGTGGCAGGAGAATAAATTTGATTTATTCGCAGATATGAGAGAATCATTATAAGGAAGATTTATGCCAATCAGTATTAATTGCTAATGGGGATTTGGTGTAATCTACCCTTAATGGTTCTGATTTGTCACAATCAGAAACGAATGGCCTGGATTGATCAATCCTCAGGCCGCCGCCATCTCCAAGAGCTAATCATTGGCAACCCTAGCGATCACATCCCACTATTATAAATAGCAAGGTGCCATTCCCTTGTGAGAGAGAGGGAGGTATACAAAAAAAGAAGCCAGAGAAGAATACGTATACACAGAGAGACTTCCCCCATAGTCAGAGAGAGAATATACACAGAGAGAGAGAAGCCCGGAGAGCAATCAGAGAGAGAGCAAGAAGGCATTTCTTCATCAACGACCAAGCAGATCTTCTCCGAGTCAAGGCTGCGTACCGATCGTCCAAGGAGTAAGGCAGAGCGGCCGTCGCTTTCCCGAGCCTCTATCGTTACCTCCCAGAATCTAAAATAAACAATCGTACTTAGACTGCTGTACCTAGGTTTTCGACCCTAGGCTTTCTTTGTACGAGCGAGTTTGTATTGTGAGTCTAAGTTCAGTCCTCCGATAATTGTTCTGTACTTTTATAATCAATGGCAAACAGTCGGTACCCTGGATAATATCGCATATTTATCGACGTTAGCGATGCAAAGTTACGTCGGAGGACGTCGGTAAACGTCGCTAAATTTGCAAAAAAATAAAAAATAAAATTCAGAATATCCATTTCTCCCTGTAGTTTAAAAAGATATGCATTTCTCACAGTAGAATAGGATCCAAACAATCTCAGAACGTCCATTTCTCGATGTACACATGTTTCAGTCCCTATAACCACGTCTACAACAATCACACAATTTCCAGTTCTCAGAATGTCCATTTCTCACTGTACACAGATTTCAGTCCCTATAACCAAGTCTACAACAATATCACTTCACAATACGAAGCATTGTCGACTACTTTCCGACGATACTAATCCGAAATGGTATATAATAATCCAACACGGCCGATACCTATCGAATATGACCGATACCAAATCGATAAGGCCAATTTGAATCCTAGTTATACGGCCGATACATATCGGATAGGACGATACCAACTCGCTAAGACCAATACCAACCGATACGGTCAATACTTATAAGTACCTACGGTCCAGGAGGTTGATCCGCTAGTACATCCATGTATGATCAACGAAGTAACGATCAATTTCAATTTGGATGTGAAAATCTGTATCGTAAGACAAACTAAACATAATCAGATCTATTTCACATGCTTAATTGCCAAGTATGGGAACGAATGGCTCAGAACACAACCCAAAATTCATTCTAGCATACATTAGTGTGAATCATCTATGTTCTGTACATATGGTGTAGTATATGTTCTTATCGTATCTAGTATCTGAAGGATATAACAGAATCAAGATAAACTCACATAATGTAATACTAAGACATCATCTACTACTATATAAGATATAGTGATAGGTTGTCGTATCATTATTGCCGAGGGATGAGGGTCAGAGGACGTCGATAAACGTCGGTAAACGTCGCTAAATCTGCAAAAAAAATAAAAAAAATAAAATACAGAATATCCATTTCTCCCTGCAGTTTAAAAAGATAACCATTTCTTACTGTAGAATAGGATCCAAACAATCACAGAATATCCATTTCTCGCTGTACACAGGTTTCAGTCCCTATAACCAAGTCTACAACAATCACACAAAATATGGGAACGAATAGCTCAGAACACAACCCAAAATTCATTCTAGCATACATTAGTGTGAATCATCTATGTTCTGTACATATGGTGTAGTATATGTTCTTATCGTATCTAGTATCTGAAGAATGTAACAGAATCAAGATGAACTCACATAATGTAATACTAAGACATCATCTACTACTATATAAGATATAGTGATAGGTTGTCGTATCATCATTGCCGAGGGATGAGGGTCGGAGGACAAATACCGCTCGAGTGAGCCAAAGGCATGCAGCCACTTCCCTCCCTCCATTCACCCTCTCCCTCTCTCACGCTATCAACGTCACAACTTTTCCACCTCAAGTTCTGATCAATCATTTTCCTTCTTCTCTCCTCTACCATGGCTCCGAACCCATCTGCTCCTCCCTACTTCCCTTCTTCTTATTTGACTCTCTCAGCCACATATGATATCCAGCTCAAGTGTAGAGTCGGGAGAGAAGAAGTGGGCAGGAAGAGGAGGGGGAAGCAGCACAGCCGGCGGCATGACCCGGAGGAATTACAGAGGTTTTCTTCAAATTCATAGGAGAACTATAAGGATATATCTTTTCACAATATGTCACCTTGTCAAAGACCCTTAATGTGAATATTATGTTACCGCGGTGTCGGAAGACTAACATGTCATAATTTTCTAAGCCGTGTGTTTTGACATAATCCTCCAAACTCTTTCCTGCTATGTAGTAAAGCAAGATTACTACATAGGAAGAAAGAGTTGGGAGGATTATGTCAAAACACACGGCTTAAAAAATTATGACATGTTAGTCTTCCGACACCGCGGTAACAAGATATTCATATTAAGGGTCTTTGACAAGGTGACATATTGTGAAAAGATATATCCTTATAGTTCTCCTACGGATTTGAAGAAAACAAATGTACTTCCTCCGGGTCATGCCGCCGGCTGTGCTGCTTCTCCCTCCTCTTCCTGCCCACTTCTTCTCCCCCGACTCTACACTTGAGATGGATATCATATGTGGCTGAGAGAGTCAAATAAGAAGAAGGGAAGTAGGGAGGAGTAGATGGGTCCAGAGCCATGGTGGAGGAGAGAAGAAGGAAGATGCTTGATCAGCATTATCTTCCGGATCGTCCTCATGAAGGCATAACGGGCTACTCAGCGTGCCCAGCTTTTTCAACTTCTCGCTGGCTGCAGAGTCGAAATGGGAACGGGTCCTCTTTGCCGGCCCGGAGCTCTAACTCGCACTCGTCGCCGCGCTACAGGTTTTCTCTCCTCCTCTGATGCGGGTCATAAGAAAAGAAATTTCGTACCTATTCTTCACATAAACATCATTGCCGCCTTGTATTCGAGCCTCCTCGTCTGTGACGCTATCCAACTTCTCGGTGCCTACATTGTCACTCGAATCTCCCCTTCGACTCGTATTGTCCTCTTCTTCGCCTGTCTTTTCACTCCCTGTCTTGCAATCATCTGCTATCACCGCCGACTCATTCGACTCCTTCTCCGAGTCTTCCTCCTCATCCTCCTCCTCCTCGGAGTCATCGGAGAAGGAGTCGAATGAGTCGGCGGTGATAGCAGATGATTGCAAGACAGGGAGTGAAAAGACAGGCGAAGAAGAGGACGATACGAGTCGAATGGAAGATTCGAGTGACAATGTAGGCACCGAGAAGTTGGATAGTGTCACAGACGATGAGGCTCGAGTGCAAGGCGGCAATGATGTTTATGTGAAGAAGAGGTACAAAATTTCTTTTCTTATGACCCGCGTCAGAGGAGGAGAGAAAACCGGTAGCGACGAGTGCGAGTCAGAGCTCCGGGCCGGCAAAGAGGACCCGTTCCCATTTCGACTCTACAGCCAACGAGAAGTTGAAGAAGCTGGGCACGCTGAGCAGCCCGTTATGCCTTGATGAGGACGATCCGGAAGACAATGCTGATTCAGTTTTGCCTTCCTCGGATGGTATTGATTCTGTAGATCCGTGTATAAAAGAGGAAAAGATTGGGAGTAGAGTGGACCCGGAGGGAAATGAGAGATTGGAAGCTGGGTCAATATCTAAGAAGCGAAAGAGAGTCGAGGATTCTGATAGGTTGTCGTATCATCATTGCCGAGGGATGAGGGTCAGAGGACAGTCAACTTTATCTACGGCTACATAGTTTCTGCCTCGCTAGTCGAATGGCTGCAGGGACTATGTCCTGATCACCATGTCGTACCGTAGATTAATGCAAATGGAGCTGGAGCTGGAGCCAAAATACAGAAACCAAAATACAAAATACAGAATCCAAAATACAAAATACAAAATACAAAATACAGAAACCAAAATACAAAAATACAAAATACAGAATCCAATCCCTAGGTTCGCCGAAAATACAAAACACTGTGAGAACGGATGGCTCAGAACACAACCCAACCGGAGAGGATACTCTGAGAGATCCATCTGAGTAGGACGTATACTCTGAGAGATCACCTTTACAAGAATGATATCAGTAGTGGGATTGAGTGCTGGAGGAGATATTATCAGAGTATACGTCTTACTCAGATGGGTCTCTCACCGTTAATATTTTTTCTGACGGCATGGTGGATGTGCTCCCTTAACAGATTCTTGCTCCGAGCCAAAACTTTGTCCCGGAGCTCAAGTGGACATCCTTCGTGTAGAGCTCAAGTGAGACGTTCCTGACAGCATGGTGGTCTCTTTTGTTACAGTATCCGAGCTCGTCCCACAACCAATATGGGATGAACACGGATACTTTGACAAAGGAGACCACCATGCTGTCAGGAACCTCTCACTCGAGCTCTACACGAAGGATGTCCACTTAAGCTCGGGGGCAAAGTTTTGGCTCGGAGCAAGAATCTGTTGAGGGAGCACATCCACCATGCCGTCAAAAAAAAATATTAACGGTGAGAGACCCATCTGAGTAGGACGTATACTCTGATAATATCTCCTCCAACACTCAATCCCACTACTGATATCATTCTTGTAAAGGTGATCTCTCAGAGTATATGTCCTACTCAGATGGATCTCTCAGAGTATCCTCTCTGGTTGGTTGTCGTATCATCATTGCCGAGGGATAGGGTCGGAGGACAGTCAACTTTATCTACGGCTACATAGTTTCTGCCTCGCCAGTCGAATGGCTGCAGGGACTATGTCCTGATCACCATATCGTAGTCCAATACAATCCAGAGATTGACACAGTACTAATTCATATATGTAGTCCAATACAAATAGTCTAATACAAAAACAACCCAATATAAATAGTCCAATACAAATAAGTACTAATAGCTAATGAGAACCATGCTGCTCACGCAAACGCTCAGTGATACGATCACGCAACCACCTCAAAAAAGCGAGATCTTTGGCGTGAGGAGAGATGTCGTCCCTTGCAAGTGTTGCATGAATAGAACTCCCGATCTCACTAGCTACCGGTACTGGATGAATAGAACTCCCGGTCTCACTAGCAACCGGTGCCACTTTCTCCTTAACTGTAGGAGGAGCCACCTCAACATTCACTGTTTCCCTCAAACGACGTGTCGCTCCTCGGGTCATGGGTACCATCTGGTAAGATCGATAGTCACAAATAATATAATTGTAACATAAGCAAGCTAAAGGAACCATCATGTAATTTGAGTACATTTTCGAAAGCAGAGGGATGAGGGTCGGATGACAGTCAACTTTATCTACGGCTACATAGTTTCTGCCTCGCCAGTCGAATGGCTGCAGGGACTATATCCTGATCACCATGTCGTACTGTAGATTAATGCAAATGGAGCTGGAGCTGGAGCCAAAATACAGTTGGTACTAACCTCAATAGAACAAACACTCTCACAGCTCAAAATACTAACACATGCTCACGCCTTACTCTTATGACACTCCCTTTCAAACACAAACACAAACACACACCTATATGTTCTCTTATACATGTTGCCATGTTACCTGTAAAAATAGGAAACCCTTGTTGTCTAAAATAAGACATAATTCTACGAAGAGAACCATACTGTAGAACTCACACTTTAAGACAATAGATGAAGGAAGACTTGTATGGAGGATCGATAGGGTTGAGCGATGTCATTTTATTCTACAAAGAGAACCATACTGTATAACTCATACTGTAGAACTCACACTTTAACACAATTCTACAAAGAGTTGTCATAGGGTGTTGAGCGGTGTCATTTTATTCTTTTCTTCTTCTTGGGATTTTTGAGTATTGGATCTTGAGACATATATAGCTAGAACTTACAAAGAATGGAGTACCATACTTCAACAAATAGATGTTGACTAATTAGTTCATATACTTGTTGTCTAAAATAAGTGTAGGAATGTTGCAAGGTGAAACAATATATCAAACACTATATCGAAACCCAAACCCAATATGCAAATCCAAATTAATACAAAAATACACAAGTGTATGTAGGGGATTAAGTGTACAGAGGTGAAATACATATATATGCATGCTTGGGGGTGTCCACGTGTCCAACAAATGGACACAAAGTGTCCAAAACCTCACGAACACACTGTATCAGTGAACACATGGTCGTAATGTGTCTCCGTGTCCATTTTGGACACAAAAAACACCTCAATTAGGGTTAAGGTTTACCTTCAGTCTCCTCGCGGTGGTGGAGGAGGAGGAGGAGGACAAGTTCGGTGGTGGAGGAGGAGGGGATCAAGTATACAGAGGTGAAATACATATATATGCATGCTTGGGGGTGTCCACGTGTCCAACAAATGGACACAAAGTGTCCAAAACCTCACGAACATACTGTATCAGTGAACACATGGTCGTAATGTGTCTTCGTATCCATTTTGGACATGAAAAACACCTCAATTAGGGTTAGGGTTTACCTTCAGTCTCCTCGCGGTAGTGGTGGAGGAGGAGGAGGACAAGTTCGGTGGTGGAGGAGGCGGATCTCGCGGTGGAGGAGGAGAAGGGGCTCGCGGTGGAGGAGGAGGAGGAGAAGGGGCTCGCCGGAGGGAGGAGAAGGGGCTCGTGGTGGAGGAGGAGGATAAGCGGCGCCGGAGGGAAGGGGGTCGGGCTGTCGTCGAGGTCGGGAAAAGAGGGACGGGAACAAAAAATTTGGGGAGAGGGAGAAATGAAAAGTCGAACTGAGGAAACCCTATTTAGCAGAAGTTAGCGACGTCTGTAAATACGTCACAAAACGTCGACTGTCCTTTAATATTCGGTGACGCCTTTAGTCATTGCGACGCTAAACGTCGCTGAACTAATAAAACTGGCGATGTTTCTCGACAAATCAACGACGTTAGTTTTTATTACACTAAAGGTAGTCGCAATATGTCGCAGTTTGTCGCTATCAGCGACGTATTGTGACGCATACTTTTGGAGTCGCTAAATCCAAAAATATTAGCGACGTTTTAAGTCGGTGTCACTAATTTTGTCGCTGATATGACTTATTTTGGTAGTGCATAGTAGATTAACATCGAGCAAGAGTACTCGAGACTGGATTAGTCCTCTTAGAGGGATACCAGTATACATCGCTGTGTCACTGAGTTTGATCTCTCTATCACTTACTGCATTTATTTACTGTCTCTTATTTATTGCCATAGTTTTAACTTTAATTTTTGAATTGGTGATTATTTTTTTGCTGCACACACACACACTCTATTCACCCCCCTCTAGAGGTGCTCAACGGTCCTACAATTGGTATCAGAGCAGGTTATATTCTAATATAACAAATCTCAGAGAGTATATATGGCTGCCGTAAAATCAATATTCAACGGTGAAGGGCAATCCACAAATAGACCCCCACTATTTGATGGTACAAATAACACCTATTGGAAAACACGAATGACCTTCTTCTTAAAATCTCTTGACTTTGATCTTTAGTCTATAGTCATTGATGGTTATAAGAAACCAGCACCCACAGTGGTTGAAGGCAAGCTTGTAGACAAGCCTTATGACAAATACACTGAAGCTGAAAAAGCTAAGGCTAGTCTAGATGCTCGTGCCATCAATGTATTGTTCTGTACAATTGATAAAACGGAGTTCAACATAGTTTCAACCTGTAAAACGTCTCACGAAATTTGGAAACTTCTTGAGGTAACTCATGAAGGTACTTCCCAAGTGAAGGAATCCAAAATTAGTTGACTAACACAGGAATATGAATCTTTCAAGATGAAACCCGGTGAGTCAATTACACAGATGTTCACACATTTCCTTAATATAACTAATCCTGTGCAATCTCTTGGTAAGGATTACAGCAATCATGAGAAGATCAGAAAAGTGCTGCGGGCTCTAACCAAGAACTGGAATACAAAAGCTACAGCAATCATTGAAAGAAACGATCTCACCACTATGTCCTTGGAAACATTGATAGGCAAGCTCATGACCCATGAGCTTGATCTGCAAGAGTTTGAAGAAGCAACTCCAAAAGAAAAATATATTGCCTTCAAAGCTCAAGCAAGAAAATCAACATGCAATGATTCTGATGAAGAATCATCAAGTGGTGATGAACAAGCCATACTTGTGAAGAACTTCAAAAATTTCTAAAGTTTGAGAAATCAAACAGAAGGAAGAGAGATATCCAAGAAAGCAATGAAGATGAAACCATTTGCTTTGGATGCAAGAAGACAGGGCACATGAAGAAGGACTGCCCAACTTCAAAGAAAAGTAGTCCATATGACAGATCAAGATCAAGCATAAAAGCAACAACCAGTCGAAAGTATGCCAACACAAGCATCTGGCATGAAAGTGATGCCAGTGATACAGAAGAAGAAGACAGACCCTGTGAAAATGCCAATGTCTGTCTTATGGCATTTGATAAGGTATCCTCAAACTCTCTATATGGTGATTTTACTTTCGATGAATTAGAAAATGCCTTTAGCGAATTACTTGAAGATCACAGAACTGTGCTTGACAAGTATAAGAAATCTCGAAAAGAGATTAAGGCATACACAACCGAGATAGCTAGACTGTCCAATCTTATTGAAGATATTAAAGAGACGTCTACTACCGGTAACACAGAGATAGCCAAACTCAAGGTAGACTATCATGAGGCTATCCTCAAGATTGAAAAGAAAGAAAGAGATTATGTCAAGATGCAAGAATTATATGACAGAGAAGAAGAAGCACTTAGTCACAGAACAAAGACTCTCAGATATGACTGCTAGATATGAAGAGACTGTTGCGATTTCTAAAAAGTTAGAAATCAAGTTAGGCAAACAGGCAATACCTGTGACACAACCTATGTTTAGTCCTAATGTTAAGCATACACCTAAGAGGACTAAAAATAAGAAAGCACAGAAGAAACACGACTATCATCATGCTTTCACTTATAGGTTCTCTAAGAAACCAAACAAGCATGTGAACACAGTTTTAGCCACTACTGGTTCTAAACAAACTTGTACTTATTATGGTACACACGGACACATTTTACAGTATTGCTTGGCAAGGAAACTTGTTGACAATCACACTTTATTTTGGAGTCCTAAAACTAATCATAATGGACCCTTCAATAAATGGGTACCAAAGGATTCATGTACTTGTTTTGTAGGTGGACCCTCAACCCTCTCATGCTAAAAGTAAATGGATCCTCGATAGCGGATGTTCGCGGCACATGACTGGTGATGCATCTTTGTTCGCCACGCTATCGATGAAGAAAGAAGGATACGTCTCCTTCAGAAATAATTTGAGAGGTGATATTATTGGTAATGGTACTGTCGGTATTTCTCCTTATCCAGTAATAAAGGGTATTTGTCTAGTAACAAAATTGAAACATAACCTACTAAGCATAAGTCATTTGGCTGATAATAGTTATGGTATCAATTATGTGAAAGATAAATGTACTATATATGAGATGTCATCTGGTGATCCCGTATATAAAGGGATTAGAGAAGACAACATTTATGTTTTCTTTTTGGAGATTACTAATAATGCAGGTAGATGTCTAGTGGCTAATCTAGATGAAAGCTGGCTATGGCACATGAGACTAGGACATGCAAATATGGACACTATCTTACGACTCAGTACTAAGAAGTTGGTAAAAGGACTCCCCGAGATTCTATTCAAGAGAGATATGGTATGTGCTGACTGTGAAAAGAACAAAGTACATAGGTCTATATTTAAATCCATCAACGCTGTAAGTACTTCTAGACCTTTGCAGTTGATTCATATGGATTTATTTGGTCCTAGTAGAGTCGCTAGTCCTGGCGGTAAGCTCTACGCTTTTATTATTGTTGATGATTTCTCTCATTTTACTTGGGTTTACTTTTTATCAAACTAAAGTGATGCTATTTTTGAATTTCAGATATTTTACAAAAAGGTACAAAACGAAAAAGGCTTCATGATTACTCGTATCCGAAGTGATCATGGTGGCAAATTCGTAAATTCTGATTTCAAAACGTTTTGTGATGATAGTGGATATTACCACGAATTTTTTTGTCCTAGAACTTTCCAACAGAATGGTGTTGTGGAGCGGAAGAATCGTACTCTAAGAGAAATGGCTAGAGTCATGCTGAATCAGCATAATCTTCCTAAGTATTTTTGGGCAGAAGCTGTTAGTACAGCCTGTCATGTTTTGAATAGGGTGTTAATTCGACCTATCTCGAAGAAAACACCATATGAACTTTGGTTTGGAAGGATTCCAAACATTTCTTATTTTAAAGTTTTTGGATGTCGCTGTTTTATCCTGAACACCAAGGATAACTTGGGAAAGTTCGACTCTAAAGTAGATAAAGGGATATTTCTCGGATATGCTGCTAAGAGTAAGGGATATAGAATTTTTTTAATAAAAGATCTATGATTGTTGAAGAATCAATTAATGTTACTTTTGATGAGCTAAATAGGCACAGATCTAGCGACAGTGATGATGAAGATGCACATGCAAAAACTGAGAAGAGTCCTGTGGAAGATCTGACTCAAAAGGTTGATTCATTAAAGTTTTTACCAGATCATCCAGAGACACTCATTATAGGTGATGTATCAAAAGGTGTAATTACACGCTCATCTCTTAAGGATTTTGAAATAGCAGCAAATGTAGCATTTATTTCTCAAATAGAACCTAAGATTATAGTTGATGCATTTTCTGATGAGTTTTGGATTGATGCCAGGCAAGAAGAACTAAATCAATTTAAGAGAAACCAAGTTTGGAAACTTGTTCCTAAACCTAATGGTCAATCAATAATTGGTACCAAATGGGTATTCCGAAATAAACTTAGTGAAGATGGACAAGTTCTACGCAACAAAGCACGTCTAGTGGCAGAAGGTTATAATCCAGAAGAAGGAATTGATTATGATGAGACTTATGCTCATGTTGCTAGACTAGAAGCCATCCGCATGTTTTGTACATTTGCATGTTTTAATAATTTTAAATTATTTCAAATGGACGTAAAAAGTGCATTTTTGAACGGATTTTTAAAAGAAGAAGTTTTTGTGAAATAACCCCCTGGTTTTGAAGATTTTCAAAAATATGATCACGTCTTCAAGCTTAAGAAAGCACTCTATGGACTCAAACAAGCACCTCGTACTTGGTATGAACGCCTAAGTGCCTTCTTACTTGAAAATGGATTTTTAAAGGGAAAATTTGATACTACTTTGTTTATCAAATCTTTAAATGATGATATTCTCCTTGTGCAAATTTATGTAGATGACATTATATTCGGTTCTACTAATAAAAAATTTTGTCAAGATTTTGCTAAGTATATGCAGAGTGAATTTGAGATGAGTATGATGGAAGAGCTAAATTTCTTCCTAGGACTTCAGATCAAACAGCACTCAAAGGAAACATTCATCAACCAAGCTAAGTACACGAAGGACATACTGAAAAAGTACGACTTCAAAAACGTAAAGCCAATCGGGACTCCAATGGCTACATCCACAAATCTTGATTCTGATAAAAGTGGCAAACCTGTCGACCAGCGTTACTATCGAGGTATGATTGGTAGTTTATTATACTTAACTGCTAGTCGTCCTGATATTATGTTCAGTATTTGCATATGTGCACATTATCAGGCAAATCCTAAGGAATCACATCTAAGTGCCGTTAAGCGTATCTTCTGATACCTTAAAGGAACTTCTACAGTCGGCTTATGGTATCCTAAAACCAAATCCTTTGACCTGATAGGTTACTCGGATGCGGATTTTGCACGATGGAAAGTGGACCATAAAAGTACTAGTGGTACGTGTCATTTCCTAGGAAAGGCCTTAGTTCTTGGTTTAGCAAGAAGCAAAAAATTTTGTAGCATTATCAACTACTGAGGCTGAGTATATCACCGCAGGTCATTGCTGTCCTCAGATTTTGTGGGTAAAGCAAACCTTAGAAGACTATAATCTGTACTACACTAAGATTCCTATTTATTGTGACAACACTAGCACAATTAATCTGACTAAGAACCCTATTTGTCACTCACGCACAAAACACATTGAGATACGTCATCACTTTTTATGTGATCATCAACAACACGGGGATATCTGCTTAGAGTTCATTGACACAGATCATCAACTAGCAGACATTTTCACAAAACCATTGGTTGAAGATCGGTTTAACATAACGAGGCGAGAGCTCGGTATACTTGAATTTTCAGATTCATAATATAGTATGGCAATTAAATTTGATTTTATGACTTGAAACTTTGAAATTTATTTAATGGAAATTATTTTGGAGTATAAGCCTAAAAAGGGTCTGTCTGTCACTACGACTACGGTCGAAGCGAAGCGGTATTTAAGAGTTCTCCGGTGAACCTCCGTTAGTTGGGACAATACCCCTACAGCTAAACCCAAAATAATGCACGTTATTAAATATATAGAAGTCAAAAAGTCATAAAGTTAAAGTTTAAATACCAAAACTGTATTTATTGTCTCAGAAATGCAAGTAGTCGAACTCGGACCGAACTCTGACCGAGTTCGGTCGGCGCTGTATTTACCTCCAGAACTGAACAGCCGGCCCTAACCCCTATTTAAACCCCACTTATTCTCTTCTTTTTCACTCACCAAACCGAGAAATCATCTCCTTCCTCCCAAAAACACTTTTCTTCTCCTTCATTGCAAGTGTTCTAGGAGATCTGGTGGGCTACTCGACTTCGTTCTCTTCCTCCTTTTTTTGAGGTACTTCACTTCCTTTCTCTTTTCTTCTATGGCTCCCAAACGTCAGAGGGGATCAGTTGATCCTTCACAAGCTGGATCCTCCTCATCTGACTATACTCCAGCTAGTCTTTTTAGTCCAGCCAGACCAGTAGGATCAGAGAATTTTGATTCTACTTTATTTCCTGATAAAGAATTCTCTGACCTATGGTTTGATTCTTTCTCCAGTAGAAAATTTTGTTATGGAGCTTTTGTCAACTTTATAATTTTTTTTGAGTATGCTCCTACCTTTGACCATCTAGGCTACCGAGATTTTTTTGAAGTAGCTGAAAATATTTTCGACAATGCAGTCCGTATGTTTTACTGCAACCTGCAAGTAAAACCAAACGGCAACTTCTATTCTTGTGTTGCTGGGCAAGAAATGGAGTTTAGTACCACTGATATCAGTGAATACTTTCATGTTCCTAATGTTGGTGAAGCTCTGGCAGATATTCATGATGTCCAATTTCCAGAGGATGTCACCCTTACCTCCTTCAAGGAATTGATTTGTCATCCAAACCCCATTCCTCCTAGAGTATTTTCAGAACATCTAAACCAAAAAATTTATGAACTCCATCGTTTCATTTTCTCTGTATTCCTTTCTCTATCCCCAAGACTATGATGGCCTGGATGCTGAACTGCAGAAATACAGGACGCAACCTGGTGTATCCTATGCACCTGGCCTCTATCTTTCGTAGGTTTCATATTGATCTTCAAACCTGTGCCTACTCCTCCACTCCCATCGAGCTCACCAGATCTCGTAGATATCCTGCTCCACCTATGCCTCCTGGAGCTCAGCCTACTCCAGATGTCGGTGCTGAGGCTCCTCATCCTGGTGCTGCTCCTGTTCCCGCCCCTGCTTCGAGATTCGATCCAGAATTCTATCAGAGATTTGATGACTTTGTTGCTCTTTCTGCGCAATATAATCAAAGCTATCTTGACTCGGAGTTTTGCCACATCTATCAGGCTCAAGTGTTGCAGAACGAGATTGCGGATCTTCACCGGAGTCTCTCTCATGATCCAGTTCATCCAGTCACTATTCTTCCTCACCCAGGCTTCACAGGTCCTAGGTTCGAAGATGAGACATCTTTTTCTTACTTCGATCCTACTGCAGCATATTTTCCTCCTGATGCTCCTGGCGGTGATGACCCCAGTATGTGATGCTGACTCAGCTGATGGATTGTGGATAGGATGTTAGTAGATGATCTTTTGCTATGATGTAGTTTTTTTTACTTTGTTATGTCTAAACTTTTTAGTTAGACATATTTAGTACTTCATGATTGTATATTAGCACTTTTAGTGAGATATTTCAGTACTTTATTTCAGCACTTTATTTCCATACTAGTTCTATATTTTTGCTGTGTTTATGGATATCTTCTGCTTCACTTTGTCTGTTTTTGGTTTAAATTGTTGGCTTCACACATTACGGGGAAGCCAAAGTCATTTTTATATTTGACAAAGGGGGAGAAGATCTATACATAACCAGAAGAAATCAAAAGCATACATTATCAATCTATCCAAAATAAAAAAAAAACCAACCATATCAGGTATTTTTGTTTATTCTATTTTTAAGAAATATTTTGGTATAGACTCAAGTTTGTCAATTATCAAAATGGGGGAGATTGTTGGCCCATTCCATGGTCATACCCGATTTTGATAATCGATATGCACTTAAGTCAATACACAAAATATACAAATTGTTACTAATTATTTCAGGGTATATAAAATCAATATCAACGGACGTTGTACTACATCATCAAGCATAGATATCATCAATCTGAAGATAAATTTCAATGGGATTTAGTATGAGACATTTTACAATTTATTCTGTATTTTATCTTTATTGAGTCTAGGACTTAAAACTGTAAAATCGACTAGGTAATACTGGCTTAGGTTTATCCCAGTCCAAATTTTTAAAAAGCCTACCTATTTCCTTTTCATCTTTACAAATATTCCAAATTATTTTTACAAACAGTTTTTGACAAATATTTCAAAATTTCCCATGACAGAACTCAAAACCGAGTTCGGGCCAAGTTCGGTCCAAACACTGCCCGAGTTCGGTCAGTTTGAATTCAAATGTCAGTTGCCTCCAAATCTGTATGCAATGTCTATATGCAAAATACTTGCATCAGAACTCTGCCAGAACTCTGTCCAAATTCGGTCACAGAAAACACCTATAAATAGAAGAGAGTTTTTCATTTCAAATCACTCATTCATTCTTCATCTTCTCTTCTTTACTCAACAAGTGTTTTCAAACGTTCTAAAGCTTTCAAATCACACCTATACTTCTCTTAGCCAAAAGCCAGTAATATCTACGTTGATTTAGAGTCTTTTGGTGTCCAAGAGTTGTAAAGAGGTCGTTCCAAGTATAACAACAATCTTTGTTGTAGAGCCGATCGTGCGCTCGTCACCAAGTACGGCATTGTGAAGTTGGTCGTGCACTTGTCACCAAGCACGGTATTGTAAGAGACTACAAGCTCTCATTTAGCTTGTGCCATAGTGGATTAACATCGAGCAAGAGTACTCGAGAATGGATTAGTCCTCTCAGAGGGATACCAGTATACAACGCTGTGTCACTGAGTTTGATCTCTCTATCTCTTACTGCATTTATTTACTGTCTCTTATTTATTGCCATAGTTTTAACTTTAATTTTTGAATTGGTGATTATTTTTCCGCTGTACACACACACACACTCTATTCACCCCCCCTCTAGAGGTGCTCAACGGTCCTACATGGGCCAGATCGGACTCCACAACATAGTCGACCACTGTTGTGGTCATCTCCACCAGCTGACCTCCTTCGACATCATAGCAGTCGCTCCATGCGTCGCTACGAGTTCCCCGACCAATGTCGGAGACGCACGGCCCTCGGATTCGACAACTGAACCAACCATCTCTGCATCACCGTCAAGCCCACCGGTGAGTTTCGCTCCCGCGTCTCCCTCAGTGCTGAGCGCTGACCCTGCCCGGTGAACCTTCGCCATCGTCGACGAAGCTCCTCCGCCTACATTTCCATGAGCCGGGGGACCGCCTCCGCCGATGATTGTGGTCGCTAATCCTGAACTTCGTCGGAGCCCTGTGGCGTGCGGCACTACCGAGCCACTCCGGCACCGGTGATCGCTCCAGGTGCGTACTCTACCGGAGCCTTTCCACGATAAGAAACCCTTTCCCCTCTCTTCTCTAGTCTCTCTCTCCCTCTCCATGTTCCCCTCTTTTACTTTATTCCTTTTAAGAATAGCAGAGCTTTCATTTTGGGTTCTTGTGTTCGTTTAACCATAGTTATTACACTTTATGAATATGGTGACCAATCTAGGTTGGGCTAACAAGCCATTATAGGGTTGTGGACTTGTTTAAAGGATTTTTGGATAAGATATTGCTATGGGTTGGTTTATCATATTTTGGGCCTATTAGTTTTATGATGATTGATAATTGTTATTAATAGTTCTTAATTATATGCAGCAAACTACAGTAGTTTGTGCTTAAGGCTCATGGCCTATAGATTACAAATAATTTCTCCATATTAAATTTGGCTGGATATTTTGGACATGTAACACTTTTGGGCTAATATATGTGTATATATATATATATATATATATATATATATATATATATATATATATATATATATATATATA